>JAYXIM010025705.1:0-374999 GCA_037575425.1 Anastrepha fraterculus
TCTGGGATCGAGAACAGTGTGCACTGCTCCGATAACTAACTGGTGACATATCTGAGATTGGCCAGAGTTTTCTTAGTTCCCACAGACTCCGTTTAACTTGAGCCTGTACCCCGCCTTCCCCGCTTCCTTATAATCTCTTACTAAATCAGTTCGCACGCGAAGAAAATCACATTTCTAGCAAATTTCAAATTTGTTACCATATTTTATAAAGCCATTGGCGTTTCGAATATCTACTCAGTCTCAATTTGATTGATATTGATTGTTACTGGCGCAATGTACAACAAAAACAACTGAGACCCAATAATGCAAATACAAATATAATTAGATATGTTCGTAAATTCTCTTGCATTCATACGATTATTAAAGCATATTTACTTCTCCGACTTAATGGTTATGTTTGTATTTAATTGACCATAAAGTTGTGTTTTAAACTATTTACTCCTAATTTTCCACACAATAAACTCATTGAGGCAAAATACTCCCAGCGGCAAATGAAGTTTCTGAACTTGCACACTTCATAAAAAATTAATGAAAATCTCACAAAGTGCAAGTAGAAATCATATACAAGGGCATTTGTGTATGTATGCATGAATGTATTCGCATGAAGGCATATGTGTGTGTGTAAATAAGTGAACTTCTAAGCACACACAGCACCCCTTGTTGCTGTGGCAGGCGATGAACCGAGGCGCACATGAGCCGGAAGATTTAATTAGTCATGTTTGTATGTGAATGTAGGTGTGTGTACATATGTATGTATGCAAACATGTGTTTACGGTTTACATTTACTCTTGTGAGAGGAAATGCTTAGAATACTCGAGCTTTAGCAACCCGAAACTAAGGTGGAAGCCACGAAACGGAAGCGAAACTAATATCTATCATGTCCCCTTATCACTTTAAACGTATACAGGTGTGGCTGTTGGCTGCTGCTAGCAAAAGGCAGTATCTGCCCGGCAGGGAATTTGGTAGATTTTAAAGATGTACCTACTCTTTTAATTTATTCGAGACCATGACTTTGTAAAGGGTGAGTCATCGGTTGGTTTATTTTTAAATCGCATGCCAGTTTAGTATTTCTTGCTAAAAAAAATTTACAGAAACTCAATATTACATCTGCTGAGCATGAAATACATTTTCTAAAGCATGAATATCATTTTGAAATAGTGAAAATTTGCTTCAAAAGTGAATACTGAGTTGGCGAAGAAGTAAAAAGTATGGGCGAAAAAATCGGTCGAGGCAAAGTAACAACCGCAGTTCGGTAAATTGGCTTCTTATTTGACAATATTGTATGGAATCAAATTGATTTTATATTGATTAAGAAAATATTTGGTTCCGCAACTTCCAAAGCGACTACATTTCCTAGTGCCGATAAAGCGTCTGCTCATAATCTCCTACTATCAAAGTTCAAACTGAAGCTGTCTGAGAATAAACACAAGCTTGCGCAGAACTGATGAGGTAGTAAAATCGACACTGACATTTGAAATTAACAACACCATGAACGAGAACCCGTCAAAGACTACATAACTAAATATTTGAAATGTGGGAAAAAGTAAAATTGTCCGTCTCCTCACTTGCAAAAAAT
This sequence comes from Anastrepha fraterculus, assembly GCA_037575425.1. Lineage (NCBI taxonomy): Eukaryota > Metazoa > Arthropoda > Insecta > Diptera > Tephritidae > Anastrepha > Anastrepha fraterculus. The sequence goes on from JAYXIM010025705.1 coordinate 1,577, forward strand.
GATCTGAGCTCAAAAGTAACCGAATACAAAACCGCATGGCTGATAGATGAAATAATAAAACTAATAAATGGAGGGAGAACTCAAAAAAAGGCACACACTCAAGCCTATAATTATATATATGTATATTCAGGCGAATCTGTTAAAGGTGGTGTTGGTAAATCAGCTGATTTGGTTTTTTCTTTCGCCGTGTCCATGTGGCTGTCTGCTCAGAATGAAACAAGGCGAATTCATTATTTGTTTTCTAGTTTCTCAATACTTTGCTTTGACAATCGCATGTACAGAGCATTGTTGTTGGTCTAGTGTCACCACCTTTAATGAATGCGCCTTGCCTATAAGCAATAAAATCAGTAAATTCCTCGAAAAGTGCGAGCTGCGAAAATTGAGTGGCTAAAGAGTCAATGAAATGAAACAGAGAGACTGCAAGCGGCAAAAGATGATTTCAAGCTTCACAAGATGTTGCGGAGTATACCCGCAAAAGGCACCAATGCTACTTTATGAAAATAATTTGGTCACAACAGATACAAATGAGAAAAAGTTCTGCGTTTAACACAACTTGAATTTTATTTAGCTCAACAAACTGACTATTTCGGAACAATACACGCAGCCATTTAGGGGCGTATTGTAGACTAAAGTCGCCAATGTACTCAAAGTCATGCTCATAAGGCCAATACATACTTGTACATCATAGCTTCGTAACTGTGATACTAACACTGATTTGTTTTATTTACATTCTATTCACTAAAACAGTTCACTCATTGCTATTTGGTTAGAAAACACTAACCCATACCAGCAAACTAGGAAAGGATATCCACTTTAAAACTCCAAACAAACTTGACCTTGTAATCATAAATTCCGAAACCCTTAATAAATCATTGACTATCTCGAAAAAAAGATAAGAACTAAAAAGGAAGGCAACCCAAAACCACAGACCGTCGTTCCCTAGCCTGGCTGCTACTGATATCTACTTTTAGGCACATTCAGTTACTCAACGAGGGATTAGCATAAATAATTTTAGGCACCATAACGGTTACAGTCACTTTTAACTTTTTTCAGTTGATTTTTAGTTTCAGTTACAAGTTCAAATTGAGTTTTACTTTAAGCTTATTTGCTTTAGCCCGGCACACCGCAAACTTTAAATATTCACATGCTAGCGAATACGAAATAGTGGCGGAAAAGTGAGGCATACTTCAGGGCGCATAACAAGTACTATTAAATGGTTAGTGTAACTGGTGTGGCTCTGTTTTGCTGAAGTTTGCTGCTGTAGCTAAGTAGCTAAGTTTGGTGCGGTAAATCGCGCTAAATCAACTGGCGGAACTTTTCAATAGCAACAATGCGCTTTGTTCAAAGGAAACAGCCACCTTCAATTACACCACAAAAAGTAGTCGTTTGAAGTCAAATAAAAGAGTTCGGTGCAAGGAAAACTACGGATGCCGTAATGTAAGTAGGTGCGTCAAACAAATGGATTGTTTGCTTTTAACTTAGGGCAGGCAATTAAAGCTGTGAGGCTGATTGAATGTTAAGTAGGCAAATGTAATTTTGCAAATTGTTTTGTACTGAAAACGGAATGAATATCAAAATTAGGATCTGAAAGTTTAAAATAATTCATATCATAATTCAAAATTCAGGTTTGGAGATATGAATTATAAAAATAGAACTTAAAGTTCAAAATTCAAAGTTCATAATTCAAAACTCAGAATTCAAAATCTATAATAGAAATTTCAGAATTTTCTGTATAACATCCAGAACATTGAGAAAATCAAGATTCCAAACTCTAGATTAAATTCCAAACTCAAACTTAAAAGTTTTAAATACAAAATCCCAAATTCAAAACTCAAAATTCGAAATTCAATACTCTGAATTAGAAATATGAAATATAAAGACTTAACTCAAAGATCAAAATTCATACTTCTAAATTAAAAATTCAAAAACTTAAACTAAAAATTAAAAACTAGAAACTAAAAATTTAAAAATGTAGTTTCGTTATAGGAAAAATAACTCAAAGACCAAATTCAAAACTTGGAATTCTAAGCTCAAAATTCAAAATTCACAACTCAAAATTCAGAAGTAAAAAAAAAAAATTTTAAATCTAAAATTTAGTACTCAAAATTCTAAATTCTTAATGTAACATTCAAAATTCAGGAAGTGAGGATTCAAAATACAAAAACTAAGGTTTAAAAAAAAAATTGGAAACTCAAGATTCCAATTCAAAACGAAAATTTAAAAATTGTAAATTCGAAACTCGAAATTGAAATTAAAAATTCAAATTTTAGATTTAAAATCCAGAATTCAAAGTTGAGTATTCGAAACTCATCAACTATGAAAGTACGGAAATCTGAAAGTCAAGATTCAAACACACAAAATTCAAAATTCGAGACCCCAATTCGAGACCTTAATTTGAAAATTTAAAATTCAATATTCAAATTTTAAAATTAAAATTACTGAACTCAAAATTCAGTATGCAAAACTAAAGTTTCAGATTGAAAACTCAAATTTGAAAAGCTTTCAAAGTAGGTACAAAATTCCTAAATTAGAATTCAAGGTCTCAAATTCAAAACTCAATACACAAATTCATTAACTTTCAAAAATTAAAACTTAGCAAAACTAGATTCAAAACTCAAAATAGTTCTTAACCTAAATTCTAAAATTTGAAATTTAAAGCCACAACTTCAAAATTCAAAATTCGAAATTCATTATTCAATATCCAAATTGCAGGACTAAAAATTCAAAACTCTAAACTCTAAGCTGAAGATTCAAATTTAATATTCAAAATTTTAAATTCAAAAATGGGAATTCCCTAGTTTAAAGCTAGAAAGTCAAAACTCCCAATTTTATATTCAAAGTTTCAACTTTTAACTTCATCTGCTTTTGAATTAAACTCAAAATTCAATATTCGAAATTCATCAACTTTCAAAATTCAGAATTGAATTAAATTCAAAACTGAAAATTCAGAATTGAATTAAATTCAAATTTGAATATTCAGAATTCATGAACTTTCAAAATTCAAAATTCAAAATCCCTGAAACTCTACATTCAAAACTCAAAACGTAAAATTAAATGTCCAAATTTAAAATTTAAAACCCAAATTCAAAGCTCAAATTAAAAATCCAAGATTTGAATTTCAATATTTAAAATTCAGAACTCAATACCCGCCAGGATAAAATTCTAAATCTTATATTCGAAACTCAAAATATTATATTCAAATTCAAGATGCAAAATTTAAAATTTGAAAATTTAAAATTCAAAACTTAAAATTCAAAATTGAAAATGCAGATCTCAAACCTTAAAACTAAAAGTTGAAAACCAAAAATTCAAAATTCAAAAACCGAATTCAAAACTCAAAATTAGACATTTTGAATTCAGAACTTAAAATTCGAAATTCAAGATTTGAATTTCAATATTTAAAATTCAAAACTCAAAACCCGAGAGGTTAAGACTAAATCTTATATTCGAAACTCAAAATATAATATTCAAACCCAAAATATAATATTCAAACCCAAGATTCAAAATTCAATTTTCGAAAATTTAAAATTAAAAAATAAAACTCAAAATTAGAACTCAAATCTTAAAACTAAAAGTAAAAAACCAAATTCAAAACTCAAAATTAGACATTTTAAATTCAGAACTTAAAATTTGAAATTCAAAATTTGAATTTCAGTATTTAAAATAAAAAATTTAAAACCCAAATTTAAGACTCAAAATTCAAAATTAAAAATTTTAAACCTTATATTCCAAACTCAAGATTCAAAGCTCAAAACTTTAAATTGAGAACTCAAAGTTAAAATTTTGAAAATTTTAATTTCAAAATGCAAGATACAAAATTCAAAATTGCAATTTGGTAATATAAAATATAAAATTCAAAACTAAAAACTCAAACTTGAAAATTCAGAGCCCAAAACTCGAAATTGAATTTTCGCAAAATTTATTATTCAAAATTCAAGATTGTAATTTAATAGTCAAAATGAGATTTTAAATTCAAAAGTCGGCGAAACTCCAAATTTTATATCAAAAGTCCTAAAATTTAAAATTCAGCAGCTTTGAAAGTTCAAAATTTAAAATTAAAAATTGAGTTAAGCCCAAAACTCAATATTCAGAATTTATAAACTCTCAAAATTTAATATTAAAAACCTAGAAGAGCGCAATTAAAAACTCAAAATTCAAAGTTTGAAAATCTCAAACTCACAATTCATGACTCAAATTTGAAACGCGGAATTTAAAATTCAGCATTGAAATTGCAGAATTTAAAGTTCACAACTCAACTCTCTTGATCCAAATTTAAAATTCAAAATTAAAAATGCATAAACTTTCCAAGCTCAAAATCTGAAACGCAGAAACTCAATACTAAAAATTTTGAGCTTGAGACTTAAAATACAAAATTTAAAATCCGTGAAAGACAGGATTCAATACTAAAACTTTAAGACTCAAAACTCAAACTTCAAATTAAAAACTATTAATTTTCAAAATTATAAACTTAAGACTGAAAATGCAGAATTGTAGTAGAGAAAAATCTAGCATTCTTTCCTACTAAACACTTGCACTTGGTAGCTAATCTTTAGTGCATTAAAGCAAACTTCCGCTTCAAATGCACTTTCCATCACCACCGCAGCGAATCAGGTGCTCCATTATTTTCGCATTTCTTCGCTGGATATGCAGTTTGCACTTAAAAGTTGACATTTGATGTAAATCCATTGTAATTTGGAATTTGGCCTTCGAAAGCGCTTAGAGCGACGTCGTCAAGGTGAAACGCTAAAGCCTCATGCGCGCACTAAGCCATACGCACGCACGTGAATGTATGAAAATATGTATACCCACATATATACATACATACAAACACACTTATAAAACCTAATGCGCGTAAGTAGCGCGGAATTGCCTGTAATCTTTGCCAAAGCAAATGTCGACAAATTTCACTCAGGTGCTCCAAATGAGGCATTCAACGTGACGGCGAGGAAACTATTAAACTCAAACTCAAAGCATTTGCGCAGGTATGCGTGTATATGTGTGTATATATGTACTGTTTTATTGCGCTTGCATTTGTATGTTTGTGCAAGCAACAATAATGTATGTGAGTACATTTGAGCGCTGTAGCCGGAGACATTTGGTGCCCGCAAGTAAAATTGTAAAATTGTCCTACCAGCTTTCGTGCTACCTGTCGCTAAATGATGAATTAATGATGCTACCTGACTGCGCTGCGCTCTGCTCACTTAGTCCAAATGCAGTTGACTCCTCTCTCCTTGGGCGCTGATTGCTGCGATGGTTGTTGTTCTTGGCGCCTGCAGCACATTTTCTGCGAGACTATTGTTTGCTGCCTGTGTGTGTGTGTGTATGTGTGTATGTATGTGTATATATGAATGGATAAGTTGTGATTGTTGTCAGCCGATTATCCTTCACTTGCTGTTTCCTTTTTACACAGCTGTCGTGTCGCCTCTTACCCCGTTTGCTTTATCCTGTTTCTGCTTTGCTATTTTTATTTTTTCTTTGTTAAATTATCCGTCCAGAACTCTGCTTAAGTGCTGCCGCATTATTTATATCGATGTCGCGAGATAATTATCATGTCGAGCGCGAGATAAATGAGTATGCGCTGATGGGTGGCGAGCAAGGAAGCGGCTATAATTGTGACGTTAATTACATGCGGAAGGAGAGGGTAATTTTAAGCGAAAGGATTTACTAAATTTAACATATTTTAAACGCTTTTTTCGGAAAATACTCTTTTGATTCTGAATCACTGCCATCATCAGCCACTATAGCTCCGGGTGCTTCTTCCACAATTCCTTTCCAGGGGACTCAAGAGGATACTTTTTTTCTTTCCAATTGTAATAATAACCAGGTCTACCAAATTCCCATTTTATGTTTGTTTTTTATGTGAGAATGATTCTCGATATACTTTTGTGTGTTGAACACAGTTCTGGGGCCAAAAAGTGTCTTTCACGTCATGATTTGGAGAAAGTTGAAAAAAAAAATCGTGTTTTTGGAGAGTATTTTCGTACTACAAATTTACTCAAATCAAATGTAACATTATAATAAACATTCAAGCTCTACAAACAAAAAACAAATAAGTAACTTTCAATAAAATGATCTTAACCCCTTGAGGTCCAGTAGTTAGGTAGATGAAATGGTCGAAGTACCACGCTGGTACTCCCTAAGTATCACTAAAGCGCCGTTTTAATGTCATTTGGAGACATCCAACGGGCAGATATCTACAGCCAACCAGAGCTGTTGATGTAATATAGAAGATTAATGGGATTTAGGTTGGCGTACTGCCTCAGGCTGTCGAAAAAAGGAGTTGATCGTCCAGGACACTGTGCTTAGAGCTTCTGCAATGGGGTTAAATGGTAAACCTAGTTTTTCTGCGTATGTGCCGATTATCCATTTCACAGCTACGAAATTGAATGACTTTCTGCGTCCTGCGTTTATTGTACTGGGGCCAAAGTGTTATCGAATTACCTTAGAAATGGAGCTCTATCTGTTCTGTGCTTTTCTGTAAAACATTTCAAAAATACCGTGTTAAAATTTTAAGTCAATCCGAGCAAAACTTTTTAAGTTATAGAGCATAAAGCCGAGCCGCCTCAAACATCTGCCGAGACGCAGCAGTTGCGCGCGTAGTCCGTTACAAACTTTAAACGCGGTTTTCTCGAACCTTTTTTTTAAAGTGCGTAGTCATTGGCATTTGAAAACTACTCAACCGATCCTTTTGAAATTTTGCACACATATTTTACATATAAAAAAACCTCCCCCCAACGTTTTTTTTTCGCCATTTTTTTTATATTAAGGTGGTTTTACACCTACAAAATGGCGGCATTTTTTCGTCAAAAATCACTTTTTACTTCAAACGACTACCAAATGGCTGAAAATGCAAATAAATCGTCAAAATAAACGTTGGGGGGAAGTTTAACTCATACTTTAACTAAATTATTCGATTTTTTTGATTTCAGATGATTCTACGCTGAGATATGCTGACTACTGCAAAATGTATTTTTGAAAAGACGTCTACGTAAATGTGCTCTCATTCGCTCATTTTGCAATATTTTTACATGAACATTTTATCAAATATTCTTGAAATGGTACTTTATAATATGCAACAACTTTTAATAAACTGACTTGAACCGTTTCGCTACAATAAATTCATGAAAAGTGGTTTTTTTTTAGCGTTTATCCCTTACCCCCCTTAACAACTGTCAGGGGGATGCTGATGACCGGATAGGAGACTTCTGAGACCAATCCAATCGACCCCTTCCTGGCAAGGTTATCAGCAATTCCATTTCCCTCTATGTTACTATGTCCCTGAAACCAGATCAGAGAAAGGTTACCTGTACACACAAGAGATTAGATCTTTTCCTTAGAGGGAATGACCAGTTTGACTCAGCACGATGGCGTCGTCAGATCCTTGATTGCAAGTTGACTATAGAAAAAATGTTGATAGGAGTATTCGTCAGTTTTAAGGAAATAGACAAACTGACTGATTTACAGAAATCCCCTGCTCCGACTCCCGATCCCATCTTGGAACCGTCATTGAAGGCAGAGGTACCAGCATCAGTACAGATTTTCTCCTCATTCCAATCCTGCCCACTTGGAAAGATCCTCAAACTGTCGAAGTTCACAAAAATACGGTAAAGGTATAGGTGCACTATCAAAATTTTACCTACCAATAAGGCGTGCGACAAAAGAAAGGCCGTATGCAGTATTTTTTATGTCGGACATTACGAGAGCGGTTCAATAAGTACCCGTGTTTGATGACAGACGGCGCTCCTGAGGGAAGTTGGTGCTCGCATCGTGTGCTGACATCTTTCAAACGACAGCAAAACAAATTTCAGACTGATTGATAAGCTAGTTTGGATTTGGCAGCTAATTCGGTAATTCGCCTTTTGTTTTTGGTGGGGAAAATGCGAAGAGATAAAAGCAAAGCTGGATGCTGTCTATGGGGCCGCCTCGCCATCTATGACCACAGTTAGATATTGGTTCAACGAATTGTAACGTAGGCGAACATCCGTTCTTGATGAGGAGCGATCAGGACGCCCTGCAGACGTGGTTCCCGAAGAAATCATTCCAAAAGTCCACGTCTTGATTCTCGCTGATTGACGAACGAAATTGGGTGAAGTAACATAGGCCATAGGTGGGTGAAGTAACATAGGCCATCCGGGACAGCAATTAATACATATTTTACATGATAAGTGGGCGATGAAAAAATTATTGGCCTGATGGGTGCCGTGATTGCTCAGGAAGAACAACAAGAGGATGCCCCTGTTAACTACGAAGCAGTGTTTGGAGTAATTTATCCGAATTTTTTCGTCGAATTGCCACCGTTGATGAAACCTGAATTCATCATTACACACAAGAAGGTAAGCAATCTGCTCCAAAGAAGGCAAAGACAGTCCCATCGGCCGGCAAAGTCAAGTTTTTCCGATGCGACCGGCGTCATCCTCATGGATTTTTTAGAAACAGGAAGAACGATCACTGGACAATACTACAGTAATTCAGTTATTGGGCCGCTTTCACAAAAAATAGAAGGAGACACGGCCGCATTTGGCGAAAATAGGTGCTGTTTCACCACGATAAGGCAACAGCATATTCATCCGGAGTTGTCGCCACCAAACTACATTAAAAAAGTCGCCGAAGAGTTGGGAGAGGCGTATCTAAAAGTTTTTTTTTAATGATGTCTCCATTGCTAACACGGGTACTTATTGAACCTCCCTGGTAATGTACCGTACCAGTTTGAGGTTACAACTAACAGTGCTACTATTTCCTATTAGTATTACGTCACACTACTACTTACGTATGTTCTGGACATCATCCATAAGATCACAGTTTTATAGTAATATGAAATCCGTCCTCAATTGTTAGGTCTTCTAGTACAGTCATTTAGAATTTTTCTTGCCGTTCTTACTTCGACAGCCAAGCGGCAATAAGGGCCCTCGAGTTAATGGCGGTGCATTCGACACTGCCCAAGGAATGCTTGACCTCACTTTCGACTGCGTCCGAATTCTTTGACATAAGCCTCATCTGGGCTAATGGTCACAGCAACATTGCAGGAAACTGTGAGGCGGGTGAGCTGGCCAGACAAGGGACATCTGAGGTGATTTCCCCGCAAAGAGAGAGAATTGGGATCCCCCTGACTAGCTGCGGTCTACTCCTGGAAAGATGGGCATCGCGCCAACTCATCGAGCTCTGGGCAAGTACACAAACGTGTAAGGTCGCGAAATCCTTCTGGCCACGTGTGGATCGGAGGCGCTCGGGCGAGCTTCTGAGGCTGACAAAATATCAGCTTGTGGAATCACCTTGAGTCCTTTTTGCGCTGGATGTATGGAAGATGAGGTGGAATCATCTCAGCACCTTCTCCTTAGCTGTCCTGCTCTGGCGGGGCTAAGATCCAGGCATCTTGGCTCTTACCTCTTTGCTACGCCTGCTGACATAGCTGGCGCTGACAATAAAAATCAGATGAATTTCATCAGCAGCACAAAGCGGTTGACGCAAACAGAGCATATTCATCGTTCGTAATCCACACGCTCCTGACCGTCCCAGCACCACCGCTCTTTTTCCCTTTCACCTCAGCTCCTTCATAATGGTATCATAAAGGACGAATCCTTTTCTTCGTCCAAGTGTGCTCATTCCTTGGGCAACCATACCAACCTAACCTACTTACCTTCATTGCAAGATCTTCGCACACTCGTATATCTAAGTCAGTGAATTAAGACCCATAGAGCTGGCACGCAGAAGTTATGGTTAGACAGAAATTACGTGGTTCCAGCATCTTCCCTTTGGTTTTGGTTTGTAGGTAAGGAGAAAGTCTCTTGGAAACTACTTTCTTCAGAACTTGTCAGAAATACCTGGGTTTAAGTCCTGGTAGTGGCTCTTCAAAGGCACATGGAATCTAGCGATAAAACAATAGATCCTCGCGCTTAAGAGGCTGCCCAGATCTATCGGATCTAAGTTTTATGTGTTCTCCCATTATTGTATCGTATAAGAAATCTAATAAGTCACCAAACTTCAATTATACTATATTAAATATATATACAAGGGAGTTCCTAAATATATTGGGATTTGGAATTCAACTGCTTCTAAGCTTCCTTAAGTACTTCCCGGAACAACTAAAGACTAAATATCGGCTGCCCTTGACTTAATTTAACTTACAATAAATTTATGAAAAGGTAGAAGAAACTTTATTTAACGCAACCATCCACTCACCGCAAATAGACCGTTAAACAATGAAACTAACTGTTGCAGCTGCCGCCACATTCACTGCCACAGTTAAAACTATGCCACATTGTAGCATATCGCTGCAATTTTCCTAGCGAAGGCGGCGGATAGTTGCATAGAAAAAAGAGCAAACTATATTGCGGCAGAGCGTCGATTAATTTTTGATGTGAAAAACTTTCAATTCAACGCCTTCCAAAGCTGTGCATTGGCTACAGCAACTGCAATTAACTATGTGCTTTTTTTGCCACTGTTGGTGGCAAGTACTAAGTGGTTGCATTTGCCGGTCAAGTGGTAAGTTCATAATTCTCAGCAACACCAAAGTGAAGTGTTGTTTGTGTAACATATTAAATCATATTAAACGGAAAGGAGATATTTGCAGCAGAGGAAAAGGAAAGGAAGAAAGGCGAACTGGCGTAAAAAAATGAATCACAGCGAAGGCGAAGCAATCAAAGCGATTAGAGGAACGTGCCGACATTTAATAGTTTTCGTTTAATAGTTTTTAGTGCACGGCTTGTCATTTTCATTACAGCAATTCGCGTGTTGCAGCATGCAATGAAGCTAATCAGTTTTCATTTTTGGTATTTAAATTTGCAACAGTCGAAAAGTGTCTCTGTTTTGAGGAAATGATGAAAAGAAAATGTTTTACAAAATAATGGGAGAAGGTTTAAAGTTTCCAATGGCTGCTTTGTTGAAAACAACACCTATTATACAGTGGACACATCGAAATTCATATATATTTACATACCCATATATACGAGGTGTGTTCAAAAAGAATAGCGAATTTTGTGTTTTTTCAAAAATTATTTATTTATTCATTAATATCTATTTTGTCCCTTTCAAAGTGATCACCATGAGTTATTATGCACTTGTGCACTTCCAATCTTCCAAGCACTACAAAAAATCATTTTTTTTATCCTCTTCCGTCTTTATCTCGTCAATCGTAGCGTAGCGTCGTCCTTTCATGGGCCTCTTCAGTTTCGGGAACAAGAAAAAGTCACAGGGGGCCAGATCTGGGATTTACGGTGGCTGTGGCATCATTAGTGTGTTGTTTTTGGTCAAAAAGTCGCGCACAAGCAACGATGTGTGAGCAGGGGCGTTATCGTGAAGCAAGAGCCAATTTTTGTTCTTCCACAAATCCGGGCGTTTCTGGCGGATTGCGGATTCCTTCACGGTAAGCAAAACTTTTACATTCGACCGAACTTGGCGCGTTTTTTTCGGTCTTGGTTCACGCGGCAGCTTCTATTGAGATGATTGAGCTTTAGTTTCCACGTCATAACCATATTCATCACTAGTTATGACCCTCTGAAGCAAATTTGGGTCGTCGCGGACAGAGTCCAACACCTCATTAGCAATGTTCATGCGATGCTGCTTTTTTTCGAAATTGAGCAGATTTGGTACGAATTTTATGACATCGCTGCGGACATAAAAACATGGATAGACTCTTGCAAAACCGCGAAAATTATGTGTACACAGAATGCAGATAAATACGTCCGATTCGTACCAGCCCTAAGAAAGGAGAAGGTGTTGAGATGATTCCACCTCATCTTCCATACATCCAGGGCAAAAAGGACTCGAGGTGATTCCAAGTCTCACAGCATGCATTCCTCGCGCATAGTGACCTGTGAGAAAACCCACGAGATTCGAGAGCTGTTTTTTTGTAAGCCTCAGAAGTTCGCTCGAGCGCCCCCGGTCCATACGTGGCCAGAAGGACCACGCGACCTTACAAGTTTGTGTACTTGCGCAACGCTCGCTGAGTTGGTGCGATGCCCATCTTTCCAGGAATAGACCGTAGGTAGTCAGAGAGATCCCAATTCTCTCCTGTCGCGTGGAGATAACCTCACATGTCCCTTATCTGGCCAGCTTATGCGCTTCAGTTTCCCGCAATGTCGCTGTGACCAGGAACCCAAATGAGGCTTGTGTCAAAGAATTCGGACGCAGTCGAAAGTGAGGTCAAGCATTCCTTGGCCAGTGCCGAATGCACCGTCATTAACCAGAGGGCCCTTATAGCTGCTTGGATGTCGGAGTAAATATTTACTTTCTTGACTCTTAGTACGCATGTGAGCCGCCCTCCTTCCACGTACGTTCAGTACGCTCAATGGCCTTCCTGAACGTACGTATGCTGACATACCACAATTTGCTAACGGCGCATGCATACAAAATGGGAATTGCAAACAATGAAAGCTGTAGATTTTGCAATGAACTAGAAGGGATGGAAACTCTGGAACACCTTCTATGTTCTTGCCCTGCGTTAGCTAGAACCAGATTAAAATGCTTAGGAGCTTTACAATATGAGCTTCAGAGTTTACGTATATTCGCAAAAGACGCAGACGTATTACAAGATACCTACTACAAAGAAATGTAAAGGTCTAGCTCCATCTGGTAACACTAAGGACCAATAGGTATATGTGATGGCTTTCAGTCAGCCAGGTCAACCTAACCCATATTAGTTTAATAGATCACTCAGCTCAATTTGCCTTACTTTTTTTTGTCATCTGGTCCCATTATCGGCGATTGTGATTTTTGTTGGTGTTGCCGACTATTCCTGTGTTATTTGGGCGTGTGCGACATTTCTTCGCTTTATTTATATTTGTTCTTGTTCTTCTCTTTCGAGCACTCAAATCCCTCTCTTTCGCAACAGCAGTGGTGCCTGGTTTTGGATATAAAAAAGTGCTAAAATCTCCATTTAAAGAAAAGAAAATACCAAATTTTTAATGAATTACTTAAAGAACTTTGCATTCGCGATAAATTGTCTTTACTGTATGCGTTTTTTGAAATAAATGTGTTATGGTTATGTGCAATAGACTGTTTAAAAAAAAAAAAATTCTTGCATTTAAAGCTTTTATTATTATCATTATTATTATTATTATTATTTCTTTAAAAAATGCTGAAAATCACTTCTTTTCTATATTTGAGGTAATGTTAAATGATAGGTACTCTTTCTTCAAAATGCTCGTAGTGGTTCCTTCAGTATTATCTGGTATTTTTTTGTTTATTTTTACTATGACCAAACCTCTATGACTTTAATTCGTATTAAGTAAATTCAAAGATATTATAAAATATATAAAATGTTTTTAAACGTTGAGAAGAGTTAAGAGAAGAAGATCCAATGTTCTTGCAAAGCCTCAAAAGGGTCAAAAAACGAGATTTGCAGTATCAAAACTTTAAAATTTTATAAGAATCAACAAACTGTCAATAGCATTGAAATCTTCTCAGCGAGAGTTTTAAATGTATGCATAGCCTTTTTAAACGTTTTTTTAATTACACAAATAAATCAAAAAATTGTGTATCTTATAATTTTGGTAGCTTTAAAGTTTAAACTAAAAAAATAAACAAATTCCAAACTAAAAATTTTTCGCACTATGGGTATAAAAAGCACTAAATTTATTGTGCAGAGCAAAGGGTTGGAAACCTTGCATGTCCAGACTAGTGTGACATCACGCACTCTCTGATGAAAGCAATCATGTTACTATCATTTTTGAACTATATTATTATAAAATGGACTTTATTTTTACAAAAAAATAATGATGAAAAAAGCTAAGTGCTCAAAACTGGAGTAAAAGTAGTTTTGCTTTAGTTTTTTTCTCGCGAGCTATAGTTCCTTCTCGTTGGAGTTTTAGTAGTGCATTGTGTAATGGGATAAGGCGTAGAAGGCTAAATGTATGAATTGCTAAGAGGAAGAAACGGCTTTCAACCTCTTATGTATGCGCCTTTGTTTGCTGCTTAAAAGTAAAGCTTGGTCATCCGAAGCGAAATTGTCAGAGCAATTGTCGGCTGGCACGCCATCGGGGATTCAGCAGCAGAATGCTGCCCGCTCATTTTACACGTATTCACACACTCGTTCAATCAGTCATTGTTCAGACGGTAACGAAGTAACATGGGCGGGGGCTATGTTAATTTTTTTGTAATACCACCAACACAATCTCAGTTTGTCGTAAACAAACCGCTGCCATAATCCCTGTTACGTCAGCAAATCAGCGGATTTATGCAAAATTGCTGATAGCCGGTTAACGGACTGATGTTGGCCGCACCTCTGCTTTCTGTACGTATATAGTAGCTTTGTCTAAGGTTACCTTTTGTGGCTGATCTGAATTAGGTGACGGGTTTGGATTTAAATTGCCTGATGAGGTTCACTAGGAACTCTAACTGCTTAGATGCCAGAGGAACAAATGAGTCTGTGCGGTAATATCGCATAAGAGCTTCTTTTTTGGCTTAAGTGTATTGTGTTTCTCATCGGAAATTACTTAAATCCGTCTAATTTATCGATTGTAATATTTTACACTAAACTGTTGGTGAGCTGACTGTAATCAGATCTCAAACAATTCGTGAAATCGAATTCTTACTGAAGATGCTTGGTTATTTGAGTACAACCCCAAGACGCGACCAAAGAGAATGTTTATTAGTGTTTACAATATTCTCGGCATCATTCATTCTGAATAAATTCGTGCTAAGCAAACAGCAACTGAACAGTTGTACGCTGGTATCCTGTGGTAAATGTATCTACGCATTTTTTATATGCGGCCCAAACTTGCTGAGAATGGCTGGAATCATCGCGGCAATGCAACGGCCCATTCTTCGTACTTGGTGTGTAAGTTTTGGTTCGAAAAGGTATTCCAAAGTTATCGCATTCTCTCTATAAACGCTTTCCTTGACTTATTTTATTCTCCGATATGATGTCATATCTCAAGGGAAGTCTTCATGATAATCACGGTCTTGAATAGGCCAATTTTGGAGGGCTCCACTCGTGGGAGCAACTTTGAAATCAATGTGTAGAGTAAAAATAAGACCTATGAGAAGGCTGATTATTTATAAGCCCTCTGAACTCAGTTACTGCACCTCGCATCGTAGCGGCTCAGCAAAGATGTGCCAAAAGATGGACATTGCCATAGGAAAATAGATTTCTCCATATTATTCCTGCATAACCGGCGGCCCCCGTAGCCGAATGGGTTGGTGCGTGACTACCATTCGGAATTCGGAGGACGTAGGCTCGAATCTCCGTGAAACACCAAAGCGAAGGAAACGTTTTTTTGGCGGTCGCCCCTCGGCAGGTAATGGCAAGCCTCCGAGTGTATTTCTGCTATGAAAAAGCTCCTCATAAAAACCATTTGCCGTTCAGAGTCAGCTTAAACTTGTAGATCCCTACATTTGTGGAACAACATCAAGACCCACACCACAAATAGGAAAGGGAGCTCGGCCAAACACACAACAGAAGTGTACGCGCCAATTATTTATTTTTTTAATTTACTTTTAGCCTTCCTGTACATCCAAGTGTATTTATGATGAAGCAAATTGAAATTGTTTTGCCCACTATGATTGCCATACCCACCTAGTGTGACTGTCAATTAAAGTAGGGTTGAGGCCAGTAGTAGATAGTAATTCCATTTCTTTCGGGTTCTGTATTTCATGACGTCACAAGTCACTTAAATCAAATAGAATCGAAATAAATATTCCATATTTTCAGAATATCGAAACTCAATATATGCCCCAAAGCAATGCAGTACAACAAAAATAACAGCAAAACAAGAGATAGCACTAAAGCACTAAAATAAAAATAACCGCAACAAACAAATATGGCCTGTTTTGTGGCAAGGTCAAATAGTGTCACTATAAAGGGGTGACGACATACACATCCGTATTTCAATTAACCAACGCTGCTGTCACCTTCACAGTGTAAGTACTTGCATGCCACATACACACATATGGTACATGCATGACCAACAATTCGACAGCACTCAAGAGTCGTTGTACCGAAAAGAGCAGCAGCGTCAAGCTGTCAGGCAGCCTGGGTAGAGCCGCGCAGAGAAGAGCAGCACTTGTGTGACAAGGCCACTCAACAGTCAACTATGTGGCGCAGCACCAGTGGTTGAGGGCTACCGATGAAGGATTGGGTTTGTAGCACTTTGCGCCCCCGGCAGTGAGGCGACCTGCATAGTTGGCAAGTTGAAGTTGCACGGTTGTGGTGGCCAATATTTGATTGTGGCAATTAATTGAACTCTGACAATGCGTAGGGGCGAGCATAGTTATTAGTGCTGCAAATACTCGAATATTATTAGATGCGAATAAATTAATATACACACACACACATACATACAAAGTACGTGCGCAGTTTATAGCCATAGACGAGCTGTACATTTTAAGCATAATAAACATTTCTATTTACATATACCAACAAATATTGTAGTTGTCTGTGCGTCCTTCAATGTCCTGGCTTACCACCTGTCAAGTGGTTAGATGAATGAATGAATCAACGGATGTTTACATGCGGACGCGTGTGGCAAATACATCTGTAGACAGATATACCCACGCACACATGCACACTCGTGCACTTGCTTTAGTGTTATAGGCACATAAATTAATGTGATAATGTTTGCTTATTTACGAGTTTATTAGATGCATATACATATATACGTATATATGTACATTAGGATGGCCCAAAAATGTTTTTTTCTAGCTGCATCCAGTTCATGTTTTTTATGGGTAAAAAATTAGACACCAATTTTTTTTTATAAGTTTTATTTATGTTTAAAGCCATAAGAGAAAGAGGCTGCGAAATAATTTCAACTGGCAAGCCAACATATTGGCCTTCAGACACCAAAAAAGTACCTGATTTGATTGACTTCTTTGTCTTAAAAAATTTTCCCGCAAACCATCACTCAATTTCCGAAGGTTTATATCCGAACTCTGACCACTCATCAATCCTTTTAGAAATATCAGGAAATGCGGTACTAAATAAAACGTCTCCTCGTCTATTTAATAACTTCACCGACTGGCAGTACTTCCAACTGCAATTAAAAGCTGTAGTGGTAGCCACTGACCGTATCGTGACCATTGACGAGCTTGATGATGCCGTGCATCAATTCACGCAAATAATTCAAAACGCAGCATGGAACAGTACGGCACAACAAGATGTCACATCAAATAAGAAAAAATAACCATGATATACTTATCAAGTTGCTGATAAATAAAAAATGAAAACTTAGATGTCGTTGGCAGCAAACCAGATATCCTGAGGACAAATTGAAACTCAACCAAACAACAAAACAACTACGAGGGGTGCCTTTTATATTTCGGGATTTGGGAACCCTGGTTTTGCAATCTGGCAACTGACAGCTGTATCGCAAAGTTTGACATTTTTTGGTTTTTACGTACTCAGACCGTTTTGAAATACCAGCGCTATTTGTCTTGTTTACAGTAACTTAAAAGATTCATCTCGGTCCAAAAATGGAATTAAATCGTGAACATTTTCGTGCGATTGTTTTTTACAACTTTCGACGTGGATTAACTCAGCAACATTGCATGGATGAACTTAATTCATTTTTTGGCGATGAAGCTCCATCAAGGACTAGTGTTTATCGATGGTATGGTGAATTCAATCGTGGTCGTAGTTCACTCCAAGACGAATTTCGTGAAGGTCGTCCAAAATCAGTTGTTGTTCCGAAAACCATTGATGCTGTGTGCGAACTGATATTGCAAGATCGTCATGTGAACTATCGTGAGATTGAGACAATCTTAGGCATTAGTGGGACCATCATACATTCAAAAAATCTGTTCCCGTTGGATCCCACACAATTTGTCAATCGCTCAAAAAAAGGCTCGTGTCGATTGGTCGAAGGAAATGCTCAAAAAATATACTATACTTTATTAGAAAAAAGCATCAACAAAACTAAAGAAAAATAGTTTATTTTTACGGATCCATCCTAATATACATATGTACATACAGTACCATATATAAGTATACACTTGTGTTAGTCACTAAATGCTACCTAAGTTTCCATAAAATTAATCTCCTCGTTTTGACAGCTGGTAAATGAAATAATCACCAAGTAATTGACGCTTGCGATTTGGTTAATGATGAGTTTGCTGGCACACGCAAACACAGACATACCCACATACATAGACATACTCGTAAATGTTGTTTGCCACATGTCACTTGGCAGCCAAGATGTTGTAGTAATTTATGGAGCTCAAGAGATTTTGCTGCTGTGGAAATTATAACGAATTTAGTTTTGAAATGCTACTTATTTACTGGGTAAGTTGCTAAAACTGTGCACATAATATTATATTTTATATAAGTATATGTATATGTGTATGTAAGCCGATATGAATGGTAAATTTTGAGTGGTCGTGAGTAGTAGATATTCAGGTTGTTTACTTACTTTAAACTACAATCCATCAAACCTTATTTAGATATTTGCCAACAGGGTGGAAAGTGAAAGTTGGTAGCTGGACACATCAGCCGCATTTATATGTAAGTTAGTGTGGTGCCCAAGCACTGCGTCTTAAAATTCTCTTCGGTCTTTGAGGAATTTCGTCGTTACCCTAAAATGACCTACCCTTAAAGCTAGTATTTTCAAAGCGTGCTTATTTATGCATAAATAATTAAGAGCTGCAAGGCTTTAAGGAGAGCTGTCTTTAAATTCATAAACTTAAATTTATATGACACTGGACATCCTGTAGTTCTTAAAACCTTATCTTCGACGGAGAAGAGTTTAGAATTTCTCTTTATAAAGTTCGGATATGCACACCGGGATGATGATGATGATGATGCTAGAATAAATGATTTCCATTGATTTCGCTTTTCAGCTTTTGCCTTAACCTGGACCCATATCAGGTTTTCTTCTATACGATCAAGGTCATGTTGCTATGTAGCCATATTCAGCGCCATTGTTTTTCCTGAATCTCAATTTTTATCGGTCTTTGGTTAAATCTATTTAGTAGATTTCTATTTGTGATCCAGTTTTCGTACAACCAGCTATGGAGAATTCGGCGGAATTTGGCGGAATTCGGCGAAGGCAGCGGTTCTCAAACGTTTCAGCAAGTTTCACCGTTAGGCAGCTTTTGTCCTTAAAATAGAGGTGTCCACTCAAAAGCGGGTAACTTCTTCCGATACATAAGACATGGTATTGAAAAAAATGTCTGCTCAGGGGAGTTGTCTGACTAGTAGAGGTGTCTGTTACGACAGGTTAAACTGTATTTACCTTGAGTTCCATAGCAATGTTTATGCAATTCTCATATCACAATTTTTAAACTTCTTCATTATAGCCCAGTAAAAAAAATTTAATAATGTATCACTTACTGAAATTTCGTGCATTCATTCCTTTTCCTAGAGCGTCTCATTGCTTTTTTGTCGATCTACTGGAAGGGTATTTTTATACCATAAATATTGATAATGCTGCACTATTTAACAAATTAAACAACGAAACTATCAATTGACATCCTTGGATACGTAGTTTCACATATGAAGTGCTGAAGTTAATTTTTAAAATCGGGTAAATGCTTCCGTTGACCTCTATATATTAGAAAGAAGAAATTCTATTAAAAATTAGGTGGCAACACCATTCAAAAATATGTTTCAAAAATTTCTTAAGCACCCATATCCTAATGGTTCACTGAATTTTTTTTACTTTTTCGTAAAAAATTAGGTGGCAGCACCATCCAAAAATATTTTCAAAACTTCTTAGGCACCTCTCATTTTATACTCATATCCGAATGTTTCACTTTTTTCTACTTTTTCCTTAAAAATTAGGTGGCAATACCATTCAAAAATATTTTTAAAAATGTCTTAAGCACCCTTCATTTTATACCCATATCCTATTGGTTCTCTGATTTTTTTTTACTTTTTCGTTAAAAATTAGGTGGCAACATCGTTTAATAATATTTTTCACAACTTCTTAAGCACCCTTCATTTTATACCCATACCCTAAAGGTTCAAAGAATTTTTTCTACTTCATCGTTAAAAATTAGGTGGCAACACCATCCAAAAATATTTTTTAAAAATTTCTTAAGTACTCTTCATTTTATACCCATACCCTAAAGGTTCAAAGAATTTTTTCTACTTCTTCGTTAAAAATTAGGTGGCAACACCATCCAAAAATATTTTTTAAACATTTCTTAAGTACTCTTCATTTTATACCCATATCCTATTGATTCACCGAATTTTTTCGTTAAAAATTAGGTGGAAAAACCATCCAAAAATATTTCTGCATTCAACATTTCGTAAACACTCTTCGTTTGTTATCCATTATTTTGTAGTTATTTAATTTGAATTCATTGTCAGTTTACAATTAAGATTTAGGTGGCCAGGATATTAAAAAAGGCCAGCCGCACTATGTGCGTATACTTGAAGTGAAACTTCTTAGTTTCTGGATGAAATTTAAATATTTTAATGATTTTTATAAAATTACATTCAATAACAGTGTATAATATTATTATTCATTTATTTCTGAAATTTGTACATTAGTCGGTGCTTCAATAGCCTGTACATTTTGTATTGATGGTGCAATAGCAGCAGTGGATACAATCGGTTTGTGGTAACTGAAATAGGATATAGGTATATCATATATGAGATTGTAACATTTCAGCAAAATCAACTAGTATATCACTCACAATTGAAGACACATTCACAATAACTGGAGTAACAACTGGTCTTTGGACGGCAATAGTATTGGCATCTTCCAGCATCTTTTTTCGCTGTCTGTATTCACGACACCGCTGAGCGACTGATTTCCTCGTCGGATTCATTGGACTTTGCGATGAATTGGCCTGATGCACGTCGGCTTGAACGACAATTATTCTTCCCTCAGTATTTTCAACAGGGACTTTAGCTTGCTCAGCTTGGCCACTCGTTTGTGATAAATATTGAGGGAATATGTTACCATCGACTCTGCTTATACTGGGTTGTGGATTGTTTGGATTGACTATGGGTAATTCACTTGGCCCAAAGAAATTCGTCGATGATATGTCTCCGATAGTGGTGACTGCATTTCCCAAAGCCTTCTGTCGAGCACTACATTTTCGATTACGTTGTGCTGCTGTTTGCGCTGGCGGTTTTTCTTGTTTCGCCAATTTTTTCCGAGCTCTGTATTCTCGTGCACGTTCAGCAGGCATATTGAAGTCTATAACAAATAATAATATCAAATTGGAAATCAAGAATATTTTTTATGGTCATCCAATACAATAATATAACTATTATAAAATTATACTTACAAATACTCAAATTAGTGATGCCAAATCGGGGTTAGTAAGGCACATCAGTTTTTCCTCAACAGTACCTGTTAACTGTGTAAGACAGATCTTTCATAATCACAATATACTGATATTTAATTTCTTCGTATAGATACTAAATGTGACATAGTATATTTATAAAAATTTATCAATACTTACCTGTTCCAACTGGAAATTAATTTGCAAATTTTAACTTCACTTTCACTGAATATATATTTAAATATTATTTAATAATAATTTTGATGAACACGTGGACTACACCAATCCGCGTCGTTTTCTACGTGTCTAGGCGTCTGCGCCTCCTCGCCCCGGTAATATAACGAGCATGAGCGTGTATACGGATGCCACCATATTACTTAGGTCGTAGGCTGCAGTATATGGCATAGTATTAGTGTACATTGTCTGTGTATACTCTGTAATACGTATCTACAGAGTTTGGAGACTACGAAGCACCACACAAAGCGGAGAAAGAGAATAGCTTGTTTGCCGTAGGCTTATACATACATTTCGTGACGCTTTTTCGTAACGCTAGCTCGTGTGTCGCGGCTTTGAAATTATACTCTGACGCGCGCAAAGAAGTTTCAATTCAAAAATATTTTGGATTTTAATTCCATTAAAAATGAAATGTCAGCACCATTCAAAAATATTTTTGTTATCAATCATTCGTAAACACCCATCGTTTGTTACCTATTCTGTTGTGTTTAATTTTAATTATTTGCTCGATGCCTATAGCTCAGTATATAATTAAACTTTGTCTTAAAATCTTGTAATTTTTGTAACTAAAATGAAGTGGCAACGCTAACAAAAATCTTGCTTTCAGATTAAAGTTTTGTTAAATATTTGCTTTTTTAAAAATGACTCTTTTTGAAATACAAATGAAAATAATAAAGCAAGAAAAATAAAAATCCGCCTAATAAAGGCTCTTTCAATAATAACTTTAAATTTGAATGTTGGCATAGTCTAATATCAACAGTTTTGACGTGTGATTGTTTGACATATAAAATTTTTTTCGATAAAAAAATATATTTTGAGTAATGGGAATCTTTATTTCGACAATTACGCGCATTATTGCCTGTCCTTGTCTGCTTGTATACTGCAGCTGCCTGATTCACTGGAGTCAAATATGCCATTTGCAAAAATTATAAGTCTTGTTTATAAATAGGCGTCATTTTAATGTGTCATTTGTTGTAGTTGTTATTGTTGTAGTTGTTATTGTTTGCAGCTTTTGCTGTGATTATTAGATGGTTATTTTAATACAAATAATTACCCTCGGGTATTGTCCTTGGCTTTGCTGTTTTTCTTTTCTCTTTTATTTATAGCCGCTTCATGACACGATTTCTCAATTATCATGCGTTTAGCTTATTAATATTTTGTTGCTTTTCGCTTAATATTTGATTGTTGAATGTTGCTTGCGATAGTGAATGAGGCATGAAACGCACATCCAAATGCTGTTAACGATTAAAGTGGGTTGCAAAAGGAAAATTTGCATAAAATTGCGCATTTACACATATCCTTAACCACATCATGATTATATTAGGGCTAACATAAAGCTATAAGGGGCTATACATAGGTATGTAAGCTTAATTATGGGCATTTTAGAGTAGTTATTGTAGCAGAAAACCAGCGTATTGTTAGTTCTCGCAAAAAGTGTTCACTTTGTAGTAAGAAATTTTAACGCCAGCTTAGAGTGAAAAGTTCCAACATTCACTTTTTCTAAAAGCATATATTTTACCGCAGGAAGTAAGAAATGTCAAAAAAAATACATGGTTTAATAAAATTGGAATAATTTAGAGATAAGCTAACAAAGTTGCCCAAATACCTACAGAAAATGAGATATGACTCAAAAAATCCGAATACTTTTCTTAAAGCTGTGGAAATTTCATTTCATTTTCAATGATTAAAATAACCTAACGGACTAGATAAAGGTGGGCAAAGTAGAGGCAATATGGACTCATACTAAATACATGTTTAAAGACACAACAAATAAATTACTGAAACAGAAGAAAATTGAAGGAAAACAAAAATGGATGACTGTCAAAATATTATCATTGATGGAAGAAAGGCGAAAATTTAAGCCTACAAATGACACAGAATACAAGCGACAACTCAGTGTTATAAGAAAAGAAATTAAGCATTCTAAACATAATTGGTTAAATATAGACAAAAACAAACAACACATGGCCGTCATACAAAATCCAAAGGACGAATGACCTGCTAGGATGTTCTCGGCCAAACATTTCACGTATCACTGCAACCCTTACAGGACATTGGAAAGTAGGAGATCATGCAGCTAGACTTAATCTACCCAGATAGGGTTCTGTAGAAGCTGTCAAGCGGAAGGGGCGAAGGAAAGTCTGTTCCACTATTTATGTGAATGTCCGGGACTAGCCAGGGCACGACTCCGATCCTTCGGTAAGCCTTTCCTGCAGCAAATTAAGGAGACCTCAGACATCGAGATAAAGGATTTGCCGCTATACTTGGACCTCACTAAATGGATCTGACTTGGAAACAAAAAAAAAAAAAAAAACATCATCATCATACGAGATAGTGGTAGTAAAACGGTGCTGGTCACTAATTAGGAGCATTTCAGCTCAGAAATGTCAACCACCTCAACAACAACAACAGAAGTAAAAACTACTTGGGAAAGATATGTGAAGGGTTTATTTAATGATGACTCCAGGCAAAACTTCGATTTAAACATTAAAAATGATTTATTGCCTGTACAAAGCATTAGAAAAGAAGCGGTGTTCAAAGCTGAATTATATTATATAAACTTGTATAGGGTTTTTCAGTAAGAGCGATTCAACTTTTGAACTTTTTTGAATAAAACACAAACGGTTTGACTTTTTTAACTAATTTTTTTTATTATCGAGTTTGAACATATAGTTACATTAAAGTATGAAATTCGATTTCTTTTGCATGACCACCGCGTGCACGTTTTACCAAGTCCAATCGTTGAACCCAATTTTCGACCACTCTTTTGCATAAATCGGCCGAAATTCCAGCAATTTCGCGTTCAATATTGGCTCTGAGCTCACAAATCGTCGCCGGCTTGTTACTGTAGACCAATGACTTCACATAACCCCAAAACGGGACGGCTTGTTAAATGGACCGTAAAATGGCCGTAGTGCTCTTAAAGTAGCAGCAACAGAACGATTATTTTCATAAAAAATTTGCACGATTTGCAATCGTTGCTCAAGTGTGTAGCGTTCATGATGAAATGTATACTAATGAAGTTTACAAATGACAAGCGAAAAATAAAAAATATTGCGTCGTTCGCCCTCCCTATGATTATCGACTCATTAGTTTAATGAGTCATGGCTTGAAAATATTCCTTAAGATTCTTCACAACCGTTTATTTACAAAATGCGAACAATCAATGTGTCGCGTACACAATTTGGGTTTAAACAAGCTATGGGAACGTGTGAAGCTTTGTTCAGCCTTCAAGTTCTAGTACAAAACTGTAAAGACGTTCAGAAAGATATTTTTATATACCTACTTCATTGAATATGAAAAGGCTTTTGATTACACACAACACTATTTGACATTTTAAGGTAAATGGACATTAATGAAAAAGAAATAAGGTGCATTTCCAACTTGTATTGGGGCCAAACCGCGAACGTGAGACTACAAAATTATGTAACGAGTGATATTTCAATCAAAAGAGGAGTTCGCCAAGGATGTGTTTTATCCTCAATGCTCTTCAATTTATACTCGGAATATATATTTGAAGAAGCTTTGTCATCAGTCAACTTAGGAATAAAAGTCATCGGCGAAATAATAAATACAGGTAACATACGCTTTGCCGATGACACCACAATATGGGCTGACCAAATTAATGACCTGTAATATCTCCTTAAAGAAGTCAGCGGAAAAATGCCTCCTGATAAAAAATATTTATTTTTTCTTTTGCAAACTAGGTATTTTTTTTACAAATTTTTCTCTTCAGCTGGTCTAAAAGATTACAATAATTTTCAGAATTTATTGTTTTACCAGTTTGCAAACAATCTACAAATAAAATACCTTTCGCATCCCAAAAAATTGATTCTAACACCTTTTGGCCGATTTCTGGACGCGAACTCGTTTCGGAGCCGAAGAACCAGATTCACTCCACTATTTAGCCTCTTGTTTAGATTTAGGATCATGATGATGCACAAAATCCACTTTATCCTTTCGAAAACGCTTTAAGGGGTTAGGGGTTGTCAGAATTTAAAAAAATTGGATTTTTTGCTTTGCATTTTCTTAAGGTATAATATCTTAAAAATATGATGTGAAAATTTGAAGTAAATCCGACAAATATTGTAGTTTTCGAGCTATTCAACAATTAACAAAGGGTGCTCGGGCGCTCCGGAGCCTTCCAGCAAAACTTTAAATGCGGTGCAAGTTTTTTGAGGTTGTGATCACTGAAACTTAAAAACCGCTTGGTAGATTTCAATAAAATTTATACTGCTTTTGGAAAACATACCAAATTTGTGCCGGATCGAACACTTTTTTTGGCAAAATTTTAGATTGTTTTTCAACAATTAATTGTCGGTTTTTTATCGAAAATCTGAAAAATAATTGCTGAGGTCGTCATATTGTTAATTATAAAAAAAAACTTTGATCAGGTACAAGAATATCTATTTTGATTTTAGTTGAACCTCCAAAGACTTGTGATGATCACCGCAAGGGACTTCTAGAGAAACGGGCTCCTGTTTGTGTATATAATATACATCGATACTTTTTACAATTATTAATTTTTTTTTTAATTTTGCTAAAGTCAAGTCAAAATATGATGTATAAAAGCTATGTTTTTATATTTTTGTAAAATAAAGCAACTGACAAGCATTAAAATATTATTGAAAATCATAATTTTTTTGGGTCTTTGACTATCCCTACTCCTCGCATTTGAATGTGTTTTCGTTCCACTCTTAGCAAATGCGACATCCGTTGCGCACACAGCTTTCTGAAACCCAATACTTCAGTCAAAATATTGTTTACACTGCCCAATGAGATGCCTGTGGCTTCTACTAAATCTCTTTTAGTCATTTGACGATTATCCAATACGATTTCGATTTCTGGACGTCCTTGACAAGGATCGTCTTCAAGGCTTATGCGACCATATTTAAATTCAGGAAACCATCTTTCTGCTGTGCTAATTGATGGCAAAAAGTCCTTATACACTCTCAACATTTGTTCATAAATTTCCTTCGCTTTTAAACCTTTAAAAAATACGAATTCAATCACTGCACGGGACTTGATTTTTTTCATTGTAGAAAATACTGTGACAGTTCGGTACTAAATGGCTTGTAAACAAAGAATGGATTGAGAGATTGAAATAAAACTTCACATAAGTTGATACGAGGAGTGTGCCAACATAACGAAAAAACTTTAGGATAGTAGCAGCACCCTCTCTTATTGAACCGCAAAACTTATTGAACAACCTGGTATGTTCAATTTCAAATCAGCGGCCGTATTAGGTCGTATTAAATAATATTTCCCAGCCCCGAGAAATTGCGCGATTACTAAGATGCCCACTTTGCCACTAGTAAAATAAAATTTCCCATCAGTTCAACAGCCAACTACGATTAACCTTTCGATAGCAGAGATTTTTTATAATTGTTCAACATCATTCCGCCAAGGTTAAATGTGATGGACGGTCTATCAAAGTGAGTTGATTAACCTGTTGCAACAACCATAATTAACTTTCAGCTTATGTTATATTAATCATTTTTTCACGTAAATGCATATTTAAATTGGGTATCAAATAACAAACAACTTTTCTAAAAAATCTCCACATCAAACATTTACATAAACTCCTTTGCATCACATTTTATTGGCTTTTTCATGTTAAAGTATGCAAATTCAGTTTGCTGTGGAATTCGTTTTTTACCAGAAGTACAAAGTTAAAAGACAAAATGATAAAAAAAACAACAAAGTCAACCTGAAAACTTTTTGACGTTGCATAAAAGTGAAAATTCTCCAAGTGAAAACGATACAGGTGATGATCTGGAACTGTCAAAGGTTTTACAGCTGAGAATTTGGCAAAAATGCTATTACTTTCGTACACACACCCACACATATATCCCTAGACACACACATTTGCAGCACTTGCAGCACATTTACAAACAAAAACTTAGAAAAATCATGAAAAAGCGACAGTTGAAAACAGTTGGTTGACAGAAAACCAAAATGTAGTCGATGACGAGCTGCAATTTTCAGACACTTTGATATGCAAATGCCCGTATAAGGAACTTGGGAAATACCGAAGCCAGAATAAGTGCAGTAATACCGACAGTAGCGTAGACAGATGAGGCCATCAGAGGAAGTGAAGGGAACAATCGCCGCATTAGTTCTAATTAATTTATCAGGGTATGAGTATTAAGTCCTAGTAATGGCAGCCCTGTTATGTCAAAAAAACTTGACATTGAAAATGTCAGTTTGTTGGTCTACGCCTATTGTCCGAGATTCAAGAATTTAAATTGTTGAACTCATTACAAATGTGATAAATATGGAATGGATACTTACTCATTTTAAGGGAATAATTTATTTATAATTTTGTGATTGGCAAGATAATAGGACATTAATAGTGAATAACACCATCACACAATCCTTCATCAACAAATGCCTCCGCATCATCTGCAGAATATTTTGGTCAAATACCATCCGTAACGGCGCACTGTGGAGATTAACGAACAAGGAACCTGTCCTTAGGCAAATCAAACACAGAAAGTGGTGATGGATAGGTCACACATTGAGAAAACTACCAGGCACCAGTTAGCATCACGAGAATGGCACTGGACTGGAACTCCCAAGGGGGCAGAGGTAACGGTTGAGCAAAAACACTTGATGACTGGATTAATTTACAGTTGTGTTAAGCGGTCCATACTGCTCATTAAGTTCAACAGGCGGTTAACATTAAGGTCTACCATATCAAGAGGGCGGCCGCCGTGGCCGAATGGGTTGGTGCGTGATTACCATTCGGAATTCAGAGAGTGAGCGTCGGTTCTAATCTCGGTGAAAGATCAAAAAATTAAGTAAAAGTTTTTTCTAATAGCGGTCGCCCCTCGGCAGGCAATGGCAAACCTCCGAGTGTATTTCTGCCATGAAAAAGCTCCTCATAAAAAATATCTGCCGTTCGGAGTCGGCTTGAAACAGTAGGCCACTC
Organism: Anastrepha fraterculus; assembly: GCA_037575425.1. Classification (NCBI taxonomy): domain Eukaryota; kingdom Metazoa; phylum Arthropoda; class Insecta; order Diptera; family Tephritidae; genus Anastrepha; species Anastrepha fraterculus. Next base: position 29,913 of record JAYXIM010025705.1, read on the forward strand.
CATTTGTAGAACAACATCAAGACGCACGCCACAAATAGGAAGAGCTCGGCCAAACACCCAAAAAGGGTGTACGCGCCAATTATATACAATATATATATATATATATATATCAAGAGCCTGATATATTCATTTGTGGAACAACATTGAGACGAACACCACAAATGGGATGATGAGCTCGTCAGTACAGCTAAGAAGAAGGTGATGAGATGAATGCGCCCCATCCTACATACAACTGTCGCAAAAATGACTCGAAGTAATGTTGAGTCCCACAGCATGCATTCCACGCGTACAATGTCCAATAAGGGCATTTACGAAATTCGAGGGCAGAGGTCTTACCAATCTCGATCGCCTCCGATCTACGCGTAGGCAGAACGATTTCGCGACCTTGTAAGTTTGTGTACTTGCTGAATTGACGCTAGGCCCACACTACCAGAAGCAGACCGCAGGTAGTCAAGGGGATGTCAGCCTTCTCATTGCGCGGGGAAACTACTTCACAGGCCTCCTGTCTAGCCAGCTCATCCGCCTTACACTTTTCTGCAATGTCGCTGTGACCAGATGCCCAGATGACCTTAATCCCATAACTATGGGTCGGTCGTGTGCGGTCTCTCAAGATGCGGGTTTCCTCCGGTGGAAATACACAAAGTGATGGGGTTGTTCTTACTCACCACTACTTACTAAAAAAACGTGTGGTTATAGGTATACCCTATGATCAGAAAGTACAGGGAATGTTTAAATAAAATAAAACAGAGTTAAATCTCAGGCAAGTTTATTTTATATCTTTCAAAATATAATCCGTCTGAAGCAACACACTTGTGTCAACGTTTAACCCAGTCCTCCATGCACCAATGGTAGGCCGACGAAGTGATAGTCTTTAGCTCCTTCATCGCATTCTCTTTGATGCCCTCTATCGACTGAAATTTCCTTCCATGAAGTGGTAACTTCAACTTGGGGAAACAAAAAGAAGTCGCACGGAGCCTTATCAGGTGAATACGGTGCTTGCACGATGGCATTTACTTGGTGTTTTCGTCAAATAATTCTACACAATTTGTGCTCGGTGCGATGGCGCGTTATCATCATGCAAAATACAAGAATGGTTTGCCCACATTTCCGACCGTTTGCGACGTACAGCATCTCTCAAACGCTTCAAAACAGATAAATAATATTCTTTATCGACTGTCTGGCCCGATGGAAGGGCCTACACCTTGGCAATCGAAGAAAACAGTCAACATCACCTTCCCGGTACTTTTCGATCATATGGTATTTAGACAAAAGTTTCTGATCTTTAGTTCAGTTTATGTGGAATTGCCAGAGTGATAAGTTTTGGTGAGGACGTCAACGTCTCATTTTTACAGAAATCGTAAGATTAGCTAAGTTCAATTTTTTTCTTTTGAAAATATTTTTATTCACTTTATAAATCGCGCATCGAAAAGAATAATCAAAAACTTTATTTTATACAGGGTGACAAAACAAGAAGAAGCAAATGTAAATTTACTTTGCATGTTTAAAAGCTCCCACTTTTTGGGTCTTCTAATTAAGTTTCTGAAATAAAAATATTTGTATTTTATAATTTTTCATTTATTCCATATTTTTTTGGCGTTTATTTGTCGCAGGGATTCCGTGATTTCATTGGAAAGTTATGCCTATTTTTACAAAATATAATTTGCTTAGATTAGCTTGGGGAGGGAGGTGGAACCGAGGATAGCGAGAGTGTTACCTTAGCTTCTGGTGAGCTCGTTTACATTTTTTATTATTTAAGCTCGATAGCTCATAAAGTTTGTTAGCGCACATCGGTGTGGTGCGACTAATCACCATTTCAAAGATGACGGTGACTGTACGTACAGATGAGCTCCTGCAACTGCCTTCAGTGTTATCACATATCACATATTTTAATTTTTGATCACAATCGAACCAGCTGCGAAGTGCCAATGTTTGCCATAAAAGGATATTTTACAAGACACAAATTCAGTCCTCCCACATTAGAAAAAACTATCTATGCTCCTGCCAGTATAATATTCGGTGCAGGTGTTTCAAAGTGAAACAATCAAAAAATAAAGAAAAGAAAAACTTAGAGACATTTACGACAAGTAGCTGGAGCAGTAAGAAGACGAAAAAGTAGAAGAAACAGCACTGGGCGACAGAAGATGTGTAAAATTGAATTCAAAATGAAGTTTTGCAATCACTCAGGCAAATGTGTGTGGATGGCATACAAGTATAAAACGACGAGTGTGCAAATGTATGCGTATCAACAAAAAGTTTTTGTACGCTAAGCTTTAGATATGTGCATGTATGCGTGTACATCTGCTGCAGTTTGGGGATTAAACTGAGTTAAACACTTGTGAGCCACAATTCCAAAAATTATATGGTCACACGCACGTTGGTGCAAGGTCCAAAAGCATTTGCAATAAATTCGAAGAATGTTGGTAGAGAGTTGGTTAGGATATTTAATGGCAAAAGTATTCGTACATCCGTACATATGTATGTATGTGTGGTAAGAATTTTAAGCTAATCTGATTATCATTACCAGGGATGGGTGTTAGAAAAATATCCTATATACCTACATAAATATATAATAAGAATATCTGTCGTTTGGAGTCGGCTTAAAATTTTACGTCCCTCTATTAGTGGAACAACATCGTGCGTCTTGACATATATGTTACGCTCATGGATCATGGTGAGGGTCGCCTTCATCGCTAAGATTGGAAGAGTTAACTACACCAGCCCCAAAAGCTTTAGACCCATCAGGCCCTTCGGTTATGAACATCTGTAGGAAAGTGCAGAAAACTCTGAAAACTCTTTACCGTTCTGCTTAAGCTAAAAAGAGTCACAATCCAGCTATCCAAAGAAAATATCTAGCAGTAATCTTGGAGAGTAAACTCTTTTGGAAATCACATGTTGAAGCAAAGACATCCAAAGCATTGACAGCTTTCTGGCAGTGGAAGAGTGTTATTGGGAAAACGTGGGGTCTTTCTCCTCACAAGATCCTATGGATCTCCTAGCAAGACCCTATGGATCTAGACTCCCTCTCGTGGGAGCGAGGAGGGCCTTATCAACTCTACAATGCACTGTGTCCATCTGTCCCGTCGGAGCTGTTCCGACTACCTCAGGGCCGGCATTAGATGCTCTGATTAGTCTACCACCACTTGATGTTTTCATCCAAGGAGTGGCCTTGAAGGCCATCCGCAGGCTGGAATACAAAATGGGAATTGGTATAGCCCCTGTCCGGCATTGGACAGCAGAGTAGGCATGGACTTCGATCCAACGATCCCCGCCATGCCCTTTGACTCCATGCCATCCAGAGTCGTGCTTAACAAATGATACAATGTGGTGCTGCCAGAGCCTCAACTGTGGTCAAACTCAGAAAATGAGCCCGGAAAACACTGTTTTCGCATTTTCACGAATGGCTCTCAGGACCGAGCACGGCTCCACCTCTGGGGTCTACGTGGAATCCAGCGGGGCAAAACTGTACTTTGTTCTTGAAATGCATGCATCTGTGTTTCAAGCGGAGGTATATGCTGCTCAAGAAGCAATGAACTCTGTTGTGGAAAATAGATGGAGAGGTAAATCTTTATGTGTCTGCAGCGACAGCCAAGCTGCGCTCATGACCTTAGACAGCTCCTCCCACTTCAAGGGTAGTCGAGACCTGTAAGTCCAGGCTGAACTATGTCGGTAGACATAATAGTCTGATGCTGAGTTTTGGGACACTTAGGTATCGTGGGTAACGAGATCTCTAACTGTTGAGCCAAAATGGGTTCTGAGGCCCACTCCCTTAGCTCGGAGCCCGTTCTGCCAGTCCCTTCTGCAGCCATCAAAGCTTTGGCATCACAAGATCTACTCAGATTTCTTCGGAGGTTGAGTAGACTTAAAGAAAATTAAAAAGGGAACTCGAGTGCAGTACAATGGACTTAATTGTGTCTTGTTAGTCTGTCCTGAAAAAAAATAAAAAATGCTCTAACCTTAAGCGTCAAATAATTTATTATTTATTGTATATTAAATCCTTGGCCAATCGGCTATACAAACGAAATGGACGAGAAAATTAAAGCTCACACACTACAAATTAAAAAAGCTGCGAGAATTCTAGTACGGTACTTTTCCAGTACTTACTTCGATTGCTAACGTCTCATTCTGAAAACACGGTGACATTTATAGTACGGCGAGTTATAAGCCATGTGAGTATGTTGAATACGGTATGTTTGGCATGAACACACAGCAGTTAGTCTGAAGATCAAATTGCATAAAGCTATCACTTCGTTAACTTCAATGAATAGAAATTCTTATGCTGTGGCAGTAGGTTTGATTATTTAAATGATGTTTTTTAATAGTGGTCAAAGAGGCTATTAATTGCAGAGAGAATTTTAATTTCTACCATCCAATTCATAGCAACAGTCATCAAGTGTTGTTGGAGCAGAAAGGTGTTTCTCATTCGCTGACTTTACATGCAATAAATGTAGGTCACCATGGTGAAAATATTTTTATAGGTGTGGCCCAGGGGTGGCCAATAATAGATCGTTAACCGGCTCTCAGAGAATTTGACAGGATCAGCGGATAGACCGAAGTAACAGGATATGTGTATACAAAAAACTGAGATTGTGTTGGTGATGTTAGGCTAGGTAGTAATGGTTGCCCAGAGATGTGATACCATTGCAAGAGGGGAAAAATAGGTGAAGGAAAAAACGATAGGACGAAAAGAAGAGGGGTGGGGAGGGTTGAATATTTGTGGACTATGAACGGTGCCTCATTTGCGGCTGTGTTAGCCGTTTTATGCTGCTGATGAAGCTCATCAGATTTTTGATATCAAGACCTGCTATATCAGTAGGCCCAGAAAAGAAGTGAGAGCCTTTTTGATGAAGCGCCTTCTTCAATCCTAGTCCCACGAGAGCGGGACAGTGAAGGAGCAGGTGCTGAGATGATTCCACCTCATCCTCCATACAAATATGGAATGAAATGATATAGTATGAATGGATATGAAAAAATATATCCACACAGTCTCCGCTCATGAAACTTTTTTGACGTCTGAATAACGATTAACTACGTGTGAAATGAGCGGACAGAATTCCGTTGCCGAGTACCCGATCAAATTACTCTCACAATTTTGTTTCGGTTTGTCAAACCTCAAGAAGAAAATTTGTTAGAGGTGTGCTCTTTAACAGACCGTTATTCGGCTCTGAGCGAATTTGCCATAATCATTTGATAGGCTGACGTCATTTCTGTTGCGTTTACAAAAAAAAAACTGAGACTATGTTGGTGATATACAAAATAAAAAATAGTTTAAAAAACTAAAAAACACGCTTTTATTGCTAATCGAACTAAAAAGTAGAAAATAAATTTTAATGACAAAGAGACCTATAATGAAGTAATAGCAAATCGAACGATCAGTCATAGTCAACTACCTCAGAACAGAATTATAACAAAAATTAAGATACAAATAGAATAATTCAAATTAGAGTTAAAAGCGTGGGATGCATTTTGCTTCACTTGCATAACCTTTTGTACATAGGTAGAATGATTGTAATATTTACTATATCCAGCATCCCACGCTTTTAACTCTAATTTGAATTATTCTATTTGTATCTTAATTTTTGTTATAATTCTGTTCTAAGGTAGTTGACAATGACTGATCGTTCGATTTGCTATTACTTCATTATAGGTCTCTTTGTCATTAAAATTTATTTTCTACTTTTTAGTTCGATTAGCAATAAAAGCGTGTTTTTTAGTTTTTTAAACTATTTTTTATTTTTTACTTTTTAGTTCGATTAGCAAAAAAGCGTGTGTTTTAGTTTCTTTAAACTATTTTTTTTTTTATTATGAATGAAAATTATTGTTATCATTGCAGTCAGTGAATAAATGATTCGATATATTCGTGTAATATTTAATTCCTTTCTTATCGACTGTGAGTCTAAAGCTATGCAGTTATCGGCCGTGATAAAGAAGTAATCGGGATGAAGAACTTATTTCGTGGAGGTAGCCTGAGAAACTGATTTACAAGAATAAATAAAGATTTTTCATTTTACAACCAAATTCACCTTACTTTTTGCCCACAGTAAAACAAAGAAAATATTAATCCTGACAATCCTAATAAGGATTATGGAAAACTTTTATCAAATTATTGCATTGTTGTCGGTCCTTGATAGGTGTGCAAAATTTCAAGTCGATCAGATTTTTAGAAGCCAGTGAAAATTAAGCTCAAAGATTCCGTTACATACAACCCGACCTAATAAAGTGTGTTAATAATCAACACAATGTCACTTCGTTGCCGTCTGAACAACGACTGATTGGATGAGTGTGCGTGTGATATGTTTGTGCAGAATTCGACTGCCGAATCTTCAAAGTGACGTGGCAGTCGAAGTTCGCCTCACAATTTTCTTTTTTACCATCGTTAAAGAGTAGGTAGGTAGGTAGGTGAAATGGTTGAAGTGGCAGTCTGGCACTGCTCAAGTAACACTAAAGCGCCACTGCTGCAGCCAAGCAGGGACGAGTATATCTGACGCAATGACAATTGACTCCGTTCTGATGTATTAAAAGCACTCTCTATATCTATGAATGCCGCAAAAGTGAATTGTTTGTCTTTCAGAGATTTTGCCGCGGTCTTTACGACCGCGTGTAAGGCTGATTCCGTGGATTTCCCTTTAAGACACGCATGTTGCGCTGGAGAATCAATCTTTCAGGCACCTTTAGGACAAACGAGGTAAGACTTATATGTCTAAAATCCTTGGCCGAGTCGTGACCCCTCCTCCTGCCTTGGGTATGAAAACATCCTCATTTTCTTCCAGAGCGATACACGCCAAGTAGATTTCTTTCAGTACAGGAACCACCAAGGTACCTATTTTCTGAAGCATCACAGGCAAGATATCGTCAGAACCAGGAGATTTGAAGGGGAAAAACTATATACTGCCCGTGTTATTCTGTCAACTGACAGGATAGATTTCAGGGAAACATGGAGTAGCCCTACCTGTCGACTGGTGTCTAGCTAAAGAGTAAACCTTGTAAATTTGTCATCCTTGACCAAACCAGGTAATTTATCAGTGGTAAACTTAGATACTTGGTAAGCTTATATTTGAGCTGATATACCATAGAAATTTTTGAGCAAAAGTCGATGACAAAAGTTGAATATTTTATCGAGCTTAAGGGGTCCCGGTGGTCTAGAGTTCGAAAATCAGGGTACTTTCAGGAATTTTTTTACAATAAAAAAAATGAAAAACGATATTTACATTTTTTAGGCTTTTTATTTAACTTCTTTTACATACAACAATGAAAAAAAACTTTTTTTGAATTCTATTTTAATAGTTTTAAAAATGGCGCTGAAGTTGACCCTCGCGAAAAATTGGAACTGGACGCTGGTGGCCATTTTGGCTCTTTTATTTGTCTGCAGCTCAAACACCAAAAACTTATTAATGAGTATAACTGCAGCTATGTCCCGCTCTAGAAAAAAAAATTTGACAAAATGGCGCGGCTTTGAATTTGACACTCTAAAAATCGGGGTTTTTTCAGTTTTTAATTTAAAAAAAAAACGCTTTAATTAAAAAACTACAAAAAACGAACGAAATAATTTAAATAATAATATGATTCTAGTACTGGCGATAGTCATTGATATTGGGAGCAAAATATTAAAATTTCAAACTATTCGGTTGAATAGTTTTTTCTTTTTTTTGACAACACCAGGCCGTTAAAAGTATTTTCGAATTAAATGAGGTGCAGAAGAGCGTTGACCGCTTTCTACCTAGTTAATGGGCTGTAGAAGCTATAATATTGGGAATTTCCGGATGAAAACTTCACAGTATATTCTTAAGACACTATACCTTCGAAATATCAAAAAAACAAAAAAATCATTTCTTTTAATTTCTAGACCATCGGGTCCCCTTAAATCCGCAGTCAAACAGACTTTATTTGTATTAAAAGAGAAAATACCTATTCGCGTCAGAGCTTACTACACGTGAATCGAGAACATGCGTTCCCTTTTTGTAATATTTCTTTTGCCACAATTTTCAGTCTATTTAAGAAGAAGAAAAAAAAATTGTGTTTAAAGTTCTGCACTGCCTGGCCAAGAAGGCAAAGCCAACAACAGCATACGTACACATAAAGTTGCGCTTTTATTTGCCAACTCTTTGCTTCCTTCTACAAAATGACACCTGATAGCGTCAGCACGCCAGCTACTCAACTGTATATGTTACATGGTGACATGCATCCAGGCGTGGCATCTTTGCATATGAGGCACGGAAAGGTTGAATTTGATATGACCGCTGGCTGTCTAGATGAAGTGAATGTGACACATGTTTATAGGCGTTTAGAGGGGATCAGTAGCTTAGTGCCACTACGAAGCACACCCATATATGCATGTGTGTGTGAGTCCATGCATGCAAACTTTCACTGCATGTTAAGCAAAGGCGTAAAATTGCAGGCTGTTTGCAATTTCTACTTCCAACTTTGCTTCATATTTGACTTTCAGCTATTCTAACGTTTCTTGGTTGAATGGCAGGACTTTTCAGCAGCAAATGCACATCCTGCACTTGAAATATAAGTGCGGGAGTGAATGGATAGGAAAGATAGTAGTTTAGTATTTGAGATGCAGCAGCATGAGTGCTTGCCGAGTACAATTGTTTAGGTGCAGCTTTTACGCTTGTGTATATGTCTCGCTGGCTTAAAATGTAGTAGGAAACGGGAAACGGAAGCGCTTCGCACAGCTTCATGCTTTATGCACGCGTTGGCATGTGAGAAGAACGTTGCCACGTACTTACACGCGTCATGCATGAAGCAGCAGCAGCGTATAAAATACATAGTGCCTGTGCATACGCGCACTTATGTATGTGTGTACATGTACCTGTATGTATATGCACCTACTCGTACGAAAAAAAAAACCCTACTCGTATGAAGGCGCTGTCCTTCGAATGAAATGCAATTTTTCATCTGTTGTTGCAGTTTTTTTTTCGTGCAAATATGTAAATACGTACAACTCGAAATAATGTAAATAAAAGTGTCCTTCTTTGCACTACTCCAAAATCTAAGGGGTGTATATTTTTATTTCTAGAAATTGTCATACAGATTATCGCGACAAATCTGTGCAAATTGATATCAGTAAACCAGCTATTTTGCACTTTTTTCGGGTGGTTGAATGCCAAGCCACCAAATCGAAAAAATAAAATACATGAATGTTATGTTTTTGTACTACTACACTACTACCCTTTGCCTAGATTCACTTTAGAATGAAGTCATGAATGGTCGGATATTTTCCAAGCATTCTTGCAGTTTAAGCTATTCCACTTTAGGCCAGTACTGAGGATTTAAAGAACGGGGATGAACAGGTCAGGTGGGGATTCCTACGCCTTTGCAAGCTAGCCTGGTTTATTTCAGACTCTTAGCAGTTTATTGAGGGCAAGAGTATATAAGTCGTCTATTCTCAGTAGGTCTGCCTCGAAAAAATACCATCTAAGTCTGGTGAAAGTCAGACAGCGGTTGAGTAAATGCTCTCCACTATCCTCAGCCTGTAAGCTAGATGTACACGGTGGATTGTTGATCATAACTATGGTGACCATATGCCATGGATTGTGTCTCTGTAACTTGTCCTCATAGGACTCGTAGTAAAATCCTCCTCTGCTTGAGAAGACAGATAGGATGTCTCTTTCTCTGACCTCGGTCAGTACAGCGTGAATAACTTTAGTAATGTTGGCATAAAATGCTTTAATCGAAGCTGATTTATCCACAAAGCCTTTCGACTTTACATAGTCCAGAAATAAAAGTTCACGGGATCACGACAGATAAGTAGCGTCGTCTAGTTGAAACCAAGTCACGGAGATCACGGGCTTCAATTTCCGGCATCAAAAAGTCTTTTATCAAGGCGCGATAGCGTTCGCCAAGCACTATTACATTGGTACCAGTCTCGTCTTTGAAGAGAAATGGACCGATAATTCCTCCAGCTCATATGCCGCATCAAACGGTTGTTTTCAATGGATGTAATGACTGTTCTTGAATGGATTTAGGTTGCTTTTTAGCCTAAATATGGCAATTTTGCTTATAGACGGAGCCATTAGCCAGACATGGGCTCATCGCTGTACATCATATGTCGGCCTGAGTGCGCGATGAACTTTTTTCACAGAGCGTCGATTTGTAACGTGTTGTTGAGATGAAATGTCAATGAATACTGAAAAAAAAAACTATATATTTAGTTTAACGGTAGTCACGCGTACCTCCAATCTGATCACCCTTTATTGAATGAATTGCATTTATATATATTACAAAATATTTGACATTATGCGACTTTTTATTCAGAATGGCGGGCGAGATGCTAAGAAGCAATTCGAAGGCGACTTTCTTTGCTTTTTACGTTGAGCTCGAGAGGCACTCAGGGACCCAATTTTCGATAAATCCCATTGATCGAAGGGGATTGAGAATAGTTTTATGTTCGTAGTTAATTTTTTACGACTGGTTTGGCGACCGTTTTCCTCCAAAAGGGATTTGAGATGTGTTTCACCGAATTTACAAACCCTTCCGCTGCGGGACATGTCATCGACGTCAAAGTCGTTAACTTTGATCTTTGTAACCCATTTCTGTGCTGTAGACTCGCCTATGACACAATCCCCATACACGTCGAAAATGTCATGGGCTGCTTTGGTAGCTTTTTGACCTCGATGGAAAGCAGGTGTTGATTTTTGCCTCCTGGGCACTTATTTTCTAAGCCTCAAAACTAATAAAAAGCTAAATAACTCAAAAATGAAGATAGTTTTATGGAGCAGAGAGAGTTCTATCGAACGAATACTTACCCTTTTCCAAACAGCAAACAAATCGTTGTAATATAAAAGAAAGAAAGCTAAAAAACAGGGACCCCCTTAATCTACCTTAGATACATACTTATACATGTGTGCGTTTATATATTCAAATTTCGTTTTTTTTGCGAACACTTTTTTTCTCTCCTTCATCACTTTAACTTTGCGGCTATGCATTGGTTTCATATCACTCCTCTTCATACTCAAGTTCCGCATGGCAGAAAAACTTTCTCTACTACTTTCTTGGTATCCTATCTTGATTTCATCACAAATTCGATTTGTACAACTTTCAAGTGTTTTGATTTGAGTGAATGCATTCCACTTGTGTTTATTTGCTTAAACGTTGGCGTGTGTGTGATTGATCTGTGGTCAAGGTAGTTGAAAAAGATCTAACTTTTTGTGCAAACGAAAGAAAACCCCTGCTTTGCCTGTGGAGTGGCCCAATTGAGAAGGGAAGTAGTTCGTTGCTTTTTAATCAACATTCTACAGACCAAAATATAATATTTGCATACGGACACGGGCAACTAGAAAGTTTTACTATTTTATTATATTTTGCTATGATTTTTATGTCTCCCATACTGGGGTTACACTTAACAGTTACACAATACAAACAAGCAGTTAAGCTACTTTTAAATCTTACAAATTATAATTATAATCGTTGATTTGCAGCCCAAAAATTTCTCAAATTTCTAACAAGAATCACTTAAGTGTCGGCGAGCCAGTCATCGACGCCCTCGCTCTTTCACAACAACACATCCTCCAACTCTCCGTTGCCCAGCGTTGTACTTGACGTTATTGTCATGCCTACTGCCGCAGCAAAGGGCGCATGCACATCTGGATCGTGAGGGAAAAGCGCCCTCAAATCAGCCACGTGCGCATACTTCTTCGAATCGGTTATTTGCTTGTACTCCGGTGTCTGTTTGAGGGCATGCCGCCGATTGCGCACAAGTGGCGCTGAGATGTGCGAGAAGCGTGGTGTGGGCACGCGCACACGGAAGCCACAATTAGCCATATAAGTATAGAGCTTGGGATTGTCATAGACGAGTGAGGGAGGCGGATGCCACGTCTTTAAGTATTCATGATAGCTACGCATGCTAATGCCACTGAGGCTGCTGGGAAAATACGGCAAAGTGGCACTAACGCCGTTGATGGCTGTCGAGGCGGCAGTGGTGGACGGTGTGGTCAGAGGTGACGCGGCAAATAGGCTGGGTACAATAATTGTTGTTGCGCCAGTGGCTGTTGCGGTTGATCCCGTGCCCTTGATGATTGGAAATGTATTGATGAAGGACGTTGTAGTTGGTACAGAAAATACAATAGTTCTTGTTGCTGTTGCTGCTGTATTGGTGCTTGAAGGGCAATCAAATTGGGAGCGTTGCATGAAAATAGTTTCTGCTTTGATTTTCAACTCATCAGACAAGCTGCTACTGTCGGAGTCTGTATTGGCGTTGAGCTCATCTATAATTGTGGTGGTGGTAGTAGTAGTTGTCGTAGTTATTGTTGTTGTAATGTGATTAACATCCACTAGTTTATCGGGCGATGTGTTTGGTGTTGGCGTATCCGGTTTAGGCACGTCCAGCTCGTGAAATATAAACGAGTAGATGCCATCACGTCGCTCGAGTTCCTTCAGCATTAACTCATCGGTTGAGAGATTGATCTCAATGAAGTCATTAGTGATGTCGGTCATCTGCAGAAATGAAGTGAAAAATATAAATAACCAAACAGTTATAAAACTAGATGTGTTTATAATTTATAAGAAATTCTATCAGCATATCCTCCCAAACTAAAGTTTGGGGCACCTGCTGAATAGGCTGCTAAACACAGATAAACAGTCATTAATTTTTAATGATTTTTCCTTCGCTAAAAAGTGTTTTATTTCATTTTCGTTTTTCATTACCTATGGCCTGTAGAACATTTCAAGCTAAAAGCTATGCCACAACAGAAGCAGCTGAACTGGCTCTGGAGTTAACCTCTCTTAAAGCTCGGACAAACATTTTCATGGATAGCCAAGAGACTATTAAAGCAATTATGGTTGTTCAAAAATGCAGATCCAAAATAGTTGAGCTTTACGGAAATGGGCTGGCCACTATTTACTGGATACCAGCGCTTAAAGGAAAAGAAGGTAATGCGAAAGCCAATGAGCTCGCTAAGGTATTCGCTTGCCGAGATTGAGTACACCAGATATACACCAATGGCTCTCCTTTCTGAAAACGCAACTGAATAAGGAATTTGCCTTGGAAACGCAGTCGATATGGGAACACTAAACCACGTAAAAGGCTGCCAAAAATTATGCTAAAGACTTGATATAAGAAAACTACAAACTTTATCTTTTTACTCCTTAGAAAAAACGGCAAAATATTGATGGGAGTACTGTCTCGTACAGACTGGGATTAGTTCAGAGTGATGCAACACATGCAACGAAGTGAATGCTAGAGGTACTTTGGAACACCTACTTTGCCACTGCCCTACTCATTGTAGAACTTAACAAATGAGCCTAGGATTAACATATTTTCCATCCCTGTAGGATGTTGCTGATAAAAGGCTGAACGACTTGTTAAATTCGTGAATACGTGCATTAAGAATTACATAAAATAATATCTTCGACTCCAAATGCATAGCACTGGTAACACAATGGACACTAAAGGTCTATGTGAGATCTTTTTTTTATTGATCAGGCTGCACTGCCGAACCGAACTATGAACTAAGTGAAGTTTACATTGCCACTTAGGCAGGCCCTGCAGTAGCCTAGCCTGTAAGTTAAATTTTCTGAATCGGCTCGTACTATGAGTTTGAGCCAGTTCTGATCTTCTGGATCGCTCTTCAAAGAACCTCTCAAAAAATGTTTTACTAGCTCGAGCTGTGTGTTTGAAGCGACCACTTCGCATAAACAATACCACCTGCTGGGGTATTTTGAAGACAGCGACAACCGTAAGTGGTGCCTTTGCTGTATAAAGAAAATTAGCAAATGGCTTTAGAAGGGACAGGAGGCAAGGCGACGGCTGCTTTCTTACCAAACAGTAAATCCAGTCCCAAATTGTCACCCATCTCGATGTTTAGAGTATAATAAAGATGGGATGTAGTTGAAGAATTGAATTCTTTGTTATCAAATTTAGTAGGGGAGAATGGGGAGTTGTGAGACGGGTTTTGTTTTTGGACCCGTATTACTCAAAATCTTAATATTCTGCATATGTCAACGATGGAATCTTTAGGCAATGAATACTGGAAGCTATTGGTATGGCCTATTTAACAAAACTACAATTTTCCTTAAAATTAAAATTGTATATAATAATATAAAATATAATACAAAATACAAAAATGTGGGGAGTTGTGAGACACCTTGGTTTAAATCAATAAAAATGACTTATTTTAGTTGTTAGTTCTTTATTAAGATGAAAAATAAAAAAGAAAGGACAATTGTTGTAAAAAAGTGTATAAAAAATGCAATGCCATCAATCTGATGATTCGCAGTGAGAACATGTATAATAACCAGTTCGTAAATTGGCACACTTAAGGTGCACAGCTCGATCGCATACATTGAAATGAATGGAGTTGTTTCTGCTTAACTTTTTCGTCATTGCACCTTTGCAGATGATATAATATATATACATGATATATATACAACAATGCATGAATATTGCGAGGTACTTATGAAAGATGCGTTAAAACGTCGAAAAAAACGGTGTCTCACAACTCCACAAATCGTTTTTTTTTTATAAATGGCCGCGTAGTCATAAACACATCGAACGTTCATGTCCAAGTGAATGTGTAAATTCAAAGCTAATAGGACAACTAATAATTTGTATATATTAACATTTGCAATTTGCTTCCACAACTGATCGAATGTATCGCAAAACAAATGATGAAAAAAACTTACCGAGAAATTCCAAAACACAGTAACTGGAGAGACGCGTCGAATGCGTGTAAATATGACCAATGCTAGCTGAAAAGTGAGATCGCATCGAGAACACTTGTTGACACTTAAAATCGAATGTAAACAAATGAATAATGCCGAAAGATAACAATGTCTCACAACTCCCTGTGTCTCACAACTCCCCATTTTCCCCTACCGATGACGTTGCAAAAAATTCTTCAAGTCCAAGAGCCAAAAAATACTTTTTTGGATGCAGTAACAAACTAAGTAGATAATAAAAGCAATTTTATATGTTCTCAGTGAGCCTGTTCCAATGGGCTCAAAAGCCTCAGGGACAGAAATTTTTATAGTTTTTTCTTGAGGAGATTCTCGAAGAGGCGGTGGTGAATATGGACAAGACGAAGTACCTCCTGTCATCTGACAAAACACCAGTCAGAACATTCGCGTATCGGCACCCAAGTCACAGTTGACGATTATGATTTCGAGGTTGTAAGAGACTTCGTTTATTTAGTAACCAACATTAATACCCATAACAAAGTTAGCCTTGAAATCCAATGCTGAATCACTCTTGCCAACAAGTGCTCCTTTGGTTTAAGTAGGCAATTGAATAGTAAAGTCCTCTCTCGACGAACAAAACTAACACTTTATAAGGCTCTCATCAATCCTGTCCTAAAGTAAGGCGCAGAAACTTGGACGATGGCAACATCCGAATCGGAGGCGTCCCTTGGAGTGTTTGAGAGAAGAACTCTGCGGAAGATGTTTGAACTTTTGTACGTTGGTGACGGCGAGTATCTTAAGCAATGGAACAATGAGCTGTATGAGCTTTACGATAAAGATCCAGCGTCTTCGTTGGCTGGGTCAAGTAATGCAAATGTATTCAAATTCATACATCGGATCTGCTCTGAAAGTGTACGATGCGGTAACAGCTGGTGTAAGCAGAGGCTGAGGAAGGCTCTTCTGCGTTGGCAAGATCCGGTGAAGAAAGACTTGACTTCACTTGGTGTTTCCAACTGGTGCCGGTTAGCTTGAGAAAGAAACAACTGACGCGTTTTGTTAAACTCGGCCAAAATCGCTTACGTGGTTATCACGTCAATCAAGCAAACGGAGAAGAGTCTCTGTTATAAGTGATACAAAATTATTCAAAAATTGACCTAGAAAAAAAATATCACGGAAGCAAAATTTTGAAAAAGGTGCCATGCCACATTCCTATTGGTTGATTATGCCGTTAACGATTTAAGGGGGGATTCCCATTCCCCGGCTTAAAAAAATTGTTGTTTATTTACCGATTCTTGTTTATTATACTTTCAAAGAACTCTGTGCAAAATTTCATAAGAAAATTGACGAAGTTATGCGTGATCAATGAACTCGGTGCGCTCCATAATACTGAGAATACTGAATATTTGAATGCGTTTTTCTCAAAACAGCATTTTTCTATACGGCCGCCATGATATCTCGAGAACTATTCAGTCGATTGCTGTTAAATTTGACACGAATCTCGAAATAATATCTGTCTCTATCATAAACTACGGAAAATAAGATACATGCATGACTTTTTTTTTATAAATAAAAATCCGAGGACAAAATTGGCGAAAAAACAAACTTTGTCTTTCAACCATCGCAGTTATATTAATTTTCGAATTTTTTTTTTTAATAGCTCATACTGAAACTATATTCATAGGGAGTAAAATGCCATTTGAATTTTTCCTTTCAGACACGTGGCGGCCAGTGACCAGGAATTTTCATAGAAATTTTACCTCGAGCGTTGTCAAAGCAATTTTCCAGAAAATCGACCAAAAATTGAAGTTGTTTTTATATAATGCATATTAAATATGGCTGTAAATTTTCCAAAAGATTCAACTGATAGTTTTCCCAATAAAAATTCGTAAAAAATCCGTATTTTTTGGCGTTTGAAATAAAACTAACTCGAATCGGGTGTGATGCACATATCGCTCCTCAACTCATTTAAATGGAACAGAAATATTATGGGCAGCTTTTTGTGCAAACGAAAGAAGACCCTTGCTATGCGCGCCCACATTTTATATATAAACCCAAACTTCCTTGTGTCCTTTACAAACTATAACTAGTATTGTCAACGAGTTGGATTGATTAAAAAGATTAACAACCATTCAAAATAAAATTTTGCTAAAAGAAGCGCGCGTATGCGAGGGTTGTTTGAAAAGTACGCGCAAAGTCAGAGAGCGTGTCGAGGTTATGTTTGCAAAGTAGCATCTCTTCGAAGATCACACACCAAGTTTCAGTCAGGTCGATCTACTTTATTGTGTTTTGTATGCGTTCGAATAGAGGAAGTCGAACTATTTTTAAAAACGTCCATTTCCATCACGACAGTATACCAGCTCACGCCACAGGAGTTGTGGTAGAACAAATTTATAGAAATAGGATTTTAACTCGATTCACATTCTCTGTATTCTCTAGACTTGTCTCTCTCAGATCACTCGGACTACTATTTGTTCCCCAATTTGAAGAAATGGTTGGCGAAAAGAGATCACAAGAGAAGGTGATTGCAGAAATGAGTGGTTATTTTTCACACTGGGGTAAATCCTATTGTTCGGAAGGTATTAGCGAACTGGAATAGTGTTGGACGAAGTGCATAAGCCTTAAAGGAAACTATGTCGAAAAATAGAGAAAAAAATTACGCGTCACAATTAAGTAGCTTTTACTTTTGCATGGAGTTCTTAAGCGACGCTCGTATGTATCAGGTCAGTCCATAAATTCGTGCGTATTTTACCCATAATTTCACTTTTGTACGATTTTTGCATACAAGAAATTATTCGCGGAATAAAACGGAACTATTTATATTTTCTTTGATATATTGTGCATTCAAGAAGTGATTTTAATCGCGGATAGTAGTACGTGTTGTTAAAAAATAAAATGGAATCTTCGAACGCGTATAAGAGGCTATTTTGTATTTTTTTTTATAAAAGTGGTAAAAATGCAACAACTGCTGCGGCAGAAATAAACACTGTTCACGTAGAGGATGCCGTGAGCGTCAGGACTGCGTGAGTGTCAGGAAGTGGTTTTCAAAATTCCGAAGTGGTAACTGGGACGTGGAGGATGTCCTGAAGTCTTTAACTCCGACGCCTTGCTCGAACTCGTGGAAGCTGAGCCAAATTTGACAGTTGATATGATAGCTTAGAGGTTAAATTTATCGCATGGAACAGTTCACAGGCACCTGGTTAAGTTGGGAAAGGTTTCAAAGCTGGGAAAATGGGTTCCGCATAGACTTTCCGTCGCCAGCCTTCAGCAGAGAGTGAATGTGTGTTCTCAGCTGGTGCAGCGGCTTGAAAATGAAAGTTTTTTTAACCGTATCGTTACTGGTGATGAAAAGTGGGTCCTTTACCATAATCCTGTTCAGAAACGCCAATGGTCAGATAAAGATGAAACACCAGAACCGATCCCTAGAGATGGGCTTCACTCCAAGAAGATTCTCCTGTCTATTTGGTGGGTTATGGCCGGTATTGTTTATTATTAGCTTCTGGAATCAAACCAGACGATAACTTCTGATTATTATTCCCATCAGCTATCAAACCTGAATGAGGCTCTTAAAAAAATCGACCGTCTTTAGTGAATAGACGTAAAGTTTTGTTTCACCACGACAACGCAAGACCTCATACCGCAAGGCAAACATTAGGCAATCTCAACGAGCTCGGATGGGAGCTAATGCCGCATCCACCATACTCTCCAGATATTGCATCTTGTGATTATCACATTTTCCGTGGACTTCAATCTCATATAAGTAACAAGAACTACTCCTCAAAAGAAGCTGTAAATAGGGATATCGAAGCGTATTTTGGCTCCAAGAACAAACAATTTTTTGAGCAGGGAATTAAAAATTTGCCTAAGCGTTGGGGAGACATTGTAAATAATTAAGGAACATATATTATTGATTAATAAATACTTTAAACATCTTTTTTATTAATTTTAAAACCACCTTTAAAAAACGCACGAACCTGACCTGATACTTCGGTTCGGATGAAACTTAATATTGTACTTCTTTACTTGTTTTCTCTTATCTAAGTGAATGTAGCGCATATTCTAAATTTCAGCCTTTCGGATCACAGTTGCTATATTTAGTCACTACTTATATGGCGCATTTTTTGACGTACTAAGCGACGATTGAAGCTGCACACTCACCACCTCCAGATGCGAAGTAGGGAAATTAAATACTCACACTGACTTTTTCTGATTTCTCACCAATTGGCCTAATTTTGTTCAATTTTTTCTATTTTCAAGCAGTCGTTGCCACATGCGCATATAAGTATATACTTATGTATTCATGCATGTATGTATGTCGATGTATACAAAAACACTTTCAAATTGCACACACTTGTAATCCTTTAAAAGTCAAAATAATGCCCAATATAAATCTATTTTTTATTTTATTTTTTTGCGTTCGAAAAGTTCACTTTAATTGTCGCACTCAATGCGTGGCCGCAGCTGAAACGTTTCTAAATACAGCTGCAAGCGCGTCCACACAGATTTACTGGAACGGCGTCAAATCTGGCAGAATCGCACACATACACACATACATACATATGTGATTACACGTGAATAAACGTATGCATGTATGCATGTAAAAATATATATGTGTATGTGCATATATACAAACATTAAAGGCATTAAGTTTTGAAATACATCAAACGCACCACCCACCCATCTTCTCTTGCATGGTTTTGTTTTTTTTCACCAGAAATTTTGCGAACTTTTTACGCTACTGCATTTCTTTTCTGTCATTGCCTATTGTATCAGTGGATTTCTGCGCGTGTGTCTGTGCAAAATAAACCAATTCGCATCCGACGATCAACACGAGTTGTTTACAAATTAAAAGTAAACAACAAAAATGTACATTACAAGAACAATAACATTGGCAGTAACAAAAAAAAAATATATATAGAATTTCCTAAAAAATCTAAATAAATCGCCTTTTATTGGCAAAACCCTCTTTTTTGGTTATTTTTAGTTTTGTTTTTTTTCGGCTCTGTGCAAATAAAATTTTTCGCTGATTGATGCGATTTCGAACGATTTAACGCGCTATTTTTTTGTTTTGCAGCAGCGCCAAGCTAGCGAAAATTTGCGTATATTTCGGGAAATGTGTTTGCTTTCAATCACAGATCGGCAACTGAAATGACAAAAAACTCAGCTGCATGTGGTGGAGACCTGTTGCAGTGGATGGGTAGTTAGTTGTGTTATGCGGATTGCTAAAAATAAATTTTGCAATACTCGTTTCAAATGGACGTCGGCATCATTTATCCGCTTCACAGTTCACTTGAAGAGGAAATCTAAAATTTTAAAACAAATACTTGAATATGTTGTGAATTACGGGAACTCAGTGTGCAGAATAATCAAGTCAACTGAGCTGTGAATATGATTGGCATAGAAGGCCATAGAAACAGAAGAAGAGGTACTGTTTTTTTTTGCAGCATAGAATACATAAGTATAATAAAGGGTGTTTTTTTCAGAGGTTAGGTTTTCAAGATGAAATAAAACGTATATAATTTAATGTTATGGCCAAGAATTTAGCTTTATTGTAAAGATAAGGGTTTGCCATTATGTTTTAAAAATGATTTCGGGCAAGTGGCCGCCGCGGCTGGCTCGAATAAATTCCAGCCGAGAGGCCCAATTTTCGACCACTTTTTGCAGCAATTGGGGCCGTATGTCAGCAATAACGCGCCGAATATTCTCTTCCAAGACGTCAATCGTCTCGGGCTTATCTGCGTAGACAAGCGACTTCACATAGCCCCACAAGAAATAGTCCAGCGGTGTTATATCGCACGATCTTGGAGGCCACGCCACAGGTCCACGGCGCGAGATAATGCGCTCACCAAAAGTTTCCTTCAATAAATCGATTGTTGCGTTGGCTGTATGGCATGTAGCGCCGTCTTGTTGGAACAAAAGGTCGTTCACATCAACATCGTCCAATTCAGGCACGAAAAAGTCATTAATCATGGCTCTGTAGCGCTCTTCATTGACTGTAACATTATGGCCGGCTTCATTTTTAAAGAAATATGGACCAATGAACCAATGATTCCCTCTGCCCATAGAGCACACCAAACAGTGACTTTTTGAGGATGTAACGGCGTCTAGCGTATTGTGTAAAAGGCTGAAGCCCACCGTCAACCAACTGATTGGACCTTATCAGTGTGGCTTCAGACCTGGAAAGTCTACCATCGACCAACTATTCACAATACGCCAAATCTTGGAAAAGACCCATGAAAGGAGAATCGACACACACCATCTTTTCGTCGACTTCAAAGCTGCATTCGACAGTACGGAAAGGAGTTACCTGTATGCCGCTATGTCTGAATTTGGTATACCCGCAAAACTAATACGGCTATGTAAGATGACCTTGCTCAACACCAGCAGCGCCGTCAGAATTGGGAAGGACCTCTCCGAGCCGTTTGATACCAAACGAGGTTTCAGACAGGGTGACTCACTGTCGTGTGACTTCTTTAACCTGATGTTGGAGAGCATCGTACGAGCCGCAGAACTTAATCGCTCAGGCACAATTTTTTATAAGAGCGTACAATTGCTGGCGTATGCCGATGATATTGACATCATCGGCCTTAACAACCGCGCTGTTAGTTCTGCCTTCTCCAAACTGGATAAAGTGGCAAAGCGAATGGGTCTGGTGGTGAACGAGGACAAACGAAGTACCTCCTGTCTTCAAACAAACAGTCGGCGCACTCGCGTATCGCCACCCACGTCACTGTAGACAGTTTTCATTTCGAGGTTGTAAAAGACTTCGTATATTTAGGAACCAGACTTAAATCCTATAATAATAGCAGCCTTGAAATCCAACGTAGAATCTCTCTTGCCAACAAGTGCTACTTTGGACTAAGTAGGCAATTGAGCAGTAAAGTCCTCTCTCGACGAACAAAACTAACACTCTACAAGACTCTCATCATGCCCGTCCTAACGTATGGCGCAGAAGCTTGGACGATGACAACATCCGATGAAGCGACGCTTGGAGTGTTCGAGAGAAAGACTCTGCGTAAGATTTTTGGACCTTTGCACGTTGGCAACGGCGAATATCGTAGACGATGGAACGATGAGCTGTATGAGCTTTACGACGACATAGACATAGCTCAGCGAATAAAGATCCAGCGGCTTCGTTGGCTGGGTCATGTCGTCCGAATGGATACAAACGCTCCGGCTTTGAAAGTATTCGATGCGGTACCAGCTGGGCAGAGGCCTCCTCCGCGTTGGAAAGATCAGATGGAGAAGGGCTTGGCTTCACTTCGTGTGTCCAATTGGCGCCGGTTAGCACGAGAAAGAAACGACTGGCGCGCTTTGTTAATCTCGGCCAAAATCGCGTAAGCGGTTATCGCGCCAATTAAGAAGAAGAAGAACGGCGTCTCAGCAATGGCTTGTGGATTATGTTCACTCCAAATGCGACAATTTTGCTTATTGACATACCAAAAGTGAGCTTCATCGCTGAACAAAATTTTCTTGTGAAAATTGGGATCGGTGGCCATCTCGTTTTGGGCCCATTCACCGGACGTGCGACGCGTTGTTCAGGTCTATTCATTATGAAATGGCAAACCAAACTGAGCATAAATCATGTAACAGCTGTCAAAAAGACCATCTACGAAAAAAGTAGTGCCAACTTGAAAATCTAACCTCTAAAAAAAAACACCCTTTACAAGGTTGCGCAAATTGAATCTATCATGCGACTTTTTTGTTTGTTGTAATATTATAAATGTGTAAGCTTACCAAATATCAGTCTCAAGCCACGTGTCGTACTTTGGATGTACAACTTAGAGGTTCTGCCAATTTTGACATACCGTTGCCTAGTTTGGTGGGTAGACCTTCAGAAAGGCTATAACACCACTAAACTAGAGAGAGTGCAGAGAACTGCATGTGTGGGTATCGCTGGTGCTTGTAGAATATGTCCCACTGCTGCGCTCAACGTTATTCTGCACTCACTTCCTGTGGATCTGCAAGTTAAGTCCATTGCTGCTCAGATCGCTATTGCCCTCTGGAGACAGCTTCCTGCAGGACATAATAGCATCTTGAAGCAGATCTCCCCTTCCTTCTCTGTTCTTCGCCCTGACCTCTCTATCCGCAAACTGTGCTTTGAGGGTTGTGCTAGGGCTACCTTTCCGAGTAGGCAAGATTGGGCAGAGGAAAGAGTCGGCACGGATATAGGTTCCTCTGTTTTAACTGCCGGATCCAAGATGGAATCTGGAGTGGGAGTGGAGGTTTTCTTTAAATCAGCCAGCATTTCGGTCTCCTTTAAAGTGCAGGAAATGAGCAGGGTTTTCAAGCAGGGGTCTTCGCGATCCTGCAAGCATGCAAAATGCTTCGGGATCGCTGTTGGGAGGGAGACATTTATATTTTTTCCGTTAGTCAAGCTGCGATTAAGGCCCTATCGTCGCCGTACTGCAGTTCTCTTTTGGTGAACTCCTGTAAGGAGGAACTCAAACGTCTCGAACGTGCAGGAAACATTTCCCTTATCTAGGTTCCTCGGCACAGGAATATAGAGGGAAATGAAATTGCCGTTGAGCTTGCCAGGAAGGGGTCGACAGAACCGGGTTCAGCTGCCCCCTCTCAGACATCGATGTTCCCTTGACCGTTGTTAAAGGGAAACTATACAATTGCTTTCTAAAAAAAGCGCAAGACAGATGGAGGTCTGTCTAATCGTGTGCTATTTCCAAAACACTATGGTCTCAATACGACAGAAACAGAACGCTTAAGGTGATGGGAGTCCCCCGCCATTCAATTTCCAAACTCATTGCGATGTTCACTGGTCACTGGGTGATCGGTACTCATGCGGAGAAGCTCGGAATTCCGTACAACCCCTATTGCAGAAACTGTGGGGATCCTGCAGAGAAAGAGACTGTGGAAAACTTTCTCTGCAAATGTCCGGCTCTGGCGTCTAGGCGCTTGAGATTCCTTAGCGCAGCCTTTGGGGATGACTTGAAGAAATTCTCCAGCCTAGATCCCTTTTCTCTCTTCCACTAAATCAGCAGCACTAGATGTGTTATGGGATAGGGCATTTTCGAGGAAAGGGAATTTCTCGCGTGAAGAAGCTTTCATAAGTACTATTTTGATATCATTCATCATTGAGGCAAAGACTATACATCATATTTTAACCCTAGAGAAGATATATCTTCTGATCATCACACAAAATTATTTATATATATATAAAATACAATACAGGGTCCGCCATTCGAAGTGTAACCAACTTCAGACCGCTTAGCAGACCAGACTAGCATTTTCGTAACTGGTTTTACCATTTACCATTTTTTTTGTTCTCTAGCCGCGTAGTTTTAATTCTTTCTTCCTGACATTTCTCTAGCCCCTTCTAATTAAAATGTGATGTTTGTAATTATGTGAAATATCAATTTTTTAAAAATTAGTTCCATTGTTCACCCAGCTCTATTCAGCTCTACTTTATATATAAAAAGTATGCAAAAATGCTTGTATAGAAAGTATAAAAAAAAAAAAATAATAATAATATTATATGCGAATACTCATCTTGCCTTTTAAACTAGTACTGCACTCAAATTGAACTCTTCCTCTTTTTTTTTGTATTCAATGTTCACTCAGTCACGAATAACGTGAAACTATCATACAATAAAAGCGACAACAAATTCAACGCGTGTGGGAAATAACTTTCAACTGATTGTTATGGTTTGTTTCCCGTCTTGCTTTATTGAAGATTTCTTGCAAGTTTGTTCTTCTTTTTCTCTTTCGAGCAGTTAACTCTCTCTCGCAACTGCAGTGTTGCCTAGTTTTGGATATAAAACAGCACTAAAATGCCTATTTAAAGAAAAGAAAATACCAAATTTTTATTGAACTATTTAAGAAGCTTTACTATGCATGACAAGTTGTCTTTACTGTGTGTGTTTTTTAAATAAATGTGTTATGGTTATGTAAAGTAGACTATTGAAAAGACAGAGTTATAAAATCGATCCTTGTATTTAAAACTTTTGTTAAGAGAATTTCTTAAAAAAGGCCAAAAACGTCTTTTTTGGTATATTTGATTACACCTCTATGGCTTAAATTCATATTCAGTAAATTGAAAGGTTTTTCAGATTTATAAGATGGTTTTAAATGTTGGAAAGTGTTGAAAGAACAAGACCCAATATTCTTGCGTAACCTCAAAATAGGCAAGAAATGAGATTTGCACTTTCAAAACGCCAAATTTTATAAGAATCAACAAATTTTCAATAGGACGGAAATCTTCACATCATAAGTCCTCATTTAAAGAATTACCTTTTTTATAATTTTTTGAACTTAGAATTTTGGTAGCTTCAGATTTAAAAAAAAAAAAGAAACAAACACCAAATTCAAAAAATTTCCCATTTTTGGTATAAAAAGCACTAAATTTGTTGCGAAGACCAATGGAGTGGCAAGACTGCACAGCTACATCAATGTGACGTCACGCAGTCTCTGATGGGCGCAATCTTGTTTCTATCAGTTTTTCATATAACCAGCATCACAACATCACAAAAACATAGAAAACTTATTTCTATATTTCCCACTTTCATTTGAATACTTCATAAAATAAGCCAATGAGCCCAACATTAGTATTACAAACACGAACTACATCACATTCCAACTATCCGAATTAGTGTTAGCCTCAAAATTGTCATCGTTAACACATCCGTCTTAATTTATCATGAATGCTACCGTATGTGCGAATGTATGTGTGTATGTACGTATGTATTATGCATATTTCGTATAAGAGCTAGAGTTTATTTTCATTTGATTGCTTTTCGTGAAAATTTTCGATGATTTTATGGCTTCACAACTATTTCAGGGCGCACAAACGTGGAAGTGCCGTACACACAGACTCATAGAAACTTGTAGATGTATGTATATGTGTACACTCATATATGTATATGTATGTGTCATGTTCTTGGTAGTGGGAAAATGCGTATGACATTTCGAACATTTCTTACACTCCGGCTTAACGCATCGACAGCGGCTTCAAAACTAAGACCTCAGAAGCTTCTTTGATGATTATCTGGGTCATTAACACTTTTTGTTGGCACACGATGGAGGTGCGAAAGTGAGGTGGGCAAGGTGTTGTCGACAATGATTGTAAAACTTTGAAAGAATTTTTTTGTTTTGCCTTCTAAAAGGGATAAACAAAAGCCATAGCACGCAGACGAGCACACTCATAAAACGACAGCAGTTACACAACAATCATCGACCCCTCCACCACAACGGTGGGTGGCACTAGGTGAGTTCCAGTTGTCTTGCCTTCGCGTGTGGTTTACCAACAGCCACTCGTGATTTTATGCCATTATCCTCAAAAGTTTTTCTTTATGCTTTGCCGTTTTACAGCAGTCCCAATAAAGTTTGTCAGCCATTGACATTTAGGCATGTTAATCAAGCATCGAAGTAAACACTCCGGAGTCTACACACCTTTGCCGCCACGTCTCTGTAGTGCAATGATTTTTATGGTGGAACTTGTGCTGCTTTTTGATTTCCCCAAGCAACTTACCTTCACGACTAACTTTACTTGACTTTATATGCTCTACCAACTTCACAGCTACTTTGGCCCTTTTATTGCCTTTCGCCTTGCTCAGCTGTAGATTTTTCGCATTGGCTCACGATTGCTTTTTGCCAATCTGAATCTGGCTGAGGTTTGGCTGCTGCTGTCTTGTGGCTTCGCGTCGCCTTTATTTGCTGCCTGACACTGACCCACATCCGTTTACTCTCGCTTTGTCTCTTTCGTTTTCGCTAACACTTCTGCATATATACATATATACAAGTATATATGGGTGTGTGTGTCGACTTTCACTTTCATTGTCATTAGGCGACAGTTTGCGCCATAAAATCGCTTTGTAGATGCGCAAAGTTTTTGAACCGCAAAGACGAATTTCGATTATTTATTTTGATAGCGGCACTATTTGAAGCAGTCAATAGAGAAAGTACGATAGGTGAGGAAGAGAGAGAGGAAAATAGAAAGAGGAAGAGAGAGAGAGAGAAAGAGAGAGAGAGAGAGAAAACGTCTCAAACTTTCTGATATGAAATAAGCAAAAAATGTGTTGCCAATAGTGTAGGAGGAGGTTTTTTCTCTTCCACAAAATAATATCTAAGTAATAGCATTTATATTTAATGTACCGTTAATGTTTATGTTTCATAATATAAAAAAATGCAACAACTTTATACTTTTATTGGAGAATAAACCACTGGAAACTGTCTAAGTTTTTTATTATAATTCGAATGCAGTTTCTTGGTATTAGTTCTTTGACATTCACTAAGCCATTACATTCTTAAATATTGCGCTTATGTATGTGTATGTACCGTCTGCGTCAAAATAAAGTATGTATATTTCGTATAAAACTAGAGTTTATTTTCATTTGATTGCCTTTCGTGAATTATAAGTTTTATATATTTATTTATTTACTTTGCAATTTCAACATGTTTTCTATAAAAATAACAAAAAAAAAAATTCAATTTATTTCACCAAAATTCAATGAATTTTTATAAATTTTATACAAAACTAAAAATAGTTTTTTTTTTCATTTGCATTCTCCCTTTTTTATTTCTTTATTTTTTTTTTGTTTTTTGTTTATTGTTTAGAGTTTATTGCTTTTGAGTTTTTACATTTGTTTTTGGTTTGGTTTTTAATTTGAATCTATTTCATTTATGTAATTTATATAAAAACAAAATAAATAAACAAATAGTCGTGATGTACACTTTATTTGGACGCTGACTGTTTGTATCAGAGCTTTAGATATCCTCGAATTACATTCATTGCTCAGTTGCTTAAATATTTGTTTGAAATTTTAATGTTTTGAATAGTTTTCGTAGCTAAAAGATATTTTCAATTTTGCTTATCAGCTTTCCAACGATGTCGACACTGTTTGTTTATGAATAATTTGTAAAACTTAGATAAGAAGTACTGATAAAAAAGCACAAATATTCAAAACAAGCCACGCTCAAATTGCACCCATAAATCGTTTAACGGCCGAGATAGGTTACGGATAACTTGGCCCTAAACCGATTAAAAAACTTAGCGAAAAACAAAAAAAAAAACCTCACAAAAAGAAAAAAAATGTATATCACAACAAATATTTAACCAAAAAAAACAAAAAACAAAAGCAAAAAAAAAAACAAAGAAAAAAAGCAAAAAAACGAAAAAAGTTAAAAAAAAAAGGAATAAAAAAAGAAAAAGCCAATAGAAAATTTTACAAAACAAAAAACAAAAATTTGGTTCCGGATAACTTGGCCGTAAAGAGATTGAAAAAATTAAAAAAAAACAACAACAACAAAATAAAAAATAAAAAAAAACAAATATAAAAACAAAAGAAACAAAAAAACCAATACAAAATTTTTCAAAAAAACAAAAAAAAAATCTTGGTTCTGGAAAACTTGGCTGTAAAGAGATTAAAAAAATCAGAAAAAAACAATAAAAAACCAAAAAAAAAATATTATAAAAAACCAATAAAAAAACAAAAGAAACAAAAAAAGCATTACAAAATTTTACAAAAAACCAAAAATAAAAATAAAAAAAACAATAAAAAAACGAAAAAAAACTAATAAAAAACAAATATAAAAAGTAAAGTAACAAAAAAAAAAAAGCAAACGATACAAAATTTTGCAAAGGAAAAAACTTGCATCCGGATAACTGACCGTAAAGACATTAACAATTAAAAAAACACAAAAAAAACGAGAAAAAAATATAAAAGAAACAAATAAAACAAAAAAAAAGCCAACACAAAATTTTACAAGAAAAAAACTTAAACATAAATAGAGAAAAAAATTTAAAAAAAGTACAGAAAAAAAATAAAAAAACGAAAAAAACTTAGTACAGAAAAACAAATATAAAAACAAAAGAAACAAAAAAAAACACAAACCAATACAAAATTTTCAAACAAAAACTTGGTTTCGCATAACTTGGCCGTAAAAAAATTTAAAAAAGTTAATAAAAAAACAAATATAAAAACAAAAATACAAAATTTTACAAAAAAAAAAATTATAAAAAAACAATAAAAAAAAGAAAAAAAAATTAAAAAAAAACAACAAATATAAAAACAAAAAAATAAAGAAAAACAATACAAAATTTTAGAAAAATAAAAGTAAAAATAAAAAAAAGTCAATAAAAAAACGAAAAAAAATTAATAAAAAACAAATATAAAAAGTAAAGAAACAAAAAACAAAACAAAAAAAACCGATACAAAATTTTACAAAAAAAAAAAAAAAACAAAAGAAAAAAACTTGCATCCGGATAACTGACAAAAAAAACGAAAAGAAATTTATAAAAAAAACCAATATAAAAAGGAAAGAAAAACCTGGTTCTGGATAACTTGGCCGTAAAGCGAAAATCAATTGTTTTTATTCAAATTAAAAATACCAACAAAAGAAAAAAAAACGAAAAGAACAACAAATATGAAAAAAACAATAAAAAATAAACAAAATAAAAGAACAAACGAAAAAGAATTAAACAAAAACAAAAAAAAAACCAATAAAAAAATTAAAAGAAAAGGTGTTTTTTTAATATATTTTATGTTCATGAAGCATTTTCCCCTTCATATTTCCTATTTTCGTTAAGAAGGCTTAACTAAAGCTTAGGATCATAACATACAAGTATACATATAAAAAATTTATCTATTTACTAAATTTAAATTTTACAAAAAACTTATAAAAATTATAAAACGCCGGGGAGTACCTTTAATCAGATGAAATGTTGTCGCCGTCAATTGCCGCCGTTGTTGATTGATTGCACCTAAAATTTTTGTCCAACTTTGTCTGCTTTGCCATTCTTTCTCCTTCTTTTTGCAATGTTTTTTAGCAGCTAAGCGTGTGTATTCCTTAGCTGCCAGTATAGAGAAGTCCTTCTGGGTCTTAACCAATCACTCGTTCACTTACTTACTGCACCAGTATTCCGTTTGAAAGACGTTTTCTGTCTCACCAAGTTATTGAACGTATAATGAAACATTTTAGAGCGTAAATCGGAAAAGTGCCGTCATTGACTAAAGCCGTTATACCGAAATACCGTACCAGAGAGTGAACGCATAGCTGAGTTATGGGTGGACTCGAAATAACTCGATGTAGTCGAGAAATAGTGTTCGAAATTTTTGTCAACAAAATCGAGAGCTCTTATATGTATGTGCACTATAGGTGCGTCACTATCTATACAAAGCAAAGAAATTGATGCTGGTTTTAGAATCCTTTGATTTATTCTTAATAAACAAATATATTTATTTAATCAGAATTATCAAATGTATTATAGTCTAAGACTTTTCACATTTATCGAGTTGTGTTAGAAAGGTAATTACATAGGTTTGAAAAATGTTTTTTCCACAAAACCAACTTAGACGATAGAAGGGGTTAAACTTAAGAGCGGTCTGCATAAAAATGTTAAAAAATAACGTTAACAAAATCAAACTAATGATATTTGCCAACCAAAAATTTGAGACGTGAATGAGTAAATTTTCCTTGACATTTCAGGAGTGAGAAAATGACGTTCCTCTGATACTGAAGACATCTAAGTTATTTAACTCCTTCTTGAACTTATCTGGCAGAAAAGACTCATAATAGCACAGAAAATATCATAATATTGATTCCATTGCTACAATTTTAAAATATATTTAAGACCATTTTAAGCATCAACTGTTCTATTACTTAAAAACTAATTTTATTCATTGAAAAACTAATTTTATGCATGAAATACTCGATTTTGTGACGTGCTTCTAAATAGGTTCAGTGTACATAAATTTTAGTATTTACTCGAATCGCGAATTTTACGAGGGCGTTCAATAAGTACACGCGTTTGATGACAGAGGGCGTTCCTGACGGAAGTTGGTGTTAGAATCGTTTGCTGCCGCCTATCAAACGACGGCAAAACAAGTTTAAGCGAGATCCACGGGAATTTATGCGTTGAGTTGTCACCGTTGATGAAACCTGGATTCGTAATTACACCCCAGAAACTAAGCAACAATAAAAACAATGGATTTCTCTAAGTGAATCAGCTCCAAAGAATGCGAAGATAGTTCCATCGGCCGGAAAGGTCATGGCGACGATTTTTTCGGATGCGAACGGCGTCAGTCTCATGGTTTTTTTAGACAAAGGAAAACCGATCACTGGACAAAACTTCAGTGATTGAGCTATTGGACCGCTTTCACAAAAAATTGAAAGAGACGCGGCCGCATTTGGCGAACAAAAGTTGCTGTTTCACCACGATAAGGCACCAGCACATTCATCCGGAGTTTTCGCCGCCAAACTACATGCCGCATCCCCTATATTCACAGTATCTACCTCCCTGCGACTTCTTCTTGTTCCCTAAAAGGCTCGCGGGAAAGTAATTAGTTCAAACGAGGAAGTTATCGCCGATACAGAGACGTATATTGGAGAGCTCGACTATTGCTATTTTGTTGAGGGGTTAAAAAAT
This sequence comes from Anastrepha fraterculus, assembly GCA_037575425.1. Classification (NCBI taxonomy): domain Eukaryota; kingdom Metazoa; phylum Arthropoda; class Insecta; order Diptera; family Tephritidae; genus Anastrepha; species Anastrepha fraterculus. The sequence goes on from JAYXIM010025705.1 coordinate 60,904, forward strand.
TGGTCGGAGCGTTGGGGGAAGTGTATCTTTCTAAAAGGTTACTATGTTGTAAAATAAAAAAAAAATTGTGAAAAAATTCTGTCGTCATTTCTAACATGGATTGAACCCTTCTCGTATTATTAAAACTTTATTATCGAATTTATTAAACTTGGTGCATTAAGTACGCAGTATACTTCCAAACTTTCCAAAAATTCTGATTAAAAAGTGTGAATTTTTAATGAAAATTTACTGAACTTTTTTTTTTTTTAATTTGCGAAAAGTTTGAATCTAGATTTTAAAAGGCTTTTGTTGGAAATTAACCCATATTTTCATAAAGAAATTATTAAATTGTCAAAATTTGTATATAATTATTTTACATCTATATCATCCCAATTCCATAATGTAGCCCAACTCATCGATGTGTGAAGAAAGGTATAACATCCCAGGCAATAGTAGTACACCGTGTACAACAAAAATTTTTAGCCCGTGCCTTAGCAAATAGCTCATAATTTATAACGTATGAATTCCGCCCATTAAAGCTCAAACCGGTTTTAAAGAGCTTAATGTATTTTTAATGGCTTCTCATATATTTAACACATAATAACCACATTAATCGGTCGGGGCTACACCACCTTGATCAAAAAGTTCCCGGAACATATTCAGAAAATTCAAAACTCAAGTTTATTTCTCAAAAGTGGTATCATCACCTTCCTGCACTTATGCCAGCGCTTGATCCAGCTCTCAGACCATTTATCTACAGGGTTTGATTGAAAAGTAATGAGCCTTATTTTTTTAAGCAGTTTTACTAAACCTTTTGGCTTAACAATTAATATTCTTCAAAATATTGAGCGTCAATACACCGCTGGTAGAGGTCCTTCCACTGCAGGAAACATTTTAAAACTCGCGTTCAATTCGGCTGTCACAGTGCTTTGGATCGCCTCGATGGAGTCGAAATGCCTCCCCTTCAGCTTTCTTTTCAGGCGCGGGAACAAGAAGAAGTCCGGAGCGGACAGGTCTGGGCTGTAGGGAGGGTGGGGACGCACCGGAACCCCCATCTTGACCAATGCAGAGGTGCAGAGGAAGGCGATGTGCGCCGGCGCATTGTCGTGATGAAGGGCTCCAATTGTTGACGAGGTCGGGCCGAACCCGGGTGACGCGGTTTTTCAGCCGAAGGAGCACTTTTTTGTAAAACGCCGCGTTTATAGTGCTTCCTGGAGGTACAAACTCCTTGTGGACGATGCCTCGAGAGTCGAAAAAGATGATCAGCATGGTTTTAGATTTCGACATGCGACTAATGAGTTTTAAGTCTTTGGACTTAAATTAAAATCACCAAAGTTATTTTTTTCACTATTTTTGTTTAGACAAAATCAACCTTCTTGGTTGTTGTGAATCTACAGACTCACTTAAAATAATTTCCGTAATTCTAATAACACTTGTTTTGCGCTCACTTTATGCAGTACTTTATGCTTATTGAGAGCATAACTGCATTGAGCGAAAAACGTGTCGGTGTAATATTGCAAGCTAAGCAAATCTTTTGGTGGGAACCTTTACTTGTGAAATCTTAGTATCTTATCATTTAAATAGTTTGGTGTATGATTCCAATTTCATTAAATGTAAGACAATACTCTCACAACTCAAAAAAGAGAAATAAATAGATAGGGTGGTGGAGTGATGGTACGTAACTTGCGCGCCTTCTTGGGTCGTGGCGTTTTACCTGAGCACTGGACAGAGATTGGTCCCCGTAAGCCTCCTTGAGTAGCCCAATGATTTCGGTACTCGTTTTGTTTAGCTTTACGCAAAATTTGATCGAGTAACGTTGCTCCAACGATTGCCGTTTCGGTTGATCGCTTGGCAGATGCTCCGCTCGGGTAGGCTCATTACTTTTCAATCAAACCCTGTATTTTCGGTATATCCAATAGAGCTCGCCTCTGAGTTTTCCATCACTTCCTTTCGGCTCGTATTCATTAAAACGCGTTCCCCGCAATGGCTTTTTGACTCGATCAAACAGCAAAAATCGAGAGCCATATCAGGTGAATTTTATGGCTGTTAGATAGTATTCGTTTCGTTCTTGGTCTAAAGTTCACGGATAATGATCGCACTGCGCAGGGGGCGTTTGTATGATGCCAAATCCCACAAATTCTTTCTTTTTTGGCAAATAGCTTCATGTAAACGTCTCATTGCGCACAAATAATCATCGGTATTAACTGTGTGATCTTCTGACTAAAATTCGTGGTGTCTAATTCATAAAAACCGTGAACATCGCTTTCTGTTTGAAAAAAGGGGTTGTCTGTAAAGTCGGTTTACTGACGATAGTTTAACGTGAAAACGTCATAAGAAAATACTGATGGAATGGTTGCAATTTTCAAAACAAAATTTTAATTTTATTTGTTGGATAGATATTTTGTATGGTTTTACACAAACGTGAAAAATTACGAAATATTTATGAAATTCATGAAAGATATAATATGTTCAATTTCGATTGTGCATCAGAAGTTAATAAGTCAACAACACTAAGAGGCACCATCATCGATTTGACTTTTTCAAGACACATTGCCCTCGAAACACTCCCTTTCATTTTCTACTTTACCTGGTCTCTCCACTCACTCGTTTGGATTGCGTATTATACTTATTGAACACGTCTTGTGCCCAATAATGATGCGTTTGATGAATGTGGGTGGCTCGATGAATGTGCAGTCTTGGAAATAATGCCTTTGACGATATCAACGCGCCCCTTTTTTTTAAAGGACTTTCAGGTTCTTTGAGCAGTTGCACGGCGCAAACCCAACTCATTAACTCCAATGGCCTGAACGAATCCATAAGTAATGTTCAAGTCCTCTCCCTCGGATGGTTAATTTGCGGTTATTGATTAACTTTTCTATAACTTTTTTGATCTTTTCATCAGTTTTCGATGTCACGCTCGATGGACTGACGAGCTCTTCTGAAGCCACTCTCTCATGCCACTCGTAAGCAGCTGAAAGACGTGCGATTGATGGTCGGTATTATTACAGGACAAAACCCATGGCATATGAACACTATCGAAACCATTGAGGACTCAATGTGCCTGTCTTGCTTGGAGGAGGCGGATAGCACTGATCACTTTCTCTGTGAGTGTCCTGCCTTTGCTGGAGCAAGGCTACGAGTTTTGGGTTCCGATGTCGTGAGAATGAATAATATTCGTTCTCTCAAACTGGAGGATATTTACAGATTTCCCAAAGAATCTGGAAAATTCTTACAGGACTAACTATCTCTATCTCTGTCACTATTCTTTCCTATCTTGTTTTCTGATACTTTTCTCCTTCCCCCCTTGACTATGTATCCTCTTTCCAGAGCTCTTAATGCAATGGAATTTTTAGCCTGAGTGTTTTAGGACACACCAAATCTCCTGGTGCTCCTTGGCTTGACCTTTTCAAATTTCAATTTCAAACAGCTTCAGAGTATCACTACCGAAATAGTTTCCCAACATTTCTGAGGTTTTCGCAACATTGAACCCATTTTTATTGCAAAACTTAATACAAACTCCTTGTTGCAAATTCAAATACAGTTTGAAAAAAATCCCACAGCAAAAAATCGAAAACACATGCAGAGGTGGATTTACTCAAGAGGGCGTAACTTTTACAAATCTGAACCAATGGCGATACAATTTCTGGTATCTTTTGGATAGAATGTTAATCATAGCTGTAGCAACCTAACAAAAAAAAAAAAAACTTGAAATCAGTTGACTTAGAGTGCCACATGGCGGTTATTCCGGGAACTTTTCGAACGAAGTGGTTTTTATTTGTTTTGGTGTTGCTACTTGGAGCTTAAATAATGCTTAGCTGCTAATGCGTGTTAATTACATATTTGCCAATCGAAAAGTGATAAGCCGGACGTCTGTCAGCAAAATGGCTCAATAGGCACGCAACCTGGCTTATATGCACAGGTGTGAATATACGAAAGTATGATACTAAAACAGCTACAGATGTAAATGTATTAATGCGTGAAAAAATTAGCAATATATGTACTTAAGGGGTCCTGGTGGTCTAGTGCTCGAATATGTAGGGTATTTTCAGAATTTTTTTTTACAATAAAAGAAGGAAAAGCGATATTTAAATTTCTCAGGCTTTTATTTAACTTCTTTTACATACAGAAATGAAAAATTGTTTTTTTTTAATTTTAATAATTTTAAAAATGTCGCTGAAGTTGACCCTCCCGAAACGTTGCACCTGCCATTTTGGCTCTTCTATAACTTTTTTTATTTTGAAGTACAATCCTTCCGGTTAATGATGGAACACAACTTCATTCATATGGCTGCCTCGGCTAGCCATGCACCATCCCATACGATCGGTCCAATTTTTCAACACATTTTCGATTGTATGCGGCTGTATTTCAGCTATGACATCGCGTATGTTGGTCTTCAGTGCATCATTTGTTGCTGGTTTGTTGGCATAACACTGGTCTTTGACGGCACCCCAAAGATAATAATCCAACGGCGTCAAATCGCAGCTCCGAGGCGGCCAAACGATATCAGAATTTCGGCTGATAATGCGATCTTCGCAAAAGATTGATCGTAGCATTCGCTGTGTGGCAAGTAGCGCCATTTTGTTGGAACCAAATGCCACCAATATCCTCCTCTTCAATTTCTCGGAACAAAAATTCGTTCAACATGGCCCGGTAACGCTCTTTATTGACGGTTACGGCCACTGCTCGCTCATTTTCGAAGAAAAATGGACCAATGATGCCTCTCGACCAAAAATCCGCACCAAACAGTGACTCGTTGTGAATGCGTCGGCTTTTCTTGGAGTGCGTGCGGGTTTTCTGAGCCCCAAGTGCGGCAATTTTGCTTGTTAACATACCCGCCGAGATAGAAATGAGCTTCATCCGAAAAGATGATTTTTCGGTAAAAGTCTTCATCTTCTTCAAGTCATCCCAAGACCATGAAGCGAAGCGAAAACGCATTGAGTGGTCAGTTTGCTTCAGCTGCCGAACCAATTGGATTTTGTACGGCGTCATACCAAGGTCCTTACGCAAAATTCGTCTCAATGATGTCCCCGAAATGTCCAATTGTTGAGAACGACGATGAACTGATGATTCACGAACACTCTCGGCCACAGTAGCAATATTTGCGGGTGTACGCACGGTTTTTGGTCGGTCACGCTTTGGTTTGTCAATAAGCAACCCAGTTTCTCTTACTTTTTTCACAAAGTAACGCACATACGCTTCATTCGGTGCTTTTCTTCTTCCCATTGCCGTACGTAATTTTCGCACACATTCTGCAACATTACCATGATTTTCAAAGTAATGTCGCAATATTTGCCAGCGATCTTTGAGAGCGAATATTTTCCACTGATGCCGCCGCTTGATGAATCTGACTCTACCTAACAAAACGGCTGTAGAATCGAAAATACTGGGAATATCCTTTCAAAAATTCGACAGTATATTCCTAAAAGACTGTACTTTCGAAAAATCTAAAAGAGAAAAAATCGATTTTTTGAAAATCCTTGACCACCGGGACTCCTTAAGCAAACACACATACATGCAAGCATACATGCATAATTATGCCTTACATATTATATAATTTGCTAATATAGGAAATTTACACCTGACTTTGTAGATAATAACCTCAAACCCGCGCATTGGGCTCAAGTTTTAGGCTGTCAACATTTTTTGTTTATTCACCAGCCGCTTTGTGAGTTTACGCTCACTCCCACCTAATTTGACATTTAAATCTGTGAAGCTTTTGATGAGATTTCACACTTTTCCCCTCGAGTATTTAACTTTCACAGCTGTTAAAGTTTTATTATTCGTTAAAACATTAACTTAAAAGCATCATAAAAATCTCGATTTAACGCATTAAAGCAAAAATGTGAAAACTTCGTGGCTTCCACCTATCCTACAAACAAATAAAGTTTAGTGTATTTAAAGCATGCATCTATCGATGTATATGTACATATGTATGTGTGTAAGTTTATGTGCGACTCTTCCGAGTTCCATATACTCGTATGTTTGTGGCATCCTTCCGACGTTCATAATTAAAGCATTAAATTTGTTTGCATTTTTTATGAGTCTGCGTATCTTCCGCCTCCAATAAATATGCACAAATATTTATATACATACATATGTATGTACATTAGGGTGGCTAACCAAAAAAAGTTGTGGTTTTTTCTCAGGAATTTTAAAACATATTATAACGGGTGATTTTTTAGCTATTATCTTTTTAAACAGTTGGTTTAAACAGCTGACGCACGTTTCGTGTTTTGTTTCACTGTCAAACATCTTCAGTTTAGTCTATAATTCAACCATAAATCGTCTTGCAAACAAACAACGCTTGCAAGTCATTGAATTTTATTATAAAAATGCGAGTTCTGTTAAGAAGTTTATCGCGCGCTTCTTCCATTTTATGGTCAGTTTAATCGACCCACTGAATCGGCTATTTGAGCTATTGTGACTAAATTTAGAACCAAATTTACATTATTGGACATCAAACCACCATCAGGCTTACGTAGAGTGCGAACTGAAGAAAATATCGCAGCTGTATCGGCCAGTGTTAATGATGACCATCAATTATCGATTCGTCACCGTTCGCAGCAATTGGGCCTCTGTTACTCAACAACGTGGAAAATTTTGTGAAAGAATTTAGGTGTGAAGCCTTTCAAAATACAGCTGGTGCAAGAATTAAAGCCGAACGACCTACCGCAATGCAGAGTTTTTGGTGAATGGGCTCTTGGAAAGTTGGCCGAAGATCCACTTTTTTATCGAAAAATTATGTTCAACGACGAAGCTCATTTTTGGATCAATGGGTACGTAAATAAGCAGAATTGTCGATTTTGGAGTGAAGATCAGCCAGAAGAATTGCAAGAGCTACCAATCTATCCAGAAAAGGCCACAGTTTGGTGCAGTTAATGGACTGGAGGTATCGTTGGACCGTACTTCTTCAAAGATGCTGCGAATCGTAACGTAACTGTGAATGGTGAGCGCTACCGTGAAATGATATCCAACTTTTTTTTGCCCAAAATGCAAGAGCTTCACTTGCATGACATGTGGTTTCAGCAAGACGGTGCCACATGCCACACAGCACGCGTAACAATGGACTTGTTGAGAGGCGAGTTCGGTGAACATTTTATTTCGCGTTCGGGACCTGTCAATTGGCCACCCAGATCGTGCGATTTAACGCCTTTAGATTATTTTTTGTTGGGCTATGTTAAAGCACATGTTTATTCAGACAAGCCTGCTTCAATTAATGCATTGGAAGACAACATTAAAGCATTTATATGTGAGATACCGGCCGAAGTATTGGAAAGAGTATGCCAAAATTGGATTAAGCGGATGGACCATTTGAAGCGCAGTCGAGGTCAACATTTGCCTGAAATATTCTTCAAACATTAAATTATATGGACTCGATTTAAATAAAAATTTCATGCATTTTTCTGAATTTTAGGTGTATTTTTTTTTAAAACTTTGCGAAAGCTCTTAAAAGGTCACCCTTTGCTTAGTCCTGCCATATGTTCTGTTACGCGTTAAGTGCGTATTAGATATGAAATTATAATACTTTTTAATGATAAATAAAGTTTTTGTTTATTGCACCATTACTCGTCACAATGTTAGTGGTATCATCGCGAAGCGTCATGGAGGTGGTCATCAAAAGACTGTAACGTCACGTAAAATGGTTCAAAAAGTGAAGAAGCGACTTGAGCGAAATCCAAGACGAAATGCCAATCAAATGGCGAAAGAACATAAAATATCTGACCGTAGCATCTGCCGCATACTGAAAATGATCCCAAAGCCAAGCCTTACAAGATCCAAAAGGCCCATTATCTCACACCAAAGCAGCAACAAGTCAGAATTGAGAGAGCGAATTTTTCAAATTGAGCAATTCGCGAACTCCCAAAACGATTTTAAAAATAAAAAATAGACTTCATGTCCAGTTATTGAATCGAACTTTACCAGTCTCACGGCTTTCATTATTGTCATCAGTTCAGACTGGAAGACACTGCAGTAGTTGGGAAACCGAAAACTAAGGGAAATCCATATGAGCCATCTGCGTATACATGGATGGACTCGCCCTGTCTTACATGGCCTCGTTCACACTTGTCCCTTGAGGATAGGAGGGTCGTGAAGATTGTAATGATAATTGTTGACGGAACGAAGAATCTAGCAGTCTGGGAAGCCAGTCCGAAATGCCAGTTAGGACCTAACCGACCACTTTGTTGCTGCACTACTTGCGATATATTTTACCTGCAGATCTACTAGAAGGAAGCTTAATGTCGCATATATTGCTTACGTTGGTGTTGTTGACATTGCTCTGGTTATGAGAACAGATGGGAGTCTTTAAATCTGATCAACCTTTTTAATGATCAAACCCTTCTCAAGGGCATTCCACTGTACTATACATCTTTTGCCAGCAAATAGAAATACAAATTATACCGGTTCCAGGCAATTGTAACGAGTTGTGCAGGGAGAAGGAATTGTCAAAGGAGGTGTTCTAACGCCTTTCTTCTTCGCTTAAGTTACACGCGTCTTTCTGGTCGAATCGTATTTTAGCTGCGTGATATGGAGTAAGACAATGTCCTGTCAGTACTCCAACTAATATTTCACATTCCTTTCTTGGGAGTGATAGAGTAAAGTTGGTTGTTTTCGTGTGCAAATTCGTAGCATTATTTTGGCAATCATGTAAGAGGGCGAAGCTTTCCGTATAGACTGTGCTTCTAGTTCCGTTTTCAAACCGGAGAGTGGGGGATATATGTTCGACGTACTCATCCTAGCCAAGCGAGTGCCTGCCCTAGCAGGCTCGTCAACTCTCTCATGTCCTTTTATTCCCTTTTGCCCTAGTGTCCAGTAAATTGTGATCTAGTTATTCTCGTAGAACTCATCCATTTTGGATCTACAGTGCTCCATGCATTCCGAGATAGTAAATACAGCCATTATTGCTTTAATAGCACCTTGATTGTCGCTGAAGATGTTCGCGAAAGTGCTTTGGTTACAGCATAGATCTCAGCTTGAAATATGCTACGGTAAATAGAAAGCCTGACAGACTTTTGAAGATCAATTTGCGAGCAGAATACCGACGCTTCTACTCCTTGCGTTATATCGGATCCATTTGTAAAGAAATGGAATGCGTGGTAATCGGATTTTAAACCTTTCTACCAGCCATTCTCAAAAGAACTCCTAGAAACGTTCATTCTTGATCGGTACAACGGGTGTAGAGAAAAGTCTCCCGTCGAGTTTCTGTTCAAAATAGCGCAGAGTAAGTTTTACGTGAGCAAGACCGATTTGAAAACATCTTCAAGAACCGATTTTTTTATAAATAAACTTAGTATTTTAAATATGTTTTCCAAAAAATCATCTATCATCTGAGTAACAGGTCAGCTTAAAAGATTAGCATTAATGAGTTTAAAAATTTTATCAACGGATTTTTGTTTCTATTTGGACTAATGCACCCTAATGTATATATTTGCATGTATTGTGTTTATGTTTTTTTCGATTTTTTTTCTGTAGACACACATAAATGGTTTTTTGATGAGCGCTCCAAATTACCGACGCTTAGTTTTATTACTTTGCGTCTTTCCATAGAAGCTATGGCACAAATACGAATAAACTCGCTGCCCTAAGTTAAGTGCGAATGACATAGCAACAATTTTTGCTCATTAAAAACCACTAAACTTTAGAGTATTTTATATGGAGGCAACTTAAAAAAAAGAAGTCAACGCAGAAACTCTTTTGCTTCCAAGTTTTATGACATTTAGTGTTTATGAATATCGTCTGGGTCTTATGAGCGCCCATTTCTGCTCCGTTCTTCCTAGCAGAAGCTCAGCCTTCTCTCTATACTAGCACTGATTTACTCATTATTGATAATTTGCTTAAAGCCAAGAATCAAACCATGCGATTCCAAAGTCAAATCTTTTGCTGGATTCGAAAATTCGTAAATATTTTTTTGTCAAGTAGTTTCCGAGATAAAAGAAGAAAAGGTAGGCCATAAAAATATGGTATTTGTAGAATCCATGAATCAACTAAAGTAGGTTGTAAATCAAATTAATGGTACTTAATTTTCTAACTGTGGTTCCCGCCTTATTTTTTTATTAAAACTACTATTTTTCAAGATATTTGCATACGGAATCCTCTGACGAAAAATTCGTGTTCTTTTGACTTGATTCAATCGTTGAGACAGTTTGCGATGCTCTCGTAAGAAGTGAACTGCTCTCCAGTAAGGGCTGTCTGCATTGATCGGAACAGATGGTAATCCGAAGGTGCATTGGATGGGGAATACGGCAGGTGGGGCAAGATTGCCCAATTCAGCAAATCAATTTGTCACGTCCACCGTCCCATTCCGAAAATTACCAAATAGGCACTAAATTATATTAATGTGTGAATACCCGCATCATTTTGACGCTACTTTTTGATTTCTGTCGTATTTGGATTTTCTAACTTTTTAATCGTCGTCATTTACGGTGATTTACAAATTTATTTACAACTACGACAATTTATTTATTTATTTATAAGTTTATTACAATGGTTGTTGTTGTTTTTGCTATTGTACTAGTGCGACCAGCTAAGCGCAAATACTCATGTAGGTATGCTAAACAAAACTACACTCCAAGCCACACACAAAATTATGTTTTTATATATTTTATCCAAACAAACGCCAAGCACAAGGAAATAAAAAGCATAAAAAAGTGAAACTTTCCAACACCACTTCCCAACCAAACAGTTACTCACCTCTTTATGCACATATTTGTATAGTCGTACGTATGTACATACATACATTTCATACGTGCATACAAATACTTATACTCGTACATAAGTAGTTGTAGATATTTATTCGCCGGTTTGAACAAGCAATAAAAGTTTTATTTATTCGTATGCAACTTGAGCGCCGCTGGACTGAGTGCCGGCTACTCACACATTCACGTACTCACTTACTTGCAATCTACATATGTATTACATATTAACTTATACATGAATATATATTTACCTAAATAAATGTGTACGCCATGCGAATACACGCACATGAGACTTTGCTAATATTTATATTTATTGTCTGTTGTTTGTGCGTTCGTACGAGAAAAAGTTAACAATGTGAAATTGCAGTTTAGTCTATAAAAAAGGGGAAGAGAACACAAATTATTTAGAAAAATAATAAAATATCACGTGTAATGTTCACATAAACTACAGCTGTTGCTGTGTGAATTGTGGAAATGGAGGAAGGAATGACTTTGTCGTGAATTCGAAGACTGTTTCTTTTTGAAGCTGTTCGTTGACGGCCTCAGCTAAACGATTTATGATGGTTTTGCAGACGAAAAATCGATTGATGTTTTTAAACTTACAAAAGTAATAATGGTTCAAAGCGACAGAAAGCACATACATATGTACATATATATATTCTTACATTACTATACACACATTTGGTTAGCTACTATTCGAAAATCACTGAAACAAAAAAAAAGTCAATATATAAATATTACAGTGAAACACCGAAATCTGGAGAATGTCGACTTTCACCGGTGAATGTCAACATTCACATAGTCGCTTGGTGTATGCCCGAAATATATATATATAAATATCCTTATTTCTGACTTACACCGGTAAATGTTGACATTCACCATGCACTAATGGTAAATGTTGAACATATTGGAGATTTATATTTTCTTCTCCGTAGTTTATGGTACATTCTACATGACAAAAGAAAATAATAGTAATAAAAAAAAAACTTACTTAGGTGATAGAAATCTTAATTATTGCAACAACTTAAACAATTATGACATTTTGAATTGCAAAAGAGTCCCTTGCATTTATAACTGCATTTATTTGTAGAACACTTCCTTTTGCAATGACAGCGTCTATAGCCTTGTCCCTCGCTTCTCGAATTAGCTGCAGCTGTTTCTCTCAGGGACATTTCTTGAAAAGAAAATTTATCTATGGAAATTAACTTTTCTTTACAAATTACGAACTGATTACGTGTGAAAAGCTGCTTGAGGGTACCATTTTTATTTGCCAGTTTAAAGAAGTCGGAGTCTTCTATTCCAACAACAACCGCTAACACATTTCGGTTATCTGTACGACCACGGTCGACATCAGGGACTTGTATCCGTACATTATCACCAATTTGAGGAGGAGGAAATTGTTTTTGTGAGGATCGTAACATTTTTGTTGCTTGCAGTAGAAGATTTTCTTTCGCGGCCGCTCTTTTAATAGAAATCAACTCGTGTTTTTCAGTCAGAATTTGATGTAAAAACGATGTAAGTTGCAGGTTCTCTTCAATATTTTTTGTGCTTCAGTTCCAATATTTGCGATTTGTTCGCCAGGCAAAAAAGACGATGCTATGGCTCGTTTTGCTTTAACGCCAAATATGGCTTCATAACGACTTTGGCGTACTCCTTCGTGGTATGTAGTGTTCTTGGCAAATTGAACAAAGAATACTTTTCTTGAGAAAAATAAAAACAATTGTCTTCTAGTTTACCCGCAATTAATGCATTTAACTTTTCAAGAAAAAGATCACGATTTACTGAAGTATCCATTTAGTATAAATTAGGGTATCGGAAAAAAAATTAAAAAAACGTTGCTCGCGTTATCAAAGCTTGTATTTATAAGACTGACACAGCTGATTGACTCCGAGCAGAACAAATGATTTGGCGGGAGAGACCTAGTCACATGTTTTTTGACTCTTTTGTTTCGGACCTCCACCAGAGCATATCTGTGAATGTCGACACTCACCGGAGAGTGTCCGAATGTACAACAATGTAATGAAATATTCGGTCTTTCACCGACGTATTTGGTATCTGCCGACATTCACCGGTGAAAGTCGACATTCTCCTATTTCGAACATTCACGGTAACATAAACACTAAATAGCTGTTTTCTTCTATATATTCAAACTGAAAAAAAGAACATTTCTTGGGGTATCCGGTGGAGTATCTTTTGTGCGATTTATTAAATTTTCGAAAAATGTTATTGATTGTTAAAAAAAGGTGCCCTGAGACAAGAATAATGGATTGCCTGGATTGGCCATCAGTATGGTGAAAAACAAAATTGTGAGAGCAACTCCGGCCTCCACGCAACATAGGCTAAGTAGGTAGGTGCAATGGTTGATGTACAAGTCTGGCAATAAAGCGCAGTTTTGAATACAATTTCGAGACCTCCAACGGGTAGATATTAACAGCCAATCAGAGCTGTTGATGTCAGGGAAAGGCTGATGGAATTTAGGTTAGAGCACTGCCCTAGGCTGTAGACGAAAGGAGCACGCGATGACTTCAGCTGCCAAACCCGAACATTTACAAAGAAAGTGCTCAACAGCCTACGTCTCTGAAAAGTACCTACAGCTACTGAAATGGAGATAAAATAGTAAACCTAGCCTTTCTGCGTGTGTGCCGATCATCCAATGCTCGTTAAACACAACTACAAGTTTGAAAATTGAATGGCGTGGATTGAGCAGAACTTTCTGCGTCCGGCGTCTATTGCATTGGGGCCAAAGGGTTTTCGAAATAGCACACGAAGAAATCGAGCTCCATCCCTTCAGCGCTTTTCTGAGAAATAAGTTGTGCATTTTCCCTTTGACAGTAATAAGGGGATGACGATGATTGGATAGGGGACATCTGAATTCAATTCAGTTGACCCCTTCCTGGCAAGCTCATTAGCAAGATTATTTCTCTTTATGTTCTTAAGTCTTGGAACTCAGATCAGAGAAATGTGACTTGTACACCTAAAAGATTTGATCTCCTACTTACAGGAGGTGACCAGTTTGGATCTGCACCATGGCATCGTCAGTGCCGTGATCGCAGCTTGTCTGTCGAAAGTAAATTTCAAAACATCACATGGGACTCGCAGCAGCATTCAGCTCGTCCATTTCACACGTACTCACGTACTCACACACTCGTGAAATCAGTCGTTATTCAGACGGCAATGAAGGAACAGTGCAAAAACTGTTTTGATTTTTTTTTGCATATTATCAAGGCAATGCTCGCATTAGTCTACTACGAGTACGACGATCTTTGAGATAGTTAGGCGTAATGATTTTGGGAAAGTTCTTTGCATTCAGTGCTTTCAGCAAAGAATATAAAATGGATATGTCTGGCACAAAGATAAAAAAAATGGATATGTCTGGCACAAAGCTTAAATGACAGTTCTTCTATATTCATATTTTCTTTTCTAGTTATAGCAGTAGCCTTTAGAGTTCTTCTGCTGTCTCAAGTGCTTCCTTCGCTAGAAAGAGTTAATATGCAAATTAATGGACTGAGAAAATCTATAGAACTTACTTAGTACAACACCTGTTATGTGATGTCTTGCTGCTTGCATTTAATGAAGCCAACAACCTCCAAACAATAAACGCAATTCAACTGTGCTTGCTGTACCTCAAACTTTTATTGAGAAACCTCACGGCTATCAGTAACTCCGTAAAGCAGAAAATGACCCTCCATCCTTAAAATGTATTAATACCATAAGCGAATAATCGTTTAAGGGGAAAATTATTTTAAATATAAGTATGTATAGTATATTTAAATTTCAAGCCAACCCATTGGCTTTCTATATTTTCTATTACTCCACTTCAACAACCCAAAACTACAAAAGAAAGCTCATTTTAGAGAAATTCCGTCATAATGGCAGTGACAGCATAAATGTTTAATGGTTGCCAACATTTGGCTAATCTTTCCCGGAAAACAGCTTGACAGCTGTCATGAAAATTTGTTTGGCAATCGAACCAGCAGCTCAGTCAGGCCAACATTTAACTGAAGGAAAGCAAAAGAGAAGAACAAAGGCAAATTGTCACATTAGTAGCAGAAATACCGCAGACTTACACATAATTTGAAAGCTCTTGCTGAAGTAATATTATAAATGCCCAGCATGTGATGGAAATAAGGAAACATAGAAGGGAAGTTGTGGCTGAGCAGCTAGGTAAAGCTGGAAAGCAACAAGCAAAATAGGGATTCGTGCGAGAAGAGGGGAAAAGTAAAAATTACGAAAAATATTTAAGAAATATGATGTGGGCATATTATTAAGAGTGACTTACAAACAAACTTAAATAAATTAAAAGGGATACAAAGTCTAAAGAAAACAATGCTTTTAACAAAGTTTTAACTAAGTACAGGGTTCTTAAGTACAATGAAGTGGCATTCGTTAATGGTTCTTGCAAGGCTCTTGCAAAAATGAAAAACAGAAAGCTAAAGATATTTCAAAATTGTTGATTAAACTTTCTCTGATTTTATATTTCAGATTTAAGAGACACATTTTGTTTTTCAACTCCTCATCATTCGGAAGTGAGGTATGCAGCATAAGCTTTATCAGAAACTTATTTAAAATTTTTCTTAGGTTTAACAGGGTATGCAAATATCTTAAGTTCATGCATTCATTATTCTGTCTATGGTATCTCGAATGATATGAAATAATTCTGCTGGATAATTTCGCCTGCATTTAACTCAGTTAGCAAGAAAAAATTAAAGTTTTAAAATCTGAAAATCTTCAAATTGACTATAATATGTCGATAGCTTTTTGTTATTGATAACCGGCACATCGATAACCTATTTGTATCGATGTTCGCTAAATTGTAACTTTTCAACATCAAGCAGCTGCAAAACAAATTTCTCGCCCTTTTTCAATGCGTCTTCTGAAGCACACGCATAAAACTTCATTCTTCCGATCCATCAATCAACTCTTTGTCTAAAAATCCTTCTTGCTGTAAAAAAAGGAACTTAACCATCACTTGGATATAGAAGTGTAAAGTATTCTCTTAGATGGTCCGGGACTCGAAGCCTTACAAGATCCAAAAGGCGCATTATCTCACATCAAAGCAGCAACAAGTCAGTCTTGAGAGAGTGAAGGAGTTGCTTCGTTTGGGCGGCAGCGGTCTATTTCCAACCATTGTGTTTTCTGACGAGAAAATTTTTCAAATTGAGCAATTCGTAAACTCCTAACGATAGGGTTATGTGGGTTATGTGTTGTTTACACTCAGAATATTTTATTTTATTATTATTTTAAAATAATAATGAAGTTATCTACGGTTATTAACTTTGAGCTTTCCGATCAGTTCGATTTTGTACGGGCCCAACCTTAGATGCAAAATTTGCGGAGTTGAAGTTTGCGTTGAACGCCGTTTTTGGCTCCATTGCCTGCTTTGTAGTGCGATTCACTAACTTTTAGCGATTCGACAATTGTTATTTTTGTCTACAGCATTTGAATGGTCGCACTAGCAATTGTGCTTTTCATAAATTCCATTAACTAACACTAAACATAGGGAGTGACATCTTTGTAAAATAAAGAATCAAAATTAGAGAACAACGCGAAGAAGAATAACAAAAAGGCCTACTAGCCAAGCAGTTAAATTAATTGAGTGCTAAAGGGGGAAGTCCATGTTGAAGCCTGAAAATCTTTATTTTTTTTTAAATATTTTTAAAGGTGATAAAATAATTATATTATTTTGAAGCTTTAACACAACTTTATTTAACCTTTTGAGAGGACAAAAAAAATGTTTTTTAATTTTTTTTCCAAAATGGCGGATCAGGATCATTTCTTGTCGGCTGCCTACGGCGCGAGGTCCCAAACGGCTCTATTTATTGCTCTTAATCTATAGATTTGAAACAAAAAAAAAAATAAATTAAAAATAAAAAATTTTTTTATAACATATTAACGGAAAGGATGAACCTATAAAATTAAAAAACAAGTATAAAATTGACTATAAAATAAGCCTTTGAAAAAAGTCAGAATTTAGGGCTATTTTATTCACTTTTTTAACCTCCAAAAAGTAATTTACCAACGCGAAATATCTGAATTTTAGGTTTATCCTTCCGATAGTTATGTACAGAAAGACCTCACTAAACTTCAAGCAAATCGGTCGATAACTTTTTGAGTTACAACACGAGGAGTTTTTAAAAATACAGTTTCGAGATAAATGAGTTTAAAGTTTGAGGTACAGGAGCGCGCGGACCGCTCTCTACATAGTTAATGGGCTATAGAAGCTATAATATTATATAATATTAGGAATTTCCGCATGAAAATTTCACAATAAATTCTTAAGATACTTTCGAAATATCGAAAAAAAATTGATTTAATACTTTTTATTTATATTATTCTTTACGAAGTCATCGACAGCTCTTAAAAGGCGCCGCGCCACAGTCAAGCAACTCATTCAAAAATTTCGTTTGCCGCCTTGCAGAAAATATGGAGCAGTTCATGACATCTGTTGTACCATGGGCTCATGGATATCCTCCATTGTTCACCTATCATTGCTTATTGTCGTTGATAACATCAATTTGGAAAAAATCGCAGTGCACCTAGAACCAAGTAATAAACACTCAGTATTTGAAATTGAATTAGCTTGAAGATTACAAGATGTACCTGCTTTTCAGTCAAAACCGCTGCTATTCTGGGAATTAGAAGTTGTTTGTCAAGCTTACAAATTAGGCCCGCAACCAAGTCTAGTGTTAACTGGAATAGTTTTTGGAAGTCCAAATAGTTTTTGCAACCAAATTTAAAGAATTGTCCACATCCCGAAGCAAATATTGATTCACTATTTAACGGCTCCTCTCAACGCGATAATTCATAATCCAAATACTCAAAAGACATATTCGCGTTGTTTTAATGAGTTTTTGAAGTGAAACTTCTTAGGCGTCGATGGACGAGCGCGAATGGAGAGTACAATTTCAAGGCCATGCAACATTTTCGGCATTTCCGTTCCGCGAGAGAGAAAAAAGATATAACGTAAATGAAAAGGAGAGAGAGAGAGCTATAACTTATATATATATTAGATACACTTTAGACTATTTTTCCTAAGTTTTTCCTTGTGGTTGCTAATTTCTAGTGAGAAATAACACTGCCTACTTTTTGGCGCTTGTTTGTTGGTGCAAACTTGTAGGAAATATATATTTTTAGTGCTTACTTTTTGGCGTTATATTTCCTTGGTGTCTACTGTTTGGGGAGTTTTATGGTCCCAATTTTTTTGGCGTGTTTTTTTGCCTACTTTGTGACGCTTACTTCCATTTCTTGGTTAGCGCTTGTGCGTACTATAAAGTACCATCCATTCCGGCTTCGAATTTATTGGTATTGCCTTGCGGCAATTTGTGCCGTTGCTGCGGTCCTGGAATCGCTGCGTTTGTGCGGGTGATAAACGCTCGGAGTAGTGCGCGTTGTTGCCATGGTTTGTGTCCGGCATTTACCTACACCTGTCGACCCTTCTCCGTTTTTTGTAAATTTTGTCTATTTGTATTCTCTGAAATTGTTGCGAATTTATTTAGATATATATTCTTTTTCTCTCTTTCTCTCTCTCTTATTCTCTCTTGGGGCTCTCCCTCTTTCTTTGTCTACCTTGAAAGTTTCTATTCTATTATGTTTACTAGGCCACACGCACTTTTTTTTTAATATAATTTCACGGTATTCATGTAAACTACTAATTCTTGTCTTCTCGGTTAATTTAATCTCAACAAAAATGTTGTTACGATAATCGACATGTCAAGAAAACAGCTGATTTTGTCTTATCGATTTTCCTTATGAAAGAAGTTACCGAATAGCAAATTCGTTAAAATTTCATTTTATCTTTTATGTCCGCAACGTTGCTTAGTTTTCGAAGTCTTAAGTGCAATGATGGCCGGACAATTATTTCGAGAATTTCTAATTTCTTCTCTTTATACTCCAGTATACTTTTTTTCCTTGTTCACTCTTCCCGGGCGGTCGACAAGACTGTAGTTCGAGCAGCATTGACCTTCTCCAAGTGGTTTTTGGTCGACCGCGACCTCTGCTCACTGCGGGTTCCAGTTCAGTGCCATTCTCGTGATGCTATCTGGTGGGTTTTTAAGCGTGCGACCTATCCATCGCCACTTTGTGCATTTGATTTGCCTAAGGATGGGTTCCCCGTTCGTTAATCTCCACAGTGCGTCATCACTGATGGTGTTTGGGCAGAATATGCTGCAGATGATGCGGAGGCATTTGGTGATGAATTGTTTAAAATTAAGATAAAATACTTGTTAAACTGTAATCCAAAGCGATGCTGAAAATTTATTCGCATTAATGGAGTTTAGCAAAATCAGTGAATTTATTAATACGTCCACAACTTCATATTCAAAATGCAACATATCTAAATGCAAAAGTTAAGTATTCATATGAACTTATAAGAAGTTGAAATCATAAATAGACTGAAATTCAAATATGCTAATGAAAGTAAACTTTTTTCCTCTTGAACGTTTACATTAAATGTGTCAACTTAAGCTGACGGGCAATAAAATGAGTAGGCACTTACCAGAATAAATATATACACACATGCAGGATAATCACATACGTACATACATTTAGTGCATATTTGAAAAAGTTATTAGCAAATTGGGTCAAAAGCATAAAGAGACCGAGATTAAATTTTACGACTTCATTTAAATTTCAACCTTAAATTAGCTCTAACTGATAAGTCCGAATCCTGCCAACCAACGACATTTCCTGAGTAATAGAACATTTGATTCGCTCGCATCTCGCTTCTCGCTGTACAAACGCATGCGAGCACTACAAATGGACGGCTGCTCGCTTGGTCGCTTTACTTTTGAATGTTCACATTTTACTGGCTGCCTGCCACATTTGGATATGAAAGAGCAATTAGCACACATATGCCACACGGTAAATAGCTGTAGTCAGCAGCCCCACACTCACACACACACATACGGATATGAATGTACGCAATCTTTCATACAAATATTTAGAAGCTGAACTGCTCATATACATACATAGGTGCATGTTTAAGACTGGTCAACTGACTGTCCATTTAACTGTCTGCTTAACTATTACTGCTTGCTATTCATACACACAGCTACAAACACACACACACACATTTGGTGTGAGAGTATTTTATGGATGTCATTGCGCTGCTGGCGTATTGCTGAGACTGGACTTCTGTGAATGCTTTGTGTTGCTTTTATTATTACTTTTGTTGTTGTTGCTTTTATTGCTTTTGTTGCTTTTGTTAGTTTTGCTGTTATTGCACACTTTTGCTGCTATTGGCCACAAATGCTCAAAAGCACCCATTTCATAGGCCGTTAAGGGCACAACTAGCAAAGGCACGAGTTCATTAAAAACCATTGTGGCCAACTTTTATTGACTTTAATTTTTGGCTTCACACGCCGTCGAAGATTGACGAGCGGGCGCAGGAAGTGGAGTGTCCTAGCAATCAGCCGAGGATGTACATACAAACTTATGTAGATAGTTCGAAATAGTTGCTTACTGGGTGAATAGAAATTTATTTGGCTTACAAATGTAATGTGGCATGCATCAGTCTTCATACACAAAAAAAAGAAAAACGGAAAAGTGGGTACTGCTTTTTCGTCGGAAGCTTTAGATTTTAAGACTTCTGATTAAATGTTTCGAAAAAATATTACTATTACTAATATTGAAAGTATTAAGTCAGGAAATAAGTTCGTAGGGTTTTTACCGAAGACTTTTATTTAAACAAAAAACAATAATTATAACAATAAGTTAATCAATTATAAATATATTCACCTGTTATATATATATATTCGCTGTTTACAACCTCTTCCTACCTCTCGACCAATTTGTTTGTGCTGTTCCGCCAAAACTCGCCTGGCATGGTTGGTTGGTTGGTTAGAGTGGTGATTCATCCTTAATCCAACTAGCGCTTCCGGACCATTTTGTTGCCACATCCTCGTTACCAGCTTGTTTAACGGTTATTTACAGCATGGCTTTATCCAGTCTGTGCGGTTCAGGATCCTTATCAGGTTCTTGACATCTAAGCCAGACAGTTGTTTGAGACCCTTGAACAGCGGTTTGCCCAGGGTTAACATCCTGTCCTTCCATAGGGCAGGACATTCGTAGAAGAAATGGAAGATTTCCTTTTTCTCTGGTTGTTTACAACTATGACAGTATGTGTGCCCATTTTGGCGGCTTGTTCCGATAGACCAGAAGCCAGTTATGACTGCCGTTAGTCTACAGGCGTCCCGTCGTTTCATGTTTATCAATGTTGACGATTGCTTGAGGTTGTAGGTGGGCCATGACGTTCTGCTGATTTTGCATTTCGACTGGTCTCTCCATCTAAAATCTGCGATTCGAAGGCATATTAGGGAAATTGTATTTTTGACTATACCTAATGGTGTGAATACCGGCACTGCAAGAACACTATACATGGCAGATCCCCCTCTGGCCAGTTCATCGGCTTTTTCGTTACCTTCTATGCTTTGATGCCCCAAATTAAGGTAACTTTATGGTTTTCACTCAAGGTGGTGAGGCTATTCCCACTTTACTCTACCACTTTGCAGGTCGTAGTAGCCGAACCCAGTGCCTGGATTGCAGCTTGGCTATCCCAAAGAATAGCGATATTGCCCTTGAAAGAGAAATCTGCGATTATTAACCTACAGGCTTCCCCAATTGCCAGTACTTCCGCCTGGAATACACTGCTGGTATTAGGGAGACGCACAGACTTTTCAATTCCAAGTTTATGAGAATATATACAAGCTCTAACACACAATCCATTCTACTGCCATCTACTTGTATATAGACTGCAGTGTCGAAGTTGTGTAGAGAGAATCCCTTATTCTATTCTTCCTTAGATGGAAAGAGAGTGGCAAAATTCTTATTGAAAGTTACCGTCGGGACGATGCAGTCAGTCCTCACCGAGATTAACTGAGTTTGTCGCAATAATAGCCTAGCATGACCATACGTTTTTGCTTTCCAGCGACCCGCTTCGTTTAACCTAAATGCACTCATGGTTGCCGTCTTCTTAATATGTAGGTCTATTGGAATAACGTATGTCAGTGAATTGAGAGCCACTCCAGGACATGATCTGAATGCACCGACTGTTATTGCACAGGCTGATTTTTGTATTCTTCCAAAGAGCTACTCACCAAACTAGACAACCATATGTGACGAAATTGGCAGAACCACTAAGTTGTACATCCAGAGGGCGACACGTGGCTTGAAACCCGATTTTTCGCCGAACTTAGACTTACAGGAGTAGAAAGCTAAACTTGTCTTCTTAAGTCGATGTGTGCCTTCTTAAGTAGATGTGCAGCATCCAATGAAACTTGGGGTAAAGTGTTACACCCAACTACTTGACTTCCGACGAGAGCGTAAGAAACTGGTTGTCTAATCTAGGAAGCCTAAAAGGTGGAGGTTTATATCTTCTGCTCCGATTTATCAGAGTATACCCTAAGACTGTTCATGCCATTTAGAAAACATACCTAAATAAGTTTGCGAAGTTTGTATAAGCTTTGCTTCTCCTATTCAAAATGAAACTAAATACAAAGAAATATAATAAAAAACGACAAGTAGAAGGCAAAAGAACAAGAAATAGTGTTAAGCAAAACACGCCTGATTGAATTCCTGGGAAAGACTCAACTGCATGCTATTAGTTGCGCTCTCCGTTTTGGCTGTTTTTTTTATATATATTTTACTGCTACAAGGTCAGCTCAGTCTTGCAATCAGTCAGTCATTTAAGAGTTCACGTGTGAGAATTCAAGTGAAATTTACAACAGCAACAATGGTAAATGCAATTTTTCTGCACTTTTGACAACATTATTTTGGAATTTGAAATAAATAAAAAAATAAATATTTTACTTAGTAAGAAAATTTAATAGCACTAGATATAAAAAGAGATACAGAAGAGAAACAGTTTCAAAAGATGTTTAGAAATATTTAACAACTTCTTCAAAGCAATTTTATTGCGCCACTCCACTCTCCTCCCATCCCTCTTTGTGCAAATTAAATTTACTGGAAATTTTTAATTTCTCAGTAGTTATTTTCCCATTATTGCATTGTTCGTTAGTTTTCCGCACAGTTAGTGTTCACTTTACTTGCTTGGTTTTTGTTGTTTAAATTCCTTTGGCTTGTACGTGGCAAGTTTGCGTTTTTCTTCATTGTGGTTTGTGGTTTTCTTTTCTAATTTCTTCATTCATGTTTTATTTCTTTTATTCTGCTAGTTGAATGTGTATGGTATTCCTTTTATAGGGGCTCTTCTTCTTCGACTATTTCCTCGCTGTCTACATGCCTTTGGAAATCAATAAATTTGAGAGGAATCGTAATACATAAATTGACTGTAAAAATATTCGAAGTAGGAAAAAACTTCGCAAATGTCTATGAATTTATGCCTGGCTGGCACACAACCAATAACTGCAGTGATAAATTGCGTACAAGAATTTATAAAAACATGACCCACTGACTTTAAATACATCGAAGTCAATAAGTTGCGAAAACAAAGTGCGTGGCTGTCAAGGTGAACGAGTGGTTCGGCAGCTGTAATTCTCTCACAGGTTGATTTTACTTACAATGACGCTATTTGGACGAATTTCTAATTGGACCACTTTTTACTCTTTAGGAGCATGACCCAATTTTTTTAATGACGAAGAGACGAATGTTCCGAATGCGCGTGGAGTACAAAGCCACTAGGCCTTTTTACAAATAAAAAGTATGACAATACCAGGTAGAGAACTTAGATAAAGGTAACTCCCAGAATTTTTTTGATTTTACCTAGACAAACCGCTCCCAATTCGTCTGCCGTATTCTAATTTTAAACTAAATTGAACTAAACTAGCAAATAAATTGCATTTTTAATGAGGAAAAATTACAAGTAAAAACTAAATATATTTCAGAGAAATCCTTCTAGCCACGGGTAGATCGGGGGCGCTCATGGGAACTTCTAAAGCTAACAAAGCCGCGGTTATCAAATTTAGTGGGTTTCCTTACCGTGCATTGGCGGTTAAGCATTCACGCGATGAGACTTGGAATTACTTCAAGACCTCTCTGCAGAAGTTATCTGGAGGATGCAGTGGAATCCTCTCAGCACCTTCTTCTCAGCTGCCTGCTCTCGTCGGACTAAAGCTCAAACATCTTGTCTTTCACTTTTTGCTATAACTGCGGATATGGCAGGTTGAAGTATCACACACCTGGGGAATTCCATCACTAACTTAAAGCGGTTAATACGAACGTAATTAGCCACTGTTGTTCGTCATCCTCAAATCCAAAGCTTCTTATTCCTTTTTCCCCCAGTTTAGTTTTTTCCCCTCTGTATGGTATCACAATCACAATGAAGGAATTTTGATTTTTGGTCTCAGTGGGAATCTGGCTGGGTAGCCATTTATCCTGTCCTAATCGTCCCTCGGCTTGCAATGGCAAACTGCCATGAAAGGACCGCCTCACAGAAAATCATCTGCCGTTTGGAGACAGCTTAAGATTCTACATAAGTCACTCCATTTGTGGAAGAACATCAAGACGCACACTACGAGGATGGTAAAAACGTTTCAGATCTATGGAGCTTTCGAAACAAAGTCCTCCATATCCACCAGATTTTAAACAGATGGCATTAAAGCAGTGTTTTTCAGTAAAGAATGGGAAGGCAAAAAGTTTTGAAGTGAAACTTCGTAGGCGTCGATGGACGAGCGCAAATGGAGAGCAAAATTTCAAGGCCATGCAACGATTTGGGTATTTTCGTTCCGCGAGAGAGAAAAAAGATATAACCTAGAGGAAAAGGAGAGAGAAAGCTATACCTGATATATATCTTAGATACACTTTAGGCTATTTTTCCTGAGTTTGAGTGAGAAATAACACTGCCTACTTTTTGGCGCTTGTTTGTTGGTGCAAACTTGTAGGAAATATATTTTTGGTGCTTACTTTTTCGCGTTATATTTCCTTGGTACGTACTGTTTGGCGCGTTTTTTGGTCCCAATTTTGTTGGTGTTTTTTTGGTGCCTACTTTTTGACGCTTATTTCCGTTTCTTGGCTAGTACTTGTGCGTACTATAAAGTGCTATGCATTCCGGCGTCGTATTTATTGGTATTGCCTTCCGGTAATTTGTGCCGTTGCCGCGGTCCTAGAATCACAGCGTTTGTGCGGGAGATAAACGCTCGGAGTAGTGCGCGTTGTTGCCACGGTTTGTGTCCGGCATTTACCTACACCGGTCGACCCTTCTCCGTTTTTTGTAAATTTTGTCTATTTGTATTCTCTGTAAATGTTGTGCATTTACTTAGATATATATTCTTACTCTCTCTCTCATTCTCTCTCTCTCCATCTTTCTTTGTCTGCCTTGAAACTTTCACTTCTTTTATGTGTACTACGCAACACACGCGCTTTTTTCGTTGTACTATATGTAACTATAAATATGCCTATGGAAAGTATCCAATTTCTTATACTATACCAACTGGGTTCTCGCCAATGGTCCATGTAGTATCAAAAAAGTGCAACAGCGGCTCTAGTTTTTCATGTTTCACATGCCGGTAGCCATCTAAACCTAAACTTAAGGTTATGTTACGTAGTCTGCTCTTGGAAAGTGTTCACTCTGAAGGCCACAACATTGGCTCAGTTCCTTCATTTCTAAATCGGTACTCCTCCACTTTCCAAAGCACATCTATGGTATGCAACTCCTTCAGCGAGACTCTGGCTAAGCTGTTGAGAACCTCGAGCAAGATGTTTTTCAATAATCAGAAGCGCAATATACGCAATCGGGTCATTTGCACAGATTGTGTTGAATGCACCTTGGTTCTCCAGAAATCAAAATGGAAAGTTCAAACTTAGATTGTCTATATGATCAATAATCTAACGCCCACTAGTTCTCATGGAAGAAACTATACGCTCGATTTTGAGATCCTCGGCAAGTTCCTTGTCATTTTTTGGCATTTTTTACCAAGTGTTTGCCGAAGTGAATGCAAATGCGATATTCTGCAAGTGGTCATCTAAGTACATCCGCTGTTAACTTATTTTCCAGCCTTCTCATGGACTTATGAAAAAAAACGAAAACTATGTGAAAAAAGAAGGCGACTTTTGAAGCAAGGCACTGTATCAAGCTCTACCGCTTCTGCCGGTGGCAATCATTCAGCGCAAAGTGTAAAGAACTTGACTGGAATGAAAGCCTTGTACGGCATTTTCAATTATATAGAGGAGAATGGTTATGTCATAGAGAAAATGGTTATATAGAGGAAATGGTTATTAAGATCACGCAAGTGGGGAAATTCTTTGATCACTATTCCCTTGAGGATACGGTTGAAGCAGCACACAATTTCCGACCTTCATCCAAGTATGCTCTGGGTAGCTTCCGAACACCAGTCTGGGAGTGAGCTAATGTGAGAAGGTGAATCATCCCAGGATATCTGAGTATGTATTTGGTTTGGAACCCGCCGCATAAAACAACAAACTACCAATGAAAATAAAAAACAGCTTCTTGGATGAAAAATATCTACTCTTCCGATGTCAAACATGCGCTAAGAACACCTTAAATGTCCGTACTCTTTGTCGGGATGTTCCAGCCCAGTTGGCTGATACCCTCTTATGACTAATATCGACATAAACTAAGTCAGAGCTTAATTAAACTTGCCCAAAATCAGCTAAGCGTTATCGCAGCAATCAAAAGAATAAAATATTTATAAATTCGTCGAAAATCTCACTTCAGTTACTCATCATAGATAAATAGAAAATACGTGACAGCGATCGACGAAACGCCGCGATCTAAAAGGCCCTTTGTATCACCAAGTAATATAAGGTAGAAAAGTATTGCTGGGGAGCTCACTTTTAAAAAATCAATTTAAATTCCTTTGAATTGTTACAAAACTTAACTTTAAACAAACAGTCACTTTTTTTTTTCTAAATCATCAGAACTTTTGACTTCAATTATAAATGCTTCTGCACTTACTTTGGTTAAGATTCGTACCTTTTATGAATGGCTTTGGCTTAAATTTCAATTACGACTGAACTTGAGCTACTCTGCTGTACGAATGAATAAATATAAATGTGTGGTTACTACAGAATACATTCACCCACAAAACATAGCTTCACTTATGAATACATATGCGCGCATAATACCACACACAAGCATAGCGACAGGCAAAGTGAACACATAAATTTATAAACTTTACTCATACGATTGTGGCTAGAAAAGTCTTCATATTTCTTAACTTATATAAATATGTGCATTAGGGAGCCTCACTAGAGGGAGTTGTGGCCTTTCGCTGGAGTTAAAAAATCTATTATATTTTGAAACTTCGCCCCAAAAATTTTTGGGAAAAATATTACGATTTACCCAAGTTCTGATTAAATTAAGTAAGGGTGGGATTAAGGCAATCTTTCAAGTGTCACGGCAGCAGTTTTAGGTAGTTAGCGCCGCATTTCTCTGAACTTTGTACGGGTTTTTCCAATTGCAAATTGAAGTTTGAGGTCGTGCCAGGGCAATCTTTCCAAGTAAGCAACCCTTTAGTACTACTTGGGAAGTGTTAGACTGGTACTTCGACATTAAGTGCCTCGAAGAGTCAAGTTTTTTACAAATGAAATTTGTATTTGAAAATATTTTTTCCAAAAAATCACCTTAGATGATAGATAGAAAATTTTAGGCCATCTAAGGGTATGCATACAATTTTTTTAAAATATTATAAAAGACGTCTACGGAGTGGAGGCGTGCTGGCAAAAAAAAAAACCAATTGTGAAACGTGAATAATTTGCAACGAGAGAAAAAGGTTAAGAGAATATCTATCAAATGACATCTTTGTTGTTTAAATCAGTCAACATTGGCCGAGTTATTTAAGTTTTGCTTAAATGTATCTCCACAAAAACAGGCATACGTGGCATAGATAATTTCATAATTTTTTAAACTTAAACTTGCCCATTATTTGGGGTTAGTTTTTGGAAAAAATATTACAAAATAAATGAATTTTTTTTTATATTTACTTTCAAATCAGTCCAATTTACAAAAATATTCAAATTTGTTCGCGTTATTTTGGTGATAATATTGAAATATAGTTATTATATACAGTCTGTGTCCGAAAAAAAGAACTGGTTTTTTCCGATATATTTCGTTCTGCTTTTTGCTGCGCAATAGTCCCACTCATGGGCTACGACGCCAGTGCTAACTCAGAATAGTGTCGTTCGAAACTTTCCCGTAAACGCAACCTAACAAAAATGAGTGAGAAGGACGCGAAACGTTTCGAGGCGATATTTTTATGCACGCATTCGAAAGGGTCGAAATTATCTTACGCCGCGGCTGCAAAAGTAATTAAAAAATTAAAAAAAAATTGTTGTGATGTGAAATCAGCGGTATAAAGTGTACAAAAATTTTGATGACTCTACCGAGCGCGGCTTGAAGCGAGTGAGTACAAAAAAGCAGGATAAAGTGATAGTCCAACTTTTCAAGCGGGACACTTCTTTGTGACTACGCCAAGCACGCACAATTCTTGCTAAAAAGGGAATAGATGTGAGTATCAATACCATCGAACGTCGACTGAACAGGCGAGGAAGCGAACATATCCTACCGTTCAAAATCACTGCTGTCAGAAAAACACATTGAGAAACAACAAAACAAGATAATGGCGTCACAGTAATGGACTGTCCCCAGTCGCCAACCCCATTGAGAATGTGTGGGGAGCTATGAAAACCCATCTTGCCGGACGACCAGTCCATGATTTAAAGCAACTGGTGCGTCAAGTTCGCAAAATCTGGTCCTCTTTGTCGACGAGCTACTCAGAAGAGCTGGTTCAAAGCATGCAGAAGATGCCAGGCTATACTCGACAACGATGAAGACTACTCGGTTTATTGAGTAATTGCAACTTGAAGTTTTGTACACACTTTCCTGTAAAAAATTTTAAATATATATCTTTTATACTTCATGAATAATCGTGGTTCGTTTTTTCTGACGCAGACTGTATATAGTGTCTTGGAAAAGACACGCTTAGATATTGTTTTGGAATAAAACAGGTAAAAAACGTTCTGCCACAGCAGCAAAATTCTCAACACAACAGAACGTCCAGTTTTCGTTCTGCCAGTAATTTTTGTATGTCATAAGCAGAATCTGATTCTTGAAGTTTGTTTAACAACCTTTGCATTGTTGACTCATTTGGACGATTATTTTCAACAAAAAGATTACGAGTTTTGCGATATGTTGTTGTTAAAGACCGGCAATTTTCATAATAATTTGAAGGCATTGTTGTCCGTAGTTAAAAGTGTGCATCTGTTTTCTTGAAAACTGTCAGAGATGACATAAATAAATAAAATTTTGTAATTCTATGGAAAAACGGTAACAAATTTTTGTTTTCTTCCCTTTGGAGAGTGATGCACCCTAATGTGCATATGTATACAGATATACAATGCATATGCATACACATGTATGCGTGTGTAGATGTGTGACCTATGAATACATTTCCTTTAGAAATAATAAACTTATTTAGAAATTAAACTTTTCGACGTTGCAATTGTTTTCCGATTAGAAACTTTGAGCTTCTCATTTGAGTATGAAACAAGTTCATTTTGATCAAAAAACTTTTCCAAGACAGCACCGGTTGACATGTACATAAATACAATTTGCTGTAAGAGATACTCGTATCTTAATTGTACATTCATTGGTATTTACATCGGAAAGACAATACTAATGAATGTATGTATGTATGTACATGTAAATGCGAATAAAGATATGTGTGCTTCCTTTTCATATATTGTTGCAACTTTGATGGAGTAATTTAAAGATGGGATTATTGTTGCGCTACGTAGCTAAAATAAAAGGTGATCAGATTGGAGGTACTTTTTCCAATAGGGTTTTCTTGGCAGATCATGCGTGCTACATAAATTCTTACTTTTTTTAGCATTCATTGACATTTCATCATGGAAAGACTTACGCCTCACCAACGTTTGCAAATCGTACAATTCTATTACGTGTTTCGATCGTGTCAACAGTGGTTGTTGTTGTTGTAGCAGTAACTTTGCCGTAGTGTAATCACCGGTCGTCTTCGTCTAGCTCATCTAACGGTAGGCCCAAGAAACTAGCTGTTTCGACAGGTTGGGTCCAGAGGGAGAGGCGTGTTAGATGAGTGGGTTTGATGGGTGGTGGTTAGGAGAGGTGGTTAGTGTCGTGCGGGGTGCCTTCACATACCGGAAATATGATTAGTATGTCGGGGTCAATTCTGGATAAGCAGGAGTTTAACCTGCTACAGTATCCAGAACGTAATTGTGCCAATTTTACGCGGGACTGTCGGGGAAGTTGGAGCTCTTCGTTTGCGATTGGTGGTAGTTGGACCCCAAAATTGGCATTCGGGGGTCGGGAGCTTAGGAAGGTGGTAATAGTCTCCCGATGAATGTCGTTTATGGTCTGCCTGTACACTGTTCATTCCCATGGCAGCCGGTTCTACGTTACCGGAATGACTCGGGTTTTTCCCGACCAAGGGCTGCCAACCCAGTAAACTAGCCCTGTCTAGTATACCGTATCTTCGTCAACAGTGGTTGGGTTGTGTTTCTCTATTGCCGATTTTAAACCAAATCGGAGTACTCACTTAACGGTGCTAGCAGTGGGCGAATGTTATGATACAATAATGAATGAGTTACATTAGTAAGTACAAGGTTTTCATCAAAATATACCTGTTCGTTTCATCAGCGTGGCTGGACTTTCATTTTCACTCGACAAACTATCGCATGGGATGGACACGCATCACATGTGATTCTTGTGGCAGAGAATGCGCTCTGCGTGTGCGATCGTGAGAATGAGACCGATTTCAGGAGCGGCACTCCGAGCTCGCTAATTTCATATACTAATTACGATCTGAATTGCCGGCCAATGCCAGCGCCGTTGACAATTCCACCCAGCTATCGGCAAACAGTCCTGATAGCACCGCAGGCTATGGCTTTTTCTTTTATAGGCGTTGTGGTAGCTCGCTACCCTCAAATGACCTTCTGACCGTTTAAGACCCGAATTTTGTTCAGCGATGAGACCCAGTTTAGGCTTAATGGCTACATCAATAGGAAAAATTGCCATATTAGGGCTGAAGAGCAACTCGAAGCCATTCAAGAATAGCCTTTACATCCACTGAAAACAACAGTTTGGAGTGGTCTATGGCCTGAAAGAACCATCAGGTCATATTTCTTCAAAGAAGAGACTGCCGCCAGTGTAATATTGAAAGTCGAGCATTGTCGCGAAATGATAAACGACTTTTCGATGCCGGAAATTGAATCCCCTGATCTCCGCAACTTTGGTTCCAACAAGACGGCGCTTCTTGCCATATAGCCCGTGAAACAATGGACTTACTGCGTCATCATTTCGGTGAGGAATTTATCTCTCGTCTCGGACCTGTGGGTTGGCAATCAAGATCGTGTGATAACACTGATTTTTATTTTTATTTGTATGAAGGTATGTAAAGTCTGAATGGTTTGTGGGTAAACGAACTTCGATTGAGACATTGGAAGCCAACATTACTAAAGTTATTTACGAGATACCGACCAAAGTCCTCTAGCGAGTCACCCAAATTGGTGTTTGCGGTTGACCGAATTACGGCGTAGATGGAGCCAACATTTGAAAGGGATTAGTTTTAAAAATTAAAGTTTTGAATAATTCTACACACAAAAAAAAAAAGTATATTTTGCCCAATAAATTTGATTCGTTAATCGAATTTTCGCTGTTTTATTACAATGTAAAAGCCGATATCGCTTAATTGATCACTCTTTATTTGTATTTCTAAGTTGACTTAGATCGTTACAATACTTACTGGAACGGCACAGCCGCCTTAATCACTCCAAAAATTATTTGAACTTCAATGTCAACAGAGCAAAATCTGCTCTAACTCTAGATAAAAAGAGCCTCAGTTTACTCTGTGGAGCACTCACAGGCCACTTTGTCT
This sequence comes from Anastrepha fraterculus, assembly GCA_037575425.1. NCBI lineage: Eukaryota > Metazoa > Arthropoda > Insecta > Diptera > Tephritidae > Anastrepha > Anastrepha fraterculus. The sequence continues at coordinate 92,396 of JAYXIM010025705.1, forward strand.
GTAATAAACACTTCAACACAATAGAGTTGTCTAGTGCAAGATCATGTAGATTCTGCTGTGCTGGAGAGGAGTCTATGGAACACTTAATTGCCAACTGAGAGACATAAGGCCACAGCAGACACAGAATCCTGGGCTTGTACCTACTAGACGAGGAAGACCTACAGTTGCTTGCTCCTAAAGAGCTGGTTTGATTCCTCGGTATACTTAATAATTATAAGTAAGTAATTTGTGGCACACAATTGATCAATCTGGTCGCAGTGCATAAAGGCCTTAGCCTAACCCGTACAACCATTACCATTAGGTCGTCACCTGACCTGTTCCGCGAAACGTTTGCTCAAGGTGGTAATCTTTGTTGAAGATTTTGGTATAGAGTTTCTTGAAGTGACATATTTTCGATTCTTTTTAGTATTTTTATAATTTTTTGTAATTATGTCTAATTCACAGTGCAAAACAAAAAAAGCCAAAAAAAAAAAATATTTAATTATTAAATATTGCGTGATGTGATGTTTTTTTAATAGGTTTTGAGAAACTTTGTTGATAGCAGACTGAACTTTAAATTCTTTACTATGATATTTGACGACTATATTTTGAATCAGTCGTATTGGAATTGTCATCGAGTTGTTAAAACCATAATTGAATGTGTCGTTCTGCAAGTACTGTTCTGCAATGTTTTTGGACATACAGCAAGCGTTTGACAAAGTCTGTCACTTAAGATTGTTATATAAACTAAAAAAGATACTACCCACTGCTCTCTACCTCTTTCTGAGATCATATGTAAATACAAGGTTTTTGATGGCGCCATCTGTTTAATGAGAGGGTTGGAAGTTACATCCCTGTCATATTCCCAGTGAAAGCTTGGTGACGTTCGATTCAGTGGAAGCGAAGTTATTGCGTCTAAAGTGTCATTATGTTTGTGTCATCGGTACAAAAGTGAGTTTCGAACAAAGATCTAATATCAAATTTTGGTTTTAAAATTGGTAAAACATTTGAATTGATGAAAAAAGTTTATGGAGGTCATTGTTTAACTCGTGGCAGAGTTCATGATCAATTGGGCTCACGAAAGGTCTGTGTACGTTTCATTCTGCACAAGTTAACTGAGGACCAAAAATTGCTGAGAATTCAATATTCAATAAAGAGGCGAGAAAAGACGAGAACTTCCTTTACAACATTGTAACTGGTGATGAAACGTTGTGCTTCCAACATGAACTTGAAACTAAGCGTCAAAGAGCCGAAAGGAAGGCCCCAGACGAGTCACGACCCAAAAAACCGCGTTTGGAGAAGTAAAAAACGAAGTCGACTCTCATTTGTTTTTACGATTCCAAGGGAATTACCTGCAAGAAGTTCGAGCCAATGGGCCAAACCGTCAATGCAATTTTCTATCTTGGCATTTCGAAGCGTCGCATTCGTCGAATTCACCCTGAACAGCGCGAAGGAGAAGCTGGCACTTATTGCATGATAATGCACGATCTCATCGATCCACTCTTGTGGGTGATTTTTTGACTAAAAATCACATTTTAACCATCAACCACTCACCGTATTCGGTATTCGTCTGATATGGCTCCCTGTGACTTGTACCTATTCGGTCATGAAAGGAAAACGTTTTGCGAGCGTAGAGGCCATCCAAAAGGATTGCACCGACATCCTCAAAGACATTTCGGTTAATGGCCTCAAACACTATTTCGAATTTTTAAATCGCGCAAAACAGTGTATCGAGGCCAGAGGGGACTAGTTTTAAAGAATAAGCTCGAAGTTATCAGAACAATGCCCTTGTTGTTTCTATTTTCGCTCAGTCTTGTTTATTTTGGACTTCACCTTGTTGGACTTCACCACTTGAAATTGTTCAAAGACAGTTAGGTGAATTATAAACTTAGCTCCGAAAATGGAATATATAGGAAATTGCCACAAAATCTGCTCATTCACCTTGCGAAAGGAAGACTGCCTCAATGTCAATCTTAACCAAACAATTATTCCAAAGCCCAGTAGCTCTAGGTATCTTGGACTACAATTAGATAGAAGGTCAACAGGACGACAACACATCAAAGTTAAAATATCCCAACCGAAGACAAAAATGGGTAAAATGTACTGGCTGCTTGTTCCAAAATCTAAACCAAGTTTTAGGTATAAAATTCTTCTTTACAAGACTATGATAAAACCTGTTTGGTCATATTGCATTCAAATCTGGGGTACTTCAAGCAAATCGAATTTAAATGTGATCCAAAGTTACCAGTCAAAAACACTCCTACTAATAGCGAATACTCCGTGGTATGTCGAAAATACGCACACACACAAAGATTTAAATATACCAGTTCTCTCAGCATGCCCGTCCTATCGTATAGCGCAGAGTTTTGGATGACAATATACGATTAGGCGTCCCTGGGAGTGTTTGAGAGAAATATTCTGCGCAAGATTTTTGGACCTTTGCACGTTGGCAACGTCGAATATCGCGGGCGATGGAACGATGAGCTGTATGAGTTTTACGACGACGTAGACATAGCGCAGCGAATAAAGATCCAGCGGCTTCGCTAGCTGTGTCAAGTTACCGGATGGATAGAAACGGTCCGGCTCTGAAAGTATTCAATGCGGTACCAGCTGATGGCAGCAGAGGAAGAGGAAAGCCCCCTCTGCGTTCGATGGATTAGGTGAAGAAGAATTTGGCCTCACTTGGTATTTTCGATTGGTGCCGGTTAGCAGAAGTAAGAAACGACGGGTGCGCTTTGTTAAAAGCGGCCCAGATTGCATTAGCAGTTTTCACGCCAACCAAGGAGAAGAGGAATAGAAAAAATATGAAAATACAGTACAAGATACATAAAATGATTACTCTGCCATCCTAACGCTCACGCCGTGAACTTGCTAGACAACAGCGGAGAAACATAACGACTACGAAGATTACATCGCTTGGACTTGCCGTTTAGATCTGAAGTCTAATTTTAAGGACAAACTGCAAGTGATGCACCAAGCAAAAGATATATTTAAAAATATAAGAAAATATTAGCCAATTGTATTTCCGCTGATTTTGAAAAAAAATTCGTTACGAATCCCGAAATACCGGGATAAACCGGTATCACCACTAATATTCTCATAACTAATTGAGCCTCATGAAAAAATTTTGAGTTTCAACTCAAAAACGGTGTTCAAATTGCATAGAAATATGACTTAGTACGAGTAAAGCGCTTTTTATTACAAAACAAAACAAACTTTTATTAACACACAAAAAAAAGTCAAGGAGTACCAAAAGATTTGGTGGCTCCTAAAACACTCAGAATAAAAAGCCCACATGGAGCTTACTTTTCATGCAAAAGGTCCTCAGTAAAATTTCACTCTTCTTCAGCGATTTTATTAGAATCTTACAAAGTCAGTGGTACATAAATGGTACATCCGGCAGTAATTTTTTTGAATTTTACAAAACATTGTTTTCAATCGTTCAAGCCCGTATGTATGCAAGTGTGTAAGTGAAGTTCCGTTTACATTTAGTTATTGTTTGTAAAATTTTCTAAAAGTATGTTAAACATTTGAAGCAGCCACCGCAAAAGCTACTTAAGGCGCTTCCTTTTCAAACATTGGACGTGCGCTACTCAGTGGCAAACAGCTTGACACATCCACTTTGTTGTTGTTGGTGGTGTTTTTGTACTCAAATCTGCTATTGCATGTAAATATGGCGACACTTAAGCGCATTACATGAAACATGAAACACAATAAAAATAATAATAACAACAAAGCCTGTTTCCGGTTTCCTGTTATCGTTGCTGCTTCGCCTACTCTCAGCCTCACCGCCGGCAAGTTATGTGGGAAACGTGTCCATTGTACTTCAACATGAAGTGCCACAACATTTAGGGGCGCAACAAAAATGCAAATTATGTCAAATACTTAAGGAAAGATGACACATAACCACACAAAAATTACTAAAAAAAAACAAAACACAAAAAAAAAAAATCAAACATAACAATTGGAAAGAATGCAGGGAAGTGAAAAGTGAAAAATGTATGCACCAGTATCGCACCATTGTTCAAAGGAAGCTGAATAATGGTATTTTAAAAAGTTGAATTTAGTGATTGCGTCGGGAATAAGAGAAGTAAACTAGGTGAGGTTAAGGTTAGCTTTAGTGTTAGTGTTCACGAAATTTCTTATCATAGAGAGAAGGAAGGAGCTACGTGATCTGATATAACTAACTACGGAATGCCACTCATTGGGACGACATATGGTCACCATAATCGACGATCTACTGCGTATATCTTACTTATATATATGTATGTATATATAATTGGCACGTACAACCTTTTTGGGTGTTTGGCCGAGCTCCTGCTCCTATTTGTGGCGTGCGTCTTGATGTTGTTCCACAAATGGAGGAACCTACAGTTTCAAGCCGACTCCGAACGGCAGATATTTTTTTGAGGAGATTTTTCATGGCAGAAATACACTGTCCGACTGTTGCCAAATTTAGATGGTAAAATTTTGGCACAGAGGGGTTGAGAATGGACGAGCTACATTATTTTTCCCTCGACCAACTAATAAAACTAATATAACCGTCCGGGAAAATTGCAATGAGTTGTCATTCCACCTGTCTTTCCCTATTCTTTAAGTCCTTTCTTTTTTCAATAAGTACATGTGTTAGAAATGAAGCCAATATTTTTCCAAGCAAAAATTTTATTTTTCAATAGAAAGATACATGCTCCGGCCATTTTTTAACCCCTTCACAAAGAAAGATTAGTCGAACTCTCCAAAATGCGCCTCTGTCTCGGCGATTACTTCCTCGTTTGAAATAATTTTTTTTTCCGCGAGCCATTTCTTCATGTTAGGGAACTAGCAAAAGTCGCAAGGAGTCAGATCGGGCGAATGCGGGGTGTACGGCAGTAATTCCTAACGCAATTCATGCAGTTTGGCGGCGACAACTCCGGATGAATGTGCTGGTGCGTTATCGTGGTGAAACTGCACCTTCTTTTTCGCCAAATGCGGCCTTGTCTCTTTAAATTTTTTGTGAAAGCGGTGCAATAACTCAATCACTGTAGTATTGTCTAGTGATCGTTCTTCCTTTTGCCAAAAAACTCCATGAGGATGACGCCGTTCGCATCCCAAAAAATTGTCGCCATGACCTTTCCAGCCGATGGCACTGTCTTCGCCTTCTTTGGAGCAGATTCACCGAGAGAATTGCATTGTTTTGATTGTTGCCTAGCTTCTGGTGTGTAATGATGAATCCAGGTTTCATCAACGGTGACAACTCGACCAAAAAATTTCCTCGAATGTCGCTTAAATTGCTCCAAACACTTCTTCGAAGTTAACAGCCGCATTCGCTCTTGTTCACCGTGAGCAATCGCGGCGCTCATCGGACCGACAATTTTTTCATCGCCAACTTATCATGTAAAATACTAGTTGCCGTCCGGTCAATACACCTATCGCCTCTGTTACTTCGCACACTTTCGTTCGTCGATCAGCGAGAATCACGTCGTGGACTTTCCTCGGCAACCACGTCTGCCGGGGCCCTTAGTCGCTCCTCATCAAAAACGGATGTTCGTCCACATTTAAATTCTCTGAACCAATATCTAACTGTGGTCATAAATGGCGAAGCGTGCCCATAGATAGAAATGTTTCCGGTCATCCACGGTATTCGTCTGCCGTTCTGTAAAGAGGTTTCACCGGGGCTCCAAGAACATAATGTGTTGTTCTTTTAAGAGAAATCTTGTCAATCACATAAGTAAAATAAGTATTTTTCATTATCATCAATCTTTCCTTGTATCAAATCAGGCTTTCCAACGGAATATTTCATCTTTTTTTATTATTTTTGCAGGACTAGCTGCAGCACAGACTCCGGAACTTATTCGTTTCTAGATTGAATAGTGAAAAAACTATTTCGCATCCGTTTTTTGAGTCACCAGTGACCCGTTTGCATTTAGCTAATAAATTTGTTAACATTAGCTGGTCACCACCGATTTTATTCAAGAGATCTAGGAACTAGACTAGATCCAAGTCCGGCCCGTTGTGAGCATATGTAGTTAAACTGTATCCGCTTTAATCATCTAGTACCCCTGATGAATCTCATTTAATAAAAGCCCACAACTTGGTATTGAGTAACTAAAAATGGGGTTCCAAAGAGATGAAAAAAAGCACTTCCTCCTCATCGTTTTTAAGCGTTTCATTCGCTGTGGGTTTCCTTAGTTTATTCAATTAAAATATTTGTCGGCCGAATAAAGTGCTGTGACATTTTTTATGGAGTTCTAGCTTTACAGCTTCTGCGGAAAGCCATATTCAACTCCTCTGTAGGATTGTCTTTCAAGCAGTGTGCAGCGAGTACTCAGATGACAGTAGATATGCGCTCAGAGAGTACACACCCCTTGTATGCTTTGTTCCCATGTTTATCAAGGTTGCGTTGGCGCTGTGTGGTGGAGGTTTATTACTGCAGTTGAAATTAGTCTCTGTAGTGTGTCTAGACACATGGCATGACTGAAAATCCTTTCATAAGTGAGTTGAGAATTACAACAGTTACGTTAACATAAACATCTCTGAATGAAGCAACTTACAATTTTATGCGGAAGATAAGTTTTATAATTTTATGCGTTTGAAAAAAGCACTTGCTTTGCCTCTGAAGGGCGACTACTTTTATATACCTAAGTCTATGATTACCAAAACCTAAAATTAATTCTTCGCACATCTCGAATGGAAAAGAAATTTTGGCAGAGTAGAATATAGTTCGAGTAGTCTGTAGATTTAGCGGAGTAAGAGCATAATAGGGACAAAGTTTTAATAGCTTGATTTGACCGTTTTGGCGCTAAATGGTTAGTAAAACCGTAAAGTTTTGTGTGTGAGGAACACTGAAGCCAATCCGTTCACGAGCTTCGAGACATTCAACAGGACTTCAAATAGCATCAAAAACAGGCATAAAGGACTGAATGGAACGTAAATTTGCAAGGAACCCTAGATTTATTAGCATGCATCGAGCACAGTAGGGTGGTAGTGGGACAGAGAAATGAAAAGGTTGCAAAGCGAATCGGATAAAATTTCGTCGTACCCTTTCAATTTATTGCCTCATTTGCTGATTTATGTCTAGGAGTATAGTGAAATTCGAACGCGGAACTACTGATACTTATGCACGAATCCACTCGGCCGCAGTGAGTTGTAGGACAAATACTATTTAAGCTTTTTATTTCGCCTAATTTTTATTTTCTTGTACACTCCCCTCGGGGCCATAGGGCCTCGACAAAACCCTTCTATCGAACACGGTTCTGGTGATGTCGACATCTGCTAGCTCGCTCAATATCGATCTTCGGCAAGTAATCTTTGGCCGATTGGGATCTATGCGTTCTTGTGGGTTCCAGTCCAGTGTCATTCTCGTGATTCTATCTGGTAGTTTTCCAAGCGTGTGACCTATCCATCGCTACTTTCTGCATTCGATTTGCCGTAGGATGGGTTCCTCAGCGCATTGTTCCTAATAGTGTTCAGCCAGAATATTCTGCAGATGATGTGTAGGCATTTATTGACGAAAGATTGAGGCCTCTGAGAGATGGTGTTGGAGACTGGGCATGTTTCACTTCCGTACAACAATACAGACTTCCTAAATGAGCTGAATATTCGCAGTTTAGTGCACCTAAAGGGATTTGTAAACTCCCCCATACTTCATACACTCGCCTGAACGCTGCACTTGCTTCGTTAAGCCTGTAGTTGACATCTTCATTTGCTCCGCCGTGATAGTACAGCCGAGGTAGCAAAAGCTTTCCACAAATGCCAACGCTCATCTGTCCACCATTTTATAATATGTCTTGTTTTGTTGTACGTACTCCGTACGATGCCTCTTTTGTGCAGGGTCAATTGGCTCATGACGACAGTAGACAGGGGACAACCTTGCCTTACGCCAGCTTCGTTGGTGAATGGGTCGCTGATGTTGCCGTTTTGAAGCATTGCCAGTTCGGAGTTTTCATAAAGGGCTCAGATGAGGTGGATTATCTTAGCTGGAACTCATTCGTTCGTTATCTCGTTTGATTGTGTCAAATACCCTCCTAAAGTCAACGAACAGCAAGTAGAGCGGGGAGCGCCACTCAACTGATGCGAAGAGTGTTGGCTTGGTCAGCATAGCTTCGGTGAGAGCGATATCCAGCTTCTTTGTCTCTCAAGGAGCGTTGGATACATTGGTTAACTATTTTATATTTAGTGGTGGTAAGTCTAGTCGACTGTCGCCGTGGCCGAATGGGTTGGTGCGTGACTACCATTCGAATCTCGGTGAAATATCAATATTAAGAAAAAGTTTTTTCTAATAGTGGTCGCCCCTCGGCAGGCAATGCGAGTGTATTTCTGCCATGGAAAAGTTCCTCATAAAAAATATATGCCGTTCGGAGTCGGCATGAAACTGTATGTCCCTCCATTTGTGGAACAACGTTAAGAGGCACACCACAAATAGGAGGAGGAGCTCGGCCAAACACCCAAAAAAGGTGTACGCGCCAACTATACATATATAAGTCTAGTTTCAAATAAACCAATTGGTATCTAGTTTGCTACAAACTAATTGGCAACTATTTTTTTCTAATTGGTTCGCTTTTATTCAGTTCTTCGATTGTGCTCAATCATTTTATTAGTTGATTGGTTTTTGCTTTTTGCTTTTTATTTTTTATTTATTTTTTTTGTGTTTTGTGTCAACTGAGAACTCAGATACATGACATATTTCCCCAGCATCAGATACACACCACAAAACACAGAATTTACCATGGAATGGTCAACTCCGACCACAAGTATCGATTGCATTTTCCTTTGGCTGACCAAAGTTTTCCTTCTTGGCATCATCCTCTTCTTCCTCTCTTGCACTCGTATTCTTCGAAACTCCTTGACATCAGCAGCCAAACAGCAAAAGCTCTTAAGCTGCTGCAACTGTCTTATGAACGCTCTGTGCTCAAGCCATAAAAGACACAAAATTCCGACAACTTCTTCAAATCTAACAAACAGGTGTGGTGAGGCAATGAAAGCAGCTGCTGGCATTTCAGTTGAAAGTTAAAATTGAGTCAAGTTGCATGGCTAGTACAACTACAACAACTAACTGCATTTGTATGCCTTCAACTTCTCCAAACTCCATTTCAGTGTTCGCTTGTTTCTTCTGTACTTACTTAATTTATCCTTACCGCGCAAATTTAATAAATTTAAATAGTTTTGCTTTTATTGTTGGAATAATATTAAATTTCGGTTTTGCCAAAGTCAGTAAGTGAAATGTCTTGGAGCTTTTCCTGTAACACAAACACTCGTTGTACCTAAATTTATTTTCTTTGTGCATCTAATCCTTTTATGCTCCTCGACTGGGCAGTCCTACTTACTATACATTTTGTTCACAAGGTTTTGCTACTTCGGTGTGAAAGATTTCAATGTGACTGACAGCAACAAGAAACGGTTTTTAAAAGTGGCTGGCTATAAGAAACCGCGCGAGCAGATAATTTAAGTTCAAAAGAAGCTCGCCAAACGAGCCAAAGGAGCTTAGGTGAAGTAATAAAGGGAGTAATGTCCGCCTGTGGGTACAATAGGAAAATCCTGGCTTCTAAAATATTTGGTTTTCATACGCCTTTGATTTATTTAATCATTTTATATACATACATATTTACGAAAAATCTAATTTGGCTTTAGTTGGTCCACACCCTAGAAAATAATACATAATAAGGCAAATACAGAGCTGGAAAAGTTCTGGCTGCTAATTGGAAAGTAATTATGGCTCTAATCAATAGGTTTTATGTGGAGGCGATAAAGAAGGTTGAAAAACTTGGCGTCTCCCAGAAAGACTCGGTATATGCGAGCCCTGTAGAGTTTTGAAAAGTAGAATTACTAATAAATTAGTATCAAATTCTAACAGCTGAGTGGCGCTATTTCCAATATGTAACTCAAACTAGTCAAGCTGTGAAATCTGGAATCAAATTCAATGTTCTAGCTTAAAGAAGTCCCGCTTGTATGGATCACAAGAAGATTAGAGAAAACGAGAGCGCGGATTGGCCAGAATGGGTGCCTTTCTGGAGAAATCTGTAGCGGTGGTAAGGAACTCAATTGCCATTGCTTGAAATCGATAGGAAAAACGGTCAGATACGCAAACCTGTAGTGGAGGAAAAATAACTCTGGAACTCAAAAAACCAAAAAAAAAAAATAAGTGTTTGACATTTCAGCAAGGTTTTTTTTCAAGACGTTAAATTCAAACATGTCAGAATCGTCGTCAAAGGTGCCGTCACACCAGCAGTATGTGGGGCATGCTACCAATAACACTATAACATTTCTCCCTCTCGGCTGCTAAAAGCATTTCGTCAAGATGGAGCCGTGTATGTGCTTTTTAGACACACCAGATACACCAGGTACCTGCGTCCAGGTTCCTCTTCTAGTTGCATTTGGAGGTTATACGCTATCAATAGCCTCCATTATTACTTTGTGACCAATGGAGTTGCAATATCCCCTTGAAAAGTTTCAATAGCGTTGCTCGATATCGACTTGTCGCTTATTGGGGTGATCTTGAGGCTTACCTTAGACGTTTATGCTTGTTGTATAATCGTGAATACAGTCACGTTCACAGGACATCTACTTCAACATGGTTTCTTTGGATGATGCATCTGTTTAGCTCGGTCGCATTCGCCTTGCTTCCGCTTTGCGCTCCCATTCTATGTTTCGGAGTTTTATTATAATCCTTACGGCAAACTTTTTTACTGCTTTCCATTTCTCTTTCAGCATTTCAGCATTTGCGTTTCCAGCTTATCTGGCGGGGGGACGACGCCAAAGACATTTGCGAGCTCGAAGCGCCCTTTGAAAAATTTAGAGCAGTGAAAAGTTGTTATACAATCTCATCTTCGCTGTGGCATTTCGGACAGGTCGACAGGTCTACCGGAGGCACGCAAGAAAACCACAATACATTCTGGGTTAGACAGAAATCTGTTTCGTCATGTTTTCTATTTGTCCATTCATCCATTCGGCTTTTGGAACAGTGATCCCATCTATTTTGCTACTTTCCAATCGAACATACATACGCGCCTGGTTATCATTTCTTTAGGCGTCGGTTTGTGTCCACGTGAGTGACACAGTGATAAATTTTACTATTTGTGACTGCTCATTAGCCGATAGTAGATCATCCTGAAAGAATCCGTTTAGCCTATGAGCCAACCTGTCACAACTGTTGAGGAAAGAGAAAAAATATTTCATATACAAAAATGCCCACCTCTGTTCTTGAGAGACCTCAAGGTATGGGTTGAAAGTCCAAGGAAACTGTTAATAGACCAACAAACCAAATGGCTAGACAAAATGAGCTTCGGAATCACAAACCATAGGAAACACAACAATATAATAATCGATTCCTGGGTAGCCACTCAGGAAGCGCTACAACCAGCCAACTAGGTTTGTAAGTCTCAGCTTTTCTTGATTTATAAAAAAGTTATCTCAACGTAATATTTTGAATGCGGTGGCTGCCATAGATGATTTTGTGATGTGAATTTGCACGTGACTACCATCCACTGTAGACATGAAACATTAAAAAATAGAAAAGGTTTTTTCTAATAGCGGTCGCCCAGTGGCCAACCTCCTAGTGTATTTCTGGCTCCTCGTAAAGAAGCATTTGCCATTACTGAAAACTGTGGAGAAAAACTTCAAGATATATTGTATGATTTGGATAAAAGGTTCGGATAAACATCCAACAAAGGATTTACACACCGATTAAATACTTTAGATTAGGATAACTTATCTGGGAGAAACCTTAACTCACATCGAGAAGAACTGGCCGCTGGACATCTTCTCAGAGGAGGAAGCGTGAAAAGCCTTACTCCATCCAAGGAATTCCAAAGGGACTTTGATAGAGTATCCATTCGACGACTTGCATGCAACGATGTTAATCTACCAGTAACTTCTAAGTAAAAATCAGACCAATCGCATGGAAATATGCGGTGCTAAAATAATATTTTATAGTTAAGAAAGCTTACATTAAATTAATCTAGATTAGAAGAGCAGGTTATCCTGGAAAGATGATGGCTCACTTTGAGATGTTACTTGGCATCAGTCTATTGTGGCACCAATTCATAAAAATGAGAAAAGAGAAAAGGGATTTGAGCGGTGGCAATCAGGAATTGACAATGAGGAATTTTTTTAAATGGCTTATATCCAAGTCCGAAAGTTGCTCAGGCCAAGCCAAAAATGAGAACCCAGATGCGCGAAACTTAGATAGGAGATTGTCTCATCGTGCTCAAAATAACAATGCAAGAATGCCTCGAATGCATGCTGGGTTTTCCCGTATTGATAATTATGGAACATTTTCTGAATAACACTCACTTCTGTCACGAGATTCGGCTTTGTTAGTTTGAGAAGCTCCCGCGAAACTTAGATAGGAGAACTTTTCATCATTCTCAAGTGAGTAACAGTGCAAAAATTTCTGGAAGCCATGTTGAGTTTTTCCGTATTAATATTCACATAACAGATTCTGAATAAACCCCACCTCTATAACAATATGCGGCTTTGTTTTCAGAGCTCCCGGGAAAGTATTCGCTTCATATATAGTTGAAATCAGGTGGACCTTACGACCTGACTTGGCAATGCTTACGTCCAGTGTTAGCTGAACCATCCACTTAGCTTAGAACAGCTCAAAATGCCTAAGGTTATTCTCATTTATCTACTATTTGTAAAAAGAAACCCTTTAGAGTGTGCGTTGTCTAGTTCACTGTCTAGAAGCAGGTCTGGAATCTACCGTGAATTGAAAGTTGTGATGATAAAAATATTAACCAGCATTAAAAAGGATATCCGGTAAAGGATATTACTCCTGAATTTAGGCAGAACTGATTTCTAAGCTCAGCCGTTTTGGAGCCACGAACGAGGAAACTGATTAACAAATCCTCTTTGCCTATTTATCTGTTCATAGACTTTCACGTCAAATGACAAAAATCACTCGATATAGTGTCAAAATTCATTAAATGTCCTACCTTTTTGGAAAGCGTTATATTGGCTCATCGAAAGTCCGGCTATTCGACCAACCGAGCATCCATTGGTGTTATTAATTCAAGAATATGCCTAGGACGTTTTTATAGCACATCATAAGTTTTCCAACAGGGCTTGTAGTTGGTGAAACGGTCTCCTGCGTTTACAAGTCAGTTTGCTGTTATGTTCTTGCAGTCTTTTGTTTACTCGCCCGGCTTGCAGTTCCGAAATTTTTACTCCTTCATTCACTGTGTTTATTGAAGCTACTGTGATTGTCACGGAATACAATAGAGGACTTCCGACAACAAATCGTGAAACCAGCTGGATAGTATTAAGCTTTTTATGGAATGGTGTAGAGTGGAAGAGTTTACAAGAAGGAAGTTGCTGTTGTCCAGCCAAAAATATAACATAGAGATAACACCAGCGATGGCAGTAAAAATAACCAGTCTAAGTGTTTGGTTAAAAATGTTGTTGAGGCTGCTTCGTTGTTATAAAGCAATAGATGCTTGTGTGTGTATTTCCACTGAATGTACTCAAATACATATATACGAATGTAGACGGACAAAAGTGATGACAATGAAAATGGACAAAAACTGTATTTGTTTTATGAAGCTTTATTTTTCAATTTATGCATTTACAAAATTTCTGTTTTGGCTTTCTTTCTTGAATAAGAAAAATATGAAATTCAATTAGAAAATATTTCGGAAACTATTAAAAATGTAGGAAACAAGCCTAAATAATACATCGAGTTTTAGCAAATTCTTTATTTATAAATAACCATATTAATCGTTTGATTTTTCCAACGCAGAGGATCCCAAAGTCACTCACAACCTCAAAATCTTAACTGTCAACAGTGACATGGGTGTCGATACTCGAGTGTGCCGACTGTTTGTTTGATGACGAAGTACCTCCTGTCTTGGCCACATATTGTCTTCGTTCCCCACCAGACCCATTCGCTTTGCTTCTTTATCCAGTATGGCAAAGGCAGAACTAACAGCGCGGTTGTTAAGGCCGATGATGTCAATATCATCGGCATACGCCAACAATGGTACGCTCTTATAAAAAATTGTGCCTGAGCGATTAAATTCTGCGGCTCGTACGATCCTCTCCAACATCAGGTTAAAGAAGTCTCTCGACAGTGAGTCACCCTGTCTGAAACCACGTTTGGTATCAAATGGCTTGGAGAGATACTTCCCAATTCTGACGGCGCCGCTCATATTGAGCAACGTCATCTTGCATAGCCGTATTAGTTTTGCGGGGATACCAAATTTAGACAACGCGGCATACAGGAAACTCCTTTTCGTACTGTCGAATGCAGCTTTGAAGTCGACGAAAAGATGATGTGTGTCGATTTTCCTTTCATGGGTCTTTTCTAAGATTTGGCGTATTGTGAATATTTGGTGGGTGGTAGACTTTCCAGGTCTAAAGCCACCCTGATAAGGTCCAATCAGTTGGTTGACGGTGGGCTTCAGCCTTTCACACAATACGCTCGCTAGAACCTTATAGGCGATATTTAGAAGACTAATCCCGCGGTAATTGGCACAGATTGCAGGATCGCCCTTCTTATGGATTGGGCAGAGTACACCTAAATTCCAATCATCAGACATGTTTTCTTCCGACCATATTTTGCATAGAAGCTGATATGTGTACCATACCAGCCCCTCGTCGCCATGTTTGAATAGCTCAGCCGGCAGTCCGTCGGCGCTCGCGGCTTTCTAGTTCTTTAGCCGCGTTATCGCTATTCCCACCTTGTCATGGTCGGGTTGCGGAACGACAATTCTGTCGTCAACGATTTTGGTATCGGGATCTTCACATTCTCTGTGAATTGCGCAGTCACTGTTTAACAGGTTCGAGAAGGGCTCGCTCCATAATTTAAGATTGCTCTGGATGTCAGTCACCAGTTCGCCGACTGTGGTCTTACAGAAAAACGCCCCGGTCGTGAAACCTTCTGTAAGCCGCCGAACTTTCTGGTAGAATTTTCGGACATTGTTCTTGTTGGCCAGCATCTCAAGCTCCTCTCACTCACGTATTTCGGCCTCTCGTTTCTTTTTTCTGATAATACGTCTCTCTTCCTTTCTTAACTCTCGGTAGCGATTCCACTTGGCTCGCATTGCACCCGATCGCAGCGTGGCTCTATAGGCGGCATCTTTTCTTTCTGCGGCAGCATGACATTCCGCGTCGTATCAACTGTTTTTTCGGGCTCACCGGAATCCGATTTCTTCTTCGGCTACGGTACGTAGAGAACGAGAAATGTTGCTCCATTGCTCGAGCATGCCGGTTTGTACCGGCCGGCTTGGGCAGTACTCTCTGAGAGCAGGCTGTCTGTTGTGATTGCAGCTTTTCGATGTTGAACATTCTTTGCGTAGGTAGATGTATGGTTTTTTGCTGCACAGAGACGTGTGCGCAGTTTGGCTGCAACCAGGTAGTGATCCGATTCGATGTTGGGTCCTTGGATGGTACGTACATCTAATACACTAGAAGCGTATCTTCCATCTATCACAACATCATCGATCTGGTTTCGTGTTTTTCGATCAGGAGACTTGATGTATTTTCTTATGCTGGAATCTTGTGCTGCAGACTACCATGTTTCGGGCCCCGGCGAAGTCTAAGTCTGTCCGTTGCCGGATGTTTCGTTGGGGAGGCGGAATTTTCCGACTGTGGGACCAAAAATTCCCTCCTTGCCCACCCTGGCGTTGAAGTCACCAAGCACGATTTTTATGTCGTGGCGGGGGCAGCGCTCATAGGAACGTTCCAAGCGCTCATAGAAGGAATCTTTGGTCGCATCGTCCTTCTCTTCCGTCGGGGCGTGGGCGCAAATTAGCGAGATGTTAAAAAATCGCGCTTTGATGCGGATTATTGCGAGACGCTCGTTCACCGGAGTGAACGACAGTTCTTGGCGGCGAAGTCTCTCTCCGACAACAAATCCGACACCGAATTTGCGCTCCTTCACATGGCAGCTGTAGTAGACGTCGCAAAGTCCTATGATTTTCTTGCCTTGCCCCGTCCATTGCATTTCGTGAATGGCAGTGATGTCAGCGTCTCACGAGGACATCAACCAGCCGGACAGAGGAACCTTGCCCATTAAGGGACCGGACTTTCCAGGTGCATGCCCTCAAATCGTAGTCCTTAGTTCGAGGTCCCAAACCCAGCGCACAACCAGCTATCCTGTAATGTTTCGCCTTTTCACGTTAGCTCACTCCGGAACGGGTGTTCGGAAGCTACCCAGAGGATACTTGGGCTAATCCCGGGAGTTGTGAGCTGCTTGAACCATATGTAGAAGAATAATCCTGGCCACTCCCAAGTGAATGGCGATCGCTAACTTTCCCCACATGCGTGGACTACTACACATGAAACCATCGTCCATGTAAATACTGGTTAATCGAATATTGGATTCCGAACTACGTAGTTCAGGAAGCGGGCCAGGTAGTTATTAGGAGATTGCGGTCAAGAAAATTATTGTTCAGCGCTCGCAATTGTCTCCGCTAGAACTGTGTAGGCATTCGGTCTATGTGAGTACATTTTTTGGTTTGCTGGTTCAAACAACAACAAAAAAGTGTGCCTATTAAAAATGGCTGAGAACATTTCATATAGAAATTTACGGATGTTGAAAGGCTTTTGGAAAAGCAATAGTTATTTCATTTAGTAGAGAATCTTTTTTTAATTAAATGAATATTATGGAGGAAAAAGTTTTCTTAGCCCTTTTCCGCTCAAAAAATTTTCGCCGGCTATGCAAAGATAAGAGAGAACGTAATCGGTGAATCTGACCAAAATTAAATAAAGTTTTGAATGAAAAGTATTCACAGTCGCTTCGGGAATTTACTACCCTTTTCGCTTTTTGCGTCTCGCTTAATAGCGCAACTTTATGACAAAGTGAAGAACAAGCAGGAGCTCAGTTAACTAATACCGCAATAAAACAGCTGAGGTGTTCATTACCTCTTCCCACCATATAAAACAGCTACCACCATAACCACCATTCAGTCACTTTTTACGCAGTGGCAACATGTAAACAATTCACTTAAAACAGAGGAATAAAATATTTTTAAGTTGAAATGAAAAATTGCATTATTTTGCATTAATTTCTTGTTGCTTTTCGTTAAGTACTAAAAACTCAATTCTGTTGAAACCCTCCACACTTTTAACTTCTGTATAATGGATTTTTAAAAGTTTAATTTGAACTTCAATAAACAAAGGCGATGAAATATATTGTAGAAATAATAAATCCTTTTAAAGGTAAAATATTTGGAGCGCAAACGAAAATGCGGAAAGAGATAACGCAAAATAATTGATATTAATTTTCGCAGCTTTAAGGAAGTTGTAGTTGCTGAAGAAAAAGATTTACAGCTGACATAAAACGTCAATCCAATTGTTCATTATTCATGAAAACCATCAAAGAATACAAACAGCGCAAGGGCAAGCAAAAACAACAATACGAATTAATAAATGCCAGAGTGACTGACAATTAAGGCATAAGGGCGCCTGGCGGGTATACAAAATCAAGCTTTAGATGCTTTCATATTGCGTTTGCTTGAACTTAAATTTACCATTATTACTTTTGTTAGACTGTTTGTTATTGAAAACGACTCAATTCAATTACATGGAATATTTTTGGTATTAAACAGCTGTCACTCAATGCGAGTAAAAATCAGCTGGCGCATCTGAATCTGCATGATTTTAAAGCTCGACTGCTGCATAGAAATGTACGCCCACAAATACACGCAAGCATACTTATAGATATCCATACATTTGTATGTGTGTGTGTGTGTGATGGATTTCCTTTATTAGTTTCGTCTGATTTGTGGTGCCATTTGAAATGTAGGATATGCTGTCCTTGCATGCCTAGAGTTATTTCCATGGGTACTAATACTTGGCCTATTCCGTGTAATGTTCAAGGCTAGACGACAGCTGACATCTGTAGTCAAATTGTATGACAACCTAATTGAAAGTCATTCGAATCCGGTTGTAAGTACCAAAATAGTGCAGCGGAGTGGTACCCCACATATGAAATTAGTTTGATAGTGTAACTGTAATAGTGGATACCATAAATAGGGGTCGATATTTTTCTACAAATGTTTCGTTGATAAATTATTCATAATTTTTAGAAACATATTCTTAATTTTGCCATAAATTCTGTGTCAAATTTTACCATGCATACGGCGAGAACAAATTCGCAGAACAAAATTTCGTTATTTTTGCTTTTGTTCGTACATATTTTTTTGTTTTCCTTGTTCACTCCACTCGGGAGCCACAAGGGCCTCGACAAGACTCAGCCTTGCATTGGTTTCGTTAATCTATTTTGCTTTCTGACAGGGTGGATGATTAGCCTGCTGCTATCAGTCCTAAGTAAAGGGAATGTCCACCTGTCGTTGCTTAGGAACAACGCCTTCTTACTGCTTGGAGCGCCATCTATGTCTCACATTTTTCTGGCAGAAGGATCACACAGATGGTTGAGGACTTCGCTAATTTTCGCGCTTTTACCGCGATTGACCGCTTCCTCTTGCTGGCGCCACTGTTGCAATGAGTAACAGTGTCTTTTTTCTTTGTTTTTTGCTTGTTTTAGCATCCACAATGCAAGTAATGCGATGACTTTTGTGCGGGAGCTAGGAAAGTAGGTAAGTTTGGAAATGTGCTTTACGTGGGACTCGAACCCATAACCTCTGGGGTGACAAGCTAGCGAGGCCACGTAAGCAAAACGACAAAATGTATGCAAAAACTTAAAAAAACGCTAAAAATATTGTTCCAAGGGCGCAGCGTGGCCACCATTCATCCTCCGTAACAGGTTTGTTTGGTATGGCTTGTAAAGACGTTACATCTGTGAATTTATGTGAAAAAAGGGTTAAGATCGGGGCAAAAGTATATCAGGAGGATGTCTTAGAAGACGAGATGAAGCAGTTGAGCAGTACACTCTTCAATGGAGAAGATTCCGCTTCAGCCTATTAGGCAAAAACTACCCAGCAGTGGCTAAAAAACATTATCGTGCATTCATAGCCGTAGAAATTTTACATCAGTAAGTCCACATCTGAATCCATTGGAGTACAGTTTGTGGTCAGTATTATAGAATACGGCCTCACAGAAATTTGGAAAATATCAAACAATCTATGGTTCGAATGGCTTAATCTTTTGAAGGCTTTTGTAAAAGCAAATAGTGACCATTTCGAATGAAGATTTAAATTTTGGTTTTAATATTAACTTGATTAAATAAAACAAGTTTCATTAAAAAAAGTATATAATATAATTGTATATTTATAACGGACTTAATGTGTATCAGAACTTATGGCAGGACTAAGTATATAGTAAGCTCAGTCACTCGCTGTTACTGTTAGTCCCAGTATTCTGTAAGTATAGTACAAAATGGGAAGTATGAAAGTAGAACTTAATTGATCGATAGTATGACCCAATTTGCTTCATGGACGAAAGTGTTTCATTACCTTTTTTTAAATCTATGTACCAAAAGTTTGCAACTTTTTTCAAGCTCGATCTGATTTAAATTTGAAACCATTTCCTCTGTTAGTTTTTTTTTTAAGACTTCTCTCCAAATGAGATACTGTTAATTGTAGAATAAATATGATACCATCGAATAGACTTGAGGGGTTAGACTGCACTTCTCTCACATTATGAATGGCGAAAATAGTTTTAATAGAAAATCGTGAGTTTCCTTTTGTTTTTTAAATTTTTGTTGTTGTAGAGGTGGCAAAAAGCATTGAAAGCCGAAGTGTGGGACTTGCCTTTTGGCTAACCGCACTAAAAACCCACCCTTGCTCCGTTCCTTTTTGTCCGTGGGACTACCGTTAGGTATTACTTCGGGGAGGATGGTTCCATGTGTAGAAGTCCACGCAAGTGGGGAAAGTTACCGATCGCCATTCACTTGGAAGTGGCCAGGACGATTCTTCTGCATATGGTTCAAGCAGCTCACAAGATCCGGGATTAGCCCACGTATCCTCTGGGTAGCTTCCGAACACTTCGGAAGTGAGCTAACGTTTGAAGGCGAAGCATTCCAGGACAGCTGATTGGGCGCTGGGTTTGGGATCCGCCACTTAAAAGTCGCCCCCAATGAAAATATATACAAAGCCTCGGATGAGAACTATCTTTACTGATGACGACCCCTGCAAACGAAATAAGGAATACGATTTTAGGGCATGCACCTGGAAATTCCGGTCCCTTAATGGGGAAGGTGCCTCTGCCCGGCTGGTTGATGTCTTCGTGAGAGTAAAGGCTGACATCACTGCCATTCAAGAAATGCGATGGACGGGACCAGGCAAGAAAAGAGTAGGACCTTGTGACGTTTACTACAGCTGTCATGTAAAGGAGCGCAAATTCGGCGTTGGATTTGTTGTGGGAGAGAGACTTCGTCGCCAAATACTGTCGTTCAATCCGGTGGACGAGCGTCTCGCTACATTCCGCATCAATGCCCGTTTTTTTATCATATCGCTAATTTGTGCCCACGCCCCGACGGAAGAGAAGAACGATGCTACCAAAAATTCCTTCTATGAGCGCTTGGAATGTTCCTATGAGCGCTGCCCCAGCTACGACATAAAAATTGTGCTTGGCGACTTCAATACCTTACGTTTTGAGAAGTCAGCCATCTCACTCGCTAAAATGTCGATTGAGAAAAGCTCAGATAGTATAAGCGCTGCTTCTTTTGATGTAGTTCGGAACCGAAATGCCGTTATATATATATAATTGGCTTGTATACCCTTTCTGGGTGTTTGGCCGAGCTCCTCCTCCTATTGCTGGCGTGCGTCTTGATGTTGTTCCACAAATGGAGGGACATACAGTTTCATACGGACTCCGATCGGCAGACATTTTTTATGAGGAGCTTTTCCATTGCCTGCCGTGGGGCGGCCACTATTCAAAAAAATTTCTTCTTCATTTTGGTGGTTTACCGAGACTCGGACCTACGTTCTCTTTGAACTCCGGGTGATAGTCACGCACCAACCTATTCGGCTACGGCGGCCGCCAAAAGCCATTACAATGATCCATTTTGCCTGCATATGAGGTTTTATCCAGCGCATCTGGCACCTCTCCAGAGCCTTTACTTATATATTCTTTGGCTGCTTCCTTCTTATTGTATACTAGCACTCTATCTTCCAAGTAGCTGCTTATGATTTTTCTCAAATACGTTGAAATTACAAAACTATGGATAGCTTTGGCAATTTTTCCCCAATTTTCAGTATTGAACGCGTTTTTAACGTTTAAAGTAATCACAAGCAGTAATCTTTTGTGCCACCTTTCCATCGAATTCCGCTTATCGCCTCCTTTGAACTTACTTGTTGAAGGCAAGCATACCTTAATATATATTTCAGACCTTCTGAGTGCGCACTAACACTCATACATACTCGTGTGCATGTATAGCAATATCAGCCAACTTATTTGTGTATGAGTAATGAATATAAAGAAGGTGCTGGTACAGGTCATTTCATTCACTGACCTCTGACTTAAAATTTCGCATAGATTTTCCTTCATCCAATCCCATAACAAAACTTCATACTAATATTCACCTCATCCAGAGCTTTCCTCAACTCGAGTAACTCGAAAAGGAAACAATGAATAGTGGCAGTTTTAATAGTCACGTCAAGTGAAAAACAACAATGAATTGAAGTCCGGAAATGAAGAAAACGAGTGTGACAAGCAACAACCTACCGACTGAGCAGTGGATGGTTGACAGGTTGCTGGCCTTAAAAGACATGCATGCACTCAATGTCAGCCAATGGCTACAGTTACAGTTGGGCCAGTGCGTGTGTGTGTGTGAGAACAAGAACACATGCACACATGCACACATACATATGCATGACCGAAAGAGACTTTTTAATGGTTTGGATAAAGTGCAATTAAATTAAAAAGCATCATGCGTGTGCTTTTAATGCCAAAGGGGAGAAAGGGACTGTTCAAGTTGATTTTGAGGAATGTGGGGATATGACAAGGCTATGAAGAGCAAGTAATGAAATGAGGAATTTACCGTCAGTGTATGGCATTTGCTGCCGCTAAGATATGTACATACATATGTATGAATTTATGTGTGTATCAAATTGGAACTTATTTTAAGTGATAACATTTGCTCTTCGTAATCTCTTTTGCTCCGATTTTTCGCCCTCCCTTGCGTATGTAGTTAATTTTTAATGTGTAAGTCATTTCAAGAGATACAAACGAGTGCACGTGTGAATGCGTGTGCGATGCATTGTTGTAGATATACATAGGTACATGTGTATGTATGCAGCTATCAGTTTATGTATGAGACACAGTTGTGCAATAAATTTATATTTATGAGCTTAACAAGGGCACGTCGATACGTTTAAGTTGCTCTAAGCTGATTTTATGTACTTTCGCTTCCGTTTCCGTTTTCACTTCGATTAAACGTGCAAGCACTTGAAGGAATGTATAAAAATTTGTTAAGTTTCCAGTATAAAACAGGAAGTTAAAGTGCGGAGAGCCAGGAGAGAGCTGTGAGGAGTTTATTTAGCTTTACGATTCCCAAGCCAAACTGAGATGAAAATTAAGTTTTTTTCGAAGAGTTTTGATGACGAAAAGTAAATCTTCTTATTCTTTGTTTGCCAATTCGACTTCGAATTTACTAATTTTTGAACATAAATTATTCATAAAATATAATTATATATACGAGTATATACATACTATAATATATAACATCTGATCATTTATATTAAAAAATAGCATTTTTTTTTAATATCAAAATAACACCTCTTATTGGAAAACCCTTTATATGGAATGTGTTGTAATGCACGTATTTTACCACAACCAGGGTTACAGGACGATATCCTTTTCATGAAATTTTCCATAACCGAATAGCAAAGTGGCTGCCCTATGTCCTCGATAGCCTCACGAATTCCATCTTTGAAGGTCTTGAATTGACCCTGGGTGGTTAGCGTAGATCTTCTCTTTCACGTGGCCTCAAAGAAAAAAGTTACAAGGAGTTAAATCACAAAATCTCGGTGGCCAATTGTGATCACCTCTTCGAGACGCTTTGCCATGCTGCAGATGTATCTGTGTGAATATTACTTCAGTCATGAGTCCTTTGTCCTCCATCTTATCCTGGACACGGAAATGGATTCGCCCCAGTTGAAGGTGAGGACGGCACTCGTACTACGACTTAAGAACCTTGAGGGACCCAAGATCGATACCCAGCACCAGGTGGGAACTCGCCTCCGAAGTGGTAGTGCATTTCTGCCTGGTGCACGAGTATACTCTCCAGAGAGTCGTGTCGAGATTTTTGTTCTGAACATGGATGCGAGTGAGGAGTTCTTCTGAACTACAAGAAGGACCCGGAATCCAGACGCTCGCTCGTACCAGCCTCGCTTTGTTACTCTCAACTAGAATAAACTTGGTGTTTTCGCAGGCTGGAACTTTTGCTATCACTTTTTCCAGCCATTCTCGGGAAATCATTGGAACAGTGCACCTTGACGAAAGTCGGCGCGTCTTTCGACTGGCAGATAGCTTTTCAAAGATAGCTGTCAAGATAGTCTCATTGCCTTTGCTGCCACTCTCGCGAATGAATATTTGAGGTCCCTTAGCCTTTGCCTTGTCAGGTAAAAGTTTATCTGCCTTGGATTGGGTCGAGAATGCAGGCATTTCTGACTTCTATCTCTCGACTTTCCTTGGCTTTCTCCTCTTCCCGGTCGTTGGCAAAGACCCCGTTTCGTTTCCGGAAGAGTGCAACGTTACGAAGGAATCCTCTGTTATGCCGCGTTTTTCCGTTTCTATTACAGGTGTCGAAGTTGACGGAGCGTGAGTACTGGCCTTAGCTAATGCTTCGGCTTTCTTCGTCTTCTGTCTTCTTCATTTGATCTGCCTTGCAGATAGACCAGCACCTGCGTTCGAATCTCCAATAACTTCAGTCTTTTTACCGGTACTTTCCTGATTCGCACCAAGTTTGGCCGTTGTCAAAGATTTGCTCGATACCAGAGAGTGTATTGAGAAATTGTCGCCAGCTCCACATCCTCCACAACTTGTTCCGTTACTTGGGATCGTTTTGATGTCGGCGTATCGCTCTCACCCACTCGGATCTCCATTGATATAGCCAATGTGCTATTTTTCACCACTAGTAGTGCGCTTGCTCCGGAACGCTGGGTGTCAATTCCGGTGATAAGGGGATGTGGGATTCGGGCCTGCACTTCCGATGCCCGAACCATCGATTGCTAGACGGGAAGATTTCTAAAAAGCGGGTTACCTCGTACAGAAAGATCGTTGTTTAACCTCCACAATAGGGTGGACCCAGACATGGGTGAATATAATTGGTCCTTTATGGATGCCGTTCTGGGCCCTCTCGAAGTAATATAGAAAGCAGTTCCGGGAAGGGTGTCTACCCAGAAGGAGAGGAGGGATCATTTTAGTGGCCACACCACACAATGCAGTAGACGACGGTCGCTGTAAGTGCGAAGGCATTTTGAACACTATCTCACCCATCAGAAAAAAACATACCTTTCCATAATTGCCGTTTGATTTTAATTAACTCTAGAGGGTAAAAGTTCTATACTCCCACTGCCTTTTGTTTTTAGTATAATTGAACGAGAAATTGATTGTTCATCCCTATTATGGAGAATTCACTTTCGTATCTCTAATAAATCTCTACGCAAATCTCATTTATTATTGCTTAACATAATTAACATTTCTGAATTGCCTAACACAATTGCCGCGCGTATTTCTCCTATTGCCCGCGCACCAAGATAATTCAATGAGATCGCGAGTGCTATTCCGCTTGACTATTCAGTGCCAAAGAATGCATTTTTTTGACTTCCAAACTATTTTTTCAAATTTATTTCTCCAGGTATCTGTTCTAAGCTTATTTTAGCTCTAAGTGGTATGTAAAAAGTATTTTTACTAAAATATTTTAGACTTGAAATATAAGAAATGAACGAAACTATGCAATTCGAGCAATGGTGGCAGCCCGAATTTATTCACAAGTAACTTTTTATTACGAATACAAGTACAGATATGCCTAGTCGAAGCAAAACAATCGTTGTCGAAAGAGTGAGAGTCTCTTTAGTGATGCAACTCCTTAAGCAAATTCAGTAGTTTCATCACAGGATGCAGTAAGTTGTTATGTGCTATTTATGCTGACGAAGTCTTAAAAGAACGGCAAAGTCAAAATTAAAAAAAAAAAAAAAAAAAAAAAATAATAATAATTGGCGCGTACACTTCTGTTAGGTGTTTGGCCGAGCTCCTCCTTCTATTTGTGGTGTGCGTGTTGATGTTGTTCCACAAATGGAGGTACCTACAGTTTCAAGCCGACTCCGAACGACAGATATTTTTATGAGGAGCTTTTTCATGGCAGAAATACACTCGGAGGTTTGCCATTGCCTGCCGAGGGGCGACCGCTATTAGAAAAATGTTTTTATTAATTTTGCTTTCACCGAGATTCGAACCAACGACCTCTCTGTGAATTCCGAATGGTAATCACGCACCTACCCATTCGGCTACGGCGGCCGCCGTTTGCCAAATTTCGTTCTGGTGATTTTTCACTCAAAGATGAAAAACGCTCTGGTCGTCCACTTGAAGTTGATGACGCCCTGATCGAAGCAATAATCGCTTCGGATCGTCACAGTACAACACATGAGATTGCAGAGAAAATTCATATATCACATACGAGTGCATGCATTGAAAGTCACTTACAACAACTTGGATATGTTCAAAAACGCGATACATGGGTTCTTCACGAACTGAAAGAAACGCATGTAATGCAAAACATTAACAGCTTCGATTTTCTAAAGAAACATAATGGAAATGATCCATTTTTAAAACGACTGATAACTGGCAATGAGAAATGGGTTGTTTACAACAATATCAAGCGGAAAAGATCGTGGAGTGGGCCAGTTGAACGAACTCAAACAATATCAAAAGCTGATATTCATCAAAAGAAGGTTTTGCTATCAGTTTGGTGGGATTACAAAGGAATTGTCTACTTTGAACTCTTACCACTCAGCCGAACGATCAATTCTGATATCTACATTAAAGAACTAACGAAATTAAAAAACGCAGTTGAGGAAAAGCGGCCCGAATTGACAAATCGAAAATGTTTTGTATTCCATCATGACAATGCAAGGCGACACACATCTTTGGCCACTTGGCAATCATTTTTGGAGCTTGGTTGGGATGTTTTGCCACATCCACCATATAGTCCTGACCTGGCATCATCTGATTATTTTTTGTTTCGATCTTTACAAAACTCCTTGAATGGTAAAAATTTGCATAACGATGATAATGTCAAATCGTACCTAATTCCGATTTTCTAAAAAAATCCGTAATCATTTAGTTGCCAATCCAATTTAAAAAAATTCCGTATGGCGGATTTTATTACTTATCTCTCTTAATCATAAGCCGCTGTCAGAACCTAATTATTTTTTTCTTTGCTATTGTATTGTGGCATGTGAGCACTTTAAACTTTGTCAGATGAAGCAGTAGAGATTGACCTCACAGCCATCAAAGAATATAACACAAATTTATGGGCCAAGAGCGGGAAGATGGTAAGTCTATTTGAGCATAGCTAACAACAGAAGATTTTCACTTGGCATTGACGAAATATTATAAATGAAATGAAGTGAATAATGTTATTCTTCTCACTGCATATATGTATACTTATATGTATGTGGGCATACAACTTTAACTTTTTATTGAGACGTTAACATTTTAAACAGCGCCGTTAGTGCAAAACTTTAACACTTTTCAAGTGGCAGTTGTGTTAGAGTACTCGTAGATCTTTCGCAGAAGCTTCCATCGATGCTTATCTTCAAACACTTTCGCATAATTTTCCACTCACACTCATGTACAAGGGCATGCAGCATATTCATATGTGTGTGTGTAACTATTTTTGTATGTATGTATGTGTATGAATGTCTATGCACTCATAACCAGCACTTTGCGTTGCGTAGTGATGAAGCTGGCGAACATTATGACTAATTTCAAAAACTTATAAACCTAATGACATTCACTCAGCCACTCCACCACCAAAAGCAAATACGCACACATTTTCAAATACACACACACACACACACACACACAAATATTTGTGCTTGTGAACATTTAAGTAGGTGCATGTGAAAAAATGGGAAACGCACACACACACGCGAGGAAAGCGAGAGCGAAGTAGCGAGAACACAAAATCATCAAAGCAACATGTACAAGCCGCAGCCACACCCATACATGAGCACAACTCATTCGAGAGCTAATATATGCAATTTTACATGCAAACATTCGTACATTCAGTATTTTAGTGCACTTTGCGAGTAGGTGTGTGCGTGTGTGTGTATGTGTGTGTGTTAATATCCGCCAAGTCATTCTGTAATGCGTCCCTGTCTCTTGAGCTCCCCAACTAAATTGCCTTTAAAATGCAAATTGCAGTAAAAGTAGCACACAAAGGATGAAGACGACGAACGAGACCGATTGGGGGAAGCATGCGAATGGAGGCGATGTGCAACGCTGCTGGCACGCATGCACAGAAGTAAATAGAAGTACACACACACACACACACCCATGCTCACATGCAATCGCATGCTTGTATTAGTGCATTACCAATGTAATGAGAAGCCCTTTTGGTGGAAGCGGGTGGGGGGTGCGGGGTGATGGCAGATATGTGGAACATTTGACTGTAGTAAATCGATAAAATGCAGACAAAGTCGTACAAATCCACACAAAAAGAGATCCAAATGGATGTAAGCAGTCAGCGTACGGATGTTGACACTCAAAAGAGACGCAGGCGAGTAGACCAACAGACGTGCATTCGTACATACTCGTATACGTATTTGTATGCGTGTATGCGTGCGTGCAATTAATTTGTGTTTTAAAGTGAAATTTACTGTAACGTTAATTTAATGAAGCAAAAGCCTGTCGACATGAGTACACTAACGTAATTTCAGCGCAGTGATAAGACGAACGTGATGCCACCGGGGAACGCCGGGTGGCGGGGAGATGTTGAAAGCAGTACCACTTAATTAGCAAAATTATGCCATTGGCCATAATTTGTTAGACGCATGCATCGACAGCTAGACACTTGTATGTGTAAGTGTGTCAATACGAATGCATGCCACGTGCATTTCAATGTTTCGGTGTGGGGGTATGCGTGCATAGATGCGGATTTGTATTGGCACGTGTTGAAGTACCTCAGGCTTATTGCCATATTAGACATTGTGTGTCAAAAGGTCAGGATAAACATTTGCCCACCCGTAACGCACTCATTTACAAGTAATTGCACACATACGCACACACACACACACATGCATCCATGCAAATGAATGCCTCTACGCCTGTCACATGCCTGTGGCGTGCATATTTATGTTTGTATGTCCACCACAAAGAGCACCAGCATAATTTTGTGCCCGCTTGTAGTGCAATTGCAATTGCTTTTGATTTGGAATTTCTGTCTGTATTGGGTGATATTCGTCAGTCCTCCGGTGTTGCGTTTGCTTTTCGTGCTATTCCTGTGAGATTTGCAATTTCCATGAAGATTGCTTCGCTACGCTTTGCCGTTATTTTAAGTCCGAAATTATATGCCTCATAAATATTCCCCTTTGGGACTTGACGTGATTATGCTTAAGCAGCCGCACTTAGTCTGAGGTGGCTGAGGCTGGAATACTCATAATTATTTTCTTTAATTTGCGTAAAATTTTTGTGCAAATGGTTTAAAACTGTTTTATGATCAAACTTTAGCTCCGGGGCGATGCTATGACTACTAACATGCCGGTCAACTTCGGTTACTGCTGTGATTTTATTAGAGGATATATGGATTAGGAACGGTGAGTGCGTTATGGTTGTGCTCACCGCTTTATGGGTGAGCAGGGAAGCTAAGGAGAAGGTGCTGAGATGATTCCTCCTCCCCTCCGTATAGCAGACGCAAAAAGGAGTCAATGTAGTCCAAGTCTCACTGCAAGCATACCTCGCGGGGAGTGTCCTGTGAGAACAGCCACGAAATTCGAGCTGCAATTTGCTCGCTTTCAACACTTAAAACTGCTTTTAGAGATTTAGGTGGACTTTCAAGGGGTTACATATGTTTGAATTTTCAAAAAATCGATTAATTTTTTTTTTATTTTTTTTTTTTAATGTACATATATTTAAGAATACACACAGAAAATTTAATATCGTTCCGGTTAATAAAGGGTGGTTAAGTTTCAAGGGCCGGTATTGATTTTGAATAAAATACAATTTTTTTTAAGAAATTATTGTCATTTCTCTTTATTATGATAATACTTGTATGGCTCAATTACGTATGGAACAAAATATCGGCTAAGTGACCGCCGCGGCCTCGGCGGCACACCTCCATCCGATGGTCCAAATTTTCGATGACGCTGAGGCATAATTGAGGTTCTATGCCGTAAATGTGCCGAATTATCTCATCTTTTAGTTCTTGAATCGTTGCTAGTTTATCGACGTACACCTTTTCTTTCAAATAATCCCAAAGCAAGAATTCCAACGGTGTCAAATCACATGATCTTGGCGGCCAATTGACATCGCTGCGTCGTAAGATTTTTCGGCCATCAATTCAAATTTTTCGCGCAAAAGAGCCATTGTTTCGTTGGCTGTCTGACAAGTAGCACCGTCCTGTTCAAACCACTTATCGTCCACATCCATATCTTCCAATTCGGACCATAAAAAGTTCAAAAGTGTACTATTCACAGTAACTGCTTGACCGGCTCATTTTGGGAAAAATACGGCCCAATGATGCCGCCAGCCCATAAACCGCACCAAACAGTCACTCTTTGTGGGTGCATTGGTTTTGCGGTAATCACTCTTGGAGTATCGAAGGCCCAAGTGCGGCAATTCTGCTTATTGGCGAATCCACTGAGGTGAAAATGTGCCTCATCACTGCAGATGATTTTCTTCACAAAGTGCGCGATATGAACTTTGATTTGAACGTGCGTTTTCGTAATAAGCCTGAATAACTTTAACTCGTTGCTCGATTGTATTCAAATTGAATTAGTCTGAAATTGAAAAATGTTAGATGAAATGCAGAAAAAATCTTGACGTTTAGGTGTGGTTCCCATTCAACATCGGCCCTTGAAATTTAACCACCCTTTATTTTCGAAGTTACACGCAAATTTGAAAAGGCGTTTCAGAGTGCTTCAAAGTGCTTTTTAAACTGTAAACCCTTTTTTTTTCTCAAAATGGTGTTTTCAAAGTCGGTGACCAACATCATTCGAAAACGGTTACACCGATTAGTCTCAAATTTTAACAAGAGCTTCTTAAATACATTTTTTAGTAACTAATGGAAGACTTTTTCTCACCGATAAATATTTTTTATAAACAATTTAAGGCCGAAATTTTGGTGAAAAATAGATTTTTTTTATCAAAAAAATGTATTTAGCTTATTCCCTTGATTAAATACTAGATTTAATATTACTTTAACGAAATCTGTTTGGTTTTTTATCTTGAGAGGATCCAGTTCAGAGATGTAGTGGTCAACGCAAAACGTCTTTTCTGGAGAGGAGCTCCCGGAGATCAACTCGTCCAAATAAATATTTTTACTAATACTAAGTCTTAAAATACAGTAAAAAAAAATAACATCGTATGTGTACAAATTTGTGGATGAAGAAATTTAAAAGTTTGTTCAGAAAAAATTCTGGCAAATTCGATTTTTTTCGGCCTTCTAACTTAAGCTGGTTATAGTGGTCAATAAGACATTCTTGCACGAGATAAGTAAATAATTGTTTTGAGTCATTATCTTGTTGAAAAAAGAACCCTTTAGCATCCAGTCCAAGTTTAAAGGCACTATCATGAAAATGATTCTTCAAAATGTTTAAATACAGATGTTTGTCCATTTTATCATCAATAAGAAGCAATTCTCCTACTACAGATGCAACTATGCACCCATATTTCACCCTCTATACTTAACAGTAGAAATACGATTTTTTTTATTCAGTTCTATATTTTCTTTTCTCCAAACTTTTGGGGGCCTTCTGACTCGAAAACAGTAAATTTCGACTCATCACTGTATATGACGTTTTCCCAGACAGAACTTGCTCATTTATATAGTATTCGGCCAACTCCAATCTCTTCTTTCTGTTAGCATCTGAAATATAGAGCTTGCGGCGTGCCACTTAGCTATGATAACCAGCGTTTTCCAGACAATTACGGAGTGTTTGTGGGCTTACTTTTTTATGCAAATACTCTTGAATATTTCTGCATAGTACCGTGGAGGTTATTTTTGGATTTTGCGCTGCTACTACGCTGATGCTGCTATGATGTGTTCCTCACGAGGAGTCAATATTTTTCGCCTTCCGGTTTGGTGGTGAACAGCTTCTAATATACTAGCATGGATTTAATTTGCAATAACTCTTTGCACCGTAGAATGCGATGTGAGAGACTTGGTTTCCAAATACAATTAAAAAAAAAAATTTACGCATTTCTAATGGTAAATCCACACTTCGTCACATTTTGTCACTTTCAATCGAGATATTACGCGCAACTGAAACTGAATCGGCAAGAAAAACTAGAAAAATCAATTATTTCGTTTCCAGCAATATTAATAAAAAATACAACTATTTTTACCATTACTTTTGCAGCAACAATATCATGAGCTCAGAGTGTACGAATAAATGTTTTGCAGCATTTTGCTACGTTTGCCTGCTTTCCATGGAACCCTTCAGAATGAGTCGAAATAATGGATGTTTTGTTTGCGGCAATTTATTAGGAATGTAACATTCTTACAGTCACCCAAAAGAAATATATTGTCACAGCAAATAGTTTGCGCAAAGCTAAAGTTTTTTACGTGCTACGCAGGGTGTACGAATAAATTGTGAGGTCACTGTATGTGTAGGAAATTAAATATTTGTTTGTTGAAAAACGAAAAAGACTTAAAAGAAACGAAAAAAATATTGGATTACTTCAAAAAAAAAAAAATATATATATATATATAATGTATTTATTTAATAGGCTCGTACACTCTTTCTGGGTGTTTGGCCGAGCTCCTCTTCCTATTTCTGGCTTACGTCTTGATGTTGTTCCACAAATGGAAGGACCTACAGTTTCAAGCCGACTCCAAAGGGCAGATATTTTTATGAAGAGCTTTTTCATGGCAGAAATACACTCGGAGGTTTGCCATTGCCTGCCGAGAGGCGAACGCAAAATGTTTTTCTTAATTTTGGTGTTTCACCGAGATTCAGAGAGAACAGAACTCCGAATGGCAGTCACGCACCAACCCATACGGCTACGGCAGCCGCCTTCATTAGAGTTTATTAATTGCAGTTTTAATTTCGTTTTTGCTGGGGATGAGATGGGATATTGCCGAGCTAGGCTTACTGTTGTTTGTATGCTCTCCTTTCCATGCAGTTCCCCGTTTGTATCTGCTCGAAATGTTCTCTCCTCTCTGCCTTTACTCTGTAAGAAACTTCTTTCACGTGTTTTTATAGACTAAATTTATGTGAATAAACTTAATATCCAGATAAAATCCCTTCTGGTTATAAACATATCGACTATGGCAATCTGTCACATGTTTTCATCACTTTCTCTCTGTATGGACTTATTAATATCTTCCTTAAATGCTTAACTAAAAATTCTGCCAAAATCTGTTAAAACTTGTTCTACATTTTTACAGTAAAGTAAATAAAACTACAAAGCTAATGATTTGTATGACATAGTAAATTTTTCTATCAACTAAAATATTTCCATAATTTTGTTCATCAGCTTCAAATTGAAGAAATAAATGTTCTTATTATTCTCATGCTTGAGCTGTAAAATATAAAATTTCTCAATGTTTACAGCTCACAAATTTCATTTATTCTCAAAGGCAATAATAAAAATACTGCATATATTTGAGTGCGTAATTGATTCAGCCAAAGGTAGTTATTTGTCAATGATGTTATACCAATGGCGAATGTCAGAATTCTACTGCAGTATGGTCACCGCAGCACGTGGTGCATTCTCGTTGCTCTGTTACTTGCTTAACATTGCTGTTAACTGTTAAAATGTGCCAACTTTCCGGAGAGCTTCGACTGCGAATTTACACTCTCTATTTCATTTCTCTATCACAACATTGAGCGTTATATTTCAGAGAGTGGAGAGCATAGGTCATTTTGGCATATATTTGTTAGTGTGTCATTGGAGCAAATATACTTAAATAAAAACTAAAAAAGGGAACTGTGTAGATGAGTTTGACAGCGGGCGATCCAAAGGTTGTTTGAGGTTGGCTTGCAGTTGTGTACAAATAAAATAGGTTTAATTTAAAATGTTTTTTGCAATGTATGTTCGGTGTGTTTCATAGAGAAGACTTAGCAATTATTTTACTGGTGATGGAGCCATTAAGCTGATAATGTTACCCGATTTTAACGTAGGCAAATTATTCTTGTATAACTTTACTTATGACGGCTATTGTTAATGCCTATAAGTCTGTAAATTGTCATATCAGAAATGTGTGTTTATATGTCCTATGGATGCAAAATACGGATAACACTTTTCTTAGATTTTGAAACCTCATACAATGGTTCATTTGCCAATTACCAAAAGTGAAATCAGAAAAGAAAACCATCTACTGATCTTTAAATTGCAAAATTAATAGAACAAGGGAAGCATTATATTGAAAATTACAAAATGAAAACTATTTGATCATCGCCGCTTTTATTATTTCATCTCAGCTATCGTTGAATTTATTCTAGTTTCCGTTTGCGCTTAAGGGGTCGCCTTGGTCTAGAGCCCGAAAATTTAGAGAAATAGAGAGAAAGAAATAAGTTTTCATGAATTTTTTTACAATAAAAAAACGAGCAACGATATTTAGATTTTTAAGGCTTTTTATTTCATTTCTTTTACATACAAAAGTAACGGGTGATGAAAAATGGATTCATTACAGCAATCTAAAGAAAAGAAAGTAATTGGGACGGCCCGGTCATGCTTCTACTTTGTCGCCTCGGCCGAATATTCACGCTGCGAAGGTTATGCTATGTATTTGGTAGGACCCAATATTATTTATTATGAACAGTTCAAACCAAGCGAAACCATCACTAGGTATCGACTTCAATTGATGTCATTCAGCCGAGCACTGCGCGAGAAGCGGCCGAAATACTCGAAGAGGCATGAAAAAGTGGTTCTCCAGCATGACAACGGTCGGCCTCACGTTGCCAAGCCCGTTAAAACCTACCTGAAAACACTGAAATGGGAAATCCTACCCCACCCGCCATATTCTCCAGATATTGCGCCGTCCGATTATCACCAGATCCGATCGATGGCACATGGTCTAGCTGACCAGTAGTTGGGAAAAGATGGGAAAAAGTAATAGCCAGCGATGGGCAATACTTTCAATGATTCACTTGTAACCATTTTTTTCAGAATAAAAAGAATTTTTTGTATATACATACATACACTGAACCACCACTATACCGCATTGCGGCATCTATATAAAGGGTGGTTAAGTTTCAAGGGCCGGTGTTGATTTTGAATAAAATACAATTGTAGGAAATTATTGTCATTTCTCTTTATTATGATAATTTTGGTGTGGCTCAATTAAGTATGGAACCAAATATCGGCCAAATGGCCGCTGCAGCCTCGGCGGCACATCTCCATCCGATGGTTCAAATTTTCGATGCCGCTGAGGCATATTTGAGGTTTTATGCCGTTGATGTGCCGAATTATCTCATCCTTTAGCTCTTGAATTGTTGCTGGCTTATCGACGTACACCTTTTCTTTCAAATAACCCCAAAGAAAGAAGACCAACGGTGTCAAATCTCATGATCTTGGCGTCTAATTGACATCGCCGCGACGTGAGATTAGTCGGCCATCAAATTTTTCGCGCAAAAGAGCCATTGTTTCGTTAGCTGTGTGACAAGTGGAACCGTCCTGTTGAAACCACTTATCGTCCACATCCATATCTTCCAATTCGGACCATAAAAAGTTCGTTATCATCTCACGATAGCGAACACTATTCACAGTAACTGCTTGACCGGCCTCATTTTGGAAAAAATACGGCCCAATGATGCCGCCGGCCCATAAACCGCACCAAACAATCACTCTTTGTGGGTGCATTGGTTTTTCGGCAATCACTCTTGGATTATCATTCGCCCAAATGCGGCAATTCTGTTTATTGACGAATCCACTGAGGTGAAAATGTGCCTCATCACTGAAGATGATTTTCTTCGAAAACTGGTCATTCACTGTTGCCATTTCCTGCCACCATTTTGACCATTGGCGACGCTTGAGATGGTCAAGAGGCTTTAGTTCTTGAGTCAATTGCACCTTGTAAGCGTGTAAATGCAAGTCTTTATGCATAATGTTCATCAATGACGAGCGTGAGAGGTGCAATTGTTGGGCACGACGACGAGTTGAGATGGACGGCTCTTCAACCACACTATCGCGAACAGCAGCAATATTTTCTGCAGTACGAGCTGTACGAGCATGCACTGGTGTTTTCATATCTGCTACATACCCGGTTTGCCCAAACTTTTGGACAATTGTTCCGATTGTACGCACATTTGGACGATTAAATTTATCGAAAAAATCAGGAAGTGCGCGATATGCATATTGATTTGAACGCCCGTTTTCATAATAAGCCTGAATAACTTTAACGCGTTGTTCGATTATGTATCTTCCAATGGTTCAAATTGAGTTAGTCTGAGATTGAAAAATGTCGAATGAAATGTAAAAGAAAGCTTGACGTTTAGGTGTGGTTGACACTTAACATCGGCCCTTGAAATTTAAACACCCTTTATATAAGTATATATGTACATATATATAATATCTCAAAAATTTGAATTGTTTTTCAAATCTTTTATTCTTTCTTATTTTTGTCGGTTTATTTCTCATATACTCATGCCTACAGTAAACAAGTTTTTAAAATAATTGTTGACAATCTCTTAAATATGTACTCGAATCCCTTGACTTGGAACCGTTCAAGCTATTCGCTTCTTATTCATTTTCATCAATTTTATTAACGCCCTGTGCACCACAAGCACCTGCAAGTTCTATGTTTTTATCATTTCTATGAAATTGCATAATAAAACTAAACTGTGCTTTTCTAACTCAGCCAGCTACAGAGGCAGATCTGAATTGTGTTTGTGTTATCACTTAATTGTTTTTGTTGTTTTCAATTGCTCGCTTATGCTGCAGCAGCAGAAATGTAAACAAATCACAGCCTACGCCATAATTAACAGCCGTCGTATGCAGCGCGACGAGTAGACAAAACGAGCTTGCAAATGCGCGTGGGTATTACCATTCAAAAAATTAGAGAAAAAAGCAAAACATAACCAAAACAATGTACCCACTAGTGCTAATCCAACAACAGCAGCAGCACCAATTGCCATCACATGGCACCTACAACTCCAAAGTAAACAAATCGGAATTGAGAGTTTTGCCTGCAGTATTTGAAACACGTGGCCTGCGGGGCCACGCTCTTGCTCCAGCCAATAAATCTACGCGCACTCTGAGAGCAACTGAGAGCGCTTGCGCTCGGAAAGCTTTGGCGCTGTTCTTGTTCTGTTAAAATGTCCTTTGCACTGCAGCAACGTCGCGGCACACCTTGCTGCTGACGTGCAGAGCTTCGCAACGCAGTAGGTGGTGGCCACAATTTGCTTATGTGCTTCGGCCTCAAGCTGCAGCAGCGACTGAAGTTATCCTTGAAAAATTTGTCGGAGGCTGCTGGCGACGATGACTGTTGCTGCTGTAGCAGCTCCTGCTACTGCTGCCGCTGTCTGCTTTGTTGTAGGGAAATTTTACATCACAGTGGTTTATGTTGTGCATTTTGTGGTTTTTTGTTTTTACATGGAGGGAAATTTTCAAGTCACTGCTTGTCGCATAGGCTGCGATGTGGTCGCATACTGATGCTGCGTTTCAGTATGAATCGGGACACACGCTAAGACGGTAACGCCAGCCAGCGCATTCTACAAGCGAAAAAGTGTGTGAGTGTGCTAAAGAGAAGTGGAAAACGCGCGTCGCGTCGCGCTCGTCCGATCGCTCGTTGTTTTTTGGTTGTTCGTTGGTATGTCTGACCGCTAGTTTGCCCGCCTATACAAACAACAAATTTCAATAACGGTAGATATGCACACATTTTTGTGTGTATGCACGCGTTGTGTGTGAATGAAGGTTTGTGTTTTTGACGCGCGTTGTTCGGAGTTTTCTGTTTGCGTTGGGCATGTGTGTGCGTGTGTACATCTCTTGTTACTGCAGTTGTGATTTGAAAATTTTGTGATTGTAAAACGAATAACGGTACATATAAATAGAGATTCGTAACGAACCGATGCATGTGATGCGCTGGTGTTGTTGCACGTAAACAAAGTTTGTGAATGTGAACCAATACCTACCAAATAAAAAGCAAAAAGCAACAACAACAATTGTGAAAAACTAGCGAAGAGTATTTGTGAAGCTTAGAAAATAAAGAAAAATTTTCGAAAAGTGTCAAAGCGCATAACAAAACGCGTCTCGCTTCAACAAGCAGAAGAAAGTCAGTATAGCGTTAACTACTCTGCAGCAGATGTTGCATGCAACAACAACAATCGCGCGTATTTTCGTCGTGTCACGCAAAATTTGTGCTCACTGAAACACATTTTGAACATTTTTGACGTTCACACTTTTTTGCGCACAACTCACGGCGTGATTTCCCTGCCGCTGATCCCCTGAACGAATTTAGACATGTTACGTATACGCCATGGCCGACTGCCTCGTTTCGGGTACTTTGCAGTGCAGCAGCGCTGTTGGTAGCAGCCAGCAAGTCTGTCAGATTCATAGTGTTCGTGTTTTTGTGGATGGCAAAAAATCAGAAAGCAACTGCAACAGCAACGACAGCAACAACAAGTGAAGGTGTCAGTAAATAAGAAAAAAAAGAAACATAATTTTTTTAAGGTAATTCTTTGCAAAATTCAAAGAGTAATAGTACATAAAATAAATAAAAATAAAAGAGTTTACTTACGTGTGTGCAGAAAATCAAGTCAGCCAAACACTTGCACACACATACAGACAAGAAACGCGTAGCAGCAGCGTCTTATGTAAGAACAGCAGTTGAAGCAGCTGTCAACGCCGTTGCCACAGTAGCAGTAGCAGCACACGCCTGAGCTGACTGAGTGAGTTTATTGAGTGGTGGTGGAGGCTGGCGTGACAAGCAACTGCTAGCGTTTCTTTCGTCGATTTGTGTGCATGTAAAGGTGTAGGAATGCAAAAAATACAAACGACAAGAAAAAAGAGCGTTGACAGCGTTGCATTACGAAATCATGACACAAAAAAAGGAGAAAGTGTGAAAATAAAAATGTGCTAAGCGGAGCGATAAAGTGCCACTATTATCAGAGGACGCTGAAACGTGGTAAAAGATTTGAAAAAAAAAAATAATAATAAAAATTTTATAAAGAGTATTTGGTCAATCCGAAAGCGCATGAAAAAGTGTGAGAAAGCTGTAAAGTGTATAAGAATTTCAACGAAAAGAGACTACGAACTTTCGATTTCAAGTGTCGCCCCAAGTAGGCGTAGAAACGCACTTTCGTAATCATGCACGAATTATTGCTTCTCTTTTTTATTGTTTCGTTTACTGATAATAGATTTGTAGCTAATAGAATGAATGAATGTGCACCGGAACTGCAAGGGAAAAGGACTTTCGCTTAGGTTGCGTGCCATTTTTTTGCCATTTCTAACGAGGGTTGCCTCTTATAGTTTGCGCGCAGTACTGAAAACACAGTAAAATAATAATAAAAACGAATTTGTTGTTCTTAAAAAGATTATCGTTGGAAGCTAATACACTTCTGCATTCGTTTGAATCAATTTTCAAAATACTTTTGCTACCCAGAAGTGGATACCTCTAAAGCGAGCTGTTTAAAGGTTTCAACAGCTTTTTCGGGCGTTAGAAAATTTTGAGTTAGCATTTTATTTGTAATATTCCGGAACAAAAAGAAATTATTTCGCGCCAAATCAGTGTTGTAAGGCGGATGTTCCATTAATTTGAGTTTTTGAGTGCTAAAAAACTTTCTATTGCGAGCCGCTACGTGAGAGCTCACATTGTCTTGGTGAAGGATGATTCGTCTTCGGTGGTTGGTTTTATTTAATTCTCCGAATACTTCTGGGAAACAAATAGTTGTGTGCCACTCAGAAGGGAATTTTTAAGTTTTTTTTTCAATCAATGTTCTGTAAGAAGCTCTTGAAATCGATTCCGGCATGTCATCCTCATTTTCGAAGAAATATGGACCGATAACTTTAGTGGCCATAACACCGCACCAAAAGTACATTTAGATGGGTGCAACTGATGTTGGTGTGTTGCCCTTGGATTTTCAGAGCCCCACAATCTACAGTTTTGTTTGTTGGCATAACCATTTAAATGGAAATGCGCTTCATCGGACATCAAAACATTATTTAAAAAATCAATTTGTGTGGCTAATTGTGCAAAAAACGAATAGCGTATTGTAGTCGTTGTTGGTGGTCTTGCGGTAGCAGTGCTTGCACAATTTGAACTTTGTATGGGTACATCTTAAGATCCAACTTTAAAATTTACTGAATGTCGTTCTGGAAATGCCCAATTGGCTGGAACGACGGCGAGTTGAGACAGATGGACCATCTGCAACACTCTGCCGCACAGTTTCCACGTCGTTTTCAGTGCGAATAT
This sequence comes from Anastrepha fraterculus, assembly GCA_037575425.1. Lineage (NCBI taxonomy): Eukaryota > Metazoa > Arthropoda > Insecta > Diptera > Tephritidae > Anastrepha > Anastrepha fraterculus. The sequence goes on from JAYXIM010025705.1 coordinate 131,775, forward strand.
TTCGATGGGCACCTCGTCCAGGACAGTCAGCCACTGTACCCAGTTCCTCAAAACGACCGACCAAACTCTAATCATGAAAGCTGTGGGAGCTGATCTGGAATTAAAATGTTACCGATATTTACGCTGCGTTAAAAAAATTGTAACCTACAAAAAGGGAAAAATAAATATGTCAAAAAATAAAAAAGTTATTTGTGCTTAACATTAGTAGGTCTTATTTGGCCCACCCTGTATTTCACTTTTTTCTAGCACTTGCTTTTTTCCTACTCACCTTCGTCCCATTTCAAAGTACTATTTATTTAATTTGAAACCTTAGCCCAGAAAACACTTTTTTTTTCAAACTATTTTTGTTGGGTGGTGTGGGAGCTTCAAGGTTTCATATGCAAATATTGCTGTTTGGATATCAGTTGAGTGTAATGCAAGCGCGTAAATGTGATCTGACTTGATACCTGTTTTTAAATAATACCAGAAGTTAGCGAACAACTTGTGATCTCCCAAATTTTCTTTATGAACTGCATTTGTAAGTTGTCAACATTCTCAAACATACAGTATCGCTAACATCTGCACATTTTGAACAGTGCGACACACTGATCGAAGTATTTTCCATTTTACATCTAATTTTTTTTCCTTCTTTTCAAAAAAGTTATTCCGTGTGAAGTTTAAACTTGACATTGCGACGTTATTTCTGGCAGACCAATTTGGGTGTCAGAACCAGGTAGCAGTGTGTGACTGTTATGATAATATTCTCTAGTTTATATTGGCATTTTTTCTTTTTCGATAGTTTGCTCCCCTCCTACGAAAAACAAAAGTGACTGACTAGGTTAACCTCCAGCTTCCATGTTTCACAGTAAGCCACTAGGTTGCTTATTATATTTTGAAGTGCTTTTATTTCATCCGTCACAGAGAAGCCGCCTTATATCTAGATCGTCAACTTTCAAACCACCACCCAAATCTTCATGGAAGTCATTTAAATATAACGCAAGAAGTTAAGGGAACCAGGTGGTCTAGAAATTTCAAAAAATCAATTTTTAGTTTTTTTGCTATTTCGAAAGTATAGTAGCTTAAAAATATACTGTGAAATTTTCGTGCGGAAATTCTCAATGGTATAGCTTCTACAGTCCATTAACTAGGTAGAGAGAGGTCCGTGCGCTCTTGTAGCTCAAGAAAGGGAAGAAAACAAAAAAACTATTCAACCGAATCACTTGAAATTTGGATATGTTGTTCACAACATGTATCGCTATCGTCGGAACTAGAATCATAATTTTATTTAAATAATTTTCTATTTTTTAAACTAAAAAACTAGTGAAAAATCCCGATTTTACGAACTTTTTTTTTCAAAAGTGCGCCATTTTGTCAATTTTCATTTTTTTAATTTGTTCCGACAATAACTGCACCTTTTCTGATTAAGAATCTTCTTGGATTTTGTGTTTCAGATGAGTAGAAGTCTCGAAATCATCTACGCCGTCCGGGCTCGATTTTTCGAGAGGGTCATCTTCAGCGGCATTTTTATAATAATAAATATTGTTTCAAAAGTAAAAAAAAAATTTATTTGTACACTCAATAAATGTACTAATAAGCCCGAAAAGTTGAAACATCATGTTTTCAATTTTTAATGGCAAAAAAAAAAATCGTGAAAATAGGTGAAATTTTCGTGCTGTAGACCACCGGGTACCCTTAAGGAGACATCAGACATCCTTACTTTACCCAAAGAATGTTTCAAAATCGTTTGAATAATCTTAATCTGTTCATATTATAGACCGTACTTGAATGTGCTATACACATATAAAGGGTTTTCCAATAAGAGGTGTTATTTTGATAAAATATCAATGGTTTCGTTGTTTGTGTGGCACGTAGCGCCGTCTTGTTGAAAGTTGTCCAGATCAATACAATCCAACTCCGGCCATAAAAAATCCTTAATCATCTCTCGATATCGCAATCCATTCACCGTAACTGTTGCTCCAGCTTCATTTTAAAAAAAATAAGGTCCAATGACTCCGCCGGTCCATAAACCGCACTAAACAGTCACACGTTGAAGAAAAGCCTTTCAACCAACAATAATTCTTGGATTTTCTGAGCCACAGATCAGACAATTTCGCTTGTTGACGAAGCCACCGAGGGGGAAATGGCGCTTATCACAGAATATGATTTTTCAATGGAGTTCCGGATCATTTTCATGCATTTCAACGACCCAATCAGCAAAGACACTACGTTGTTGATGATCGGCCGACTTGAGTTCTTGTTTTAACTGGACTTTATAAGCCTTAAGACTCAAATCTTTATGCAAAATACGGTGTAATGACGTTTGTGGAATGCCTAATTCCAAAGAACGAGTAGGAATGGACAAACCTGCGTTTTCTTCAACACTTTCGGCTACAACAGCAATATTTTCGGCTGTTCTTGAGCGATGTGCACGGGTTTTATTCTTCACATCACTAACTTGTCACAACAGCTCGAATTTTTTCACCAATTTCTGTATTGCGGTGCTTCACGATGATCCAAAAATGTTCGAGTTTTACGAAACGCCTCTGCCAAATTTTCACCATTTTTATAGTGAATTTTAATAATTTCAATGCATTGTTTAAGCGTGCATCGCTCCATTTTTATTAATGGCGTAGTTCCTACTTGTCAAATATCAACAAATTACAGCTTCAAAAGTGACATCTGCCAAAATAGCTGGTTATTCAAAATAACACCTTGTATTGGAAAACCCCTTATAATACTCGCACACATATAAATCACTTACATATATAAATCTGTAAAAAAACGTTTGACTGCCTTTGTGCAACATTTATGTAATCGTTATACTGTTTTATATGTCCTACACATTTTACCTGCACAGCGCAAAATACGGATATGAACACATCCATACATGCATACACTTATTAACGTGTATCTTATTTGCATTGCCATTGCTTGAGTGACGTGCTTGATGTCGCCTGCCAGTTAAATAGTGCCACATGACAATCTGACACGGTTGTCGGCAATAATGTTGAACAACCGCAGGTAACGAATAGTCAAGTGAAATATCAAAACAAAAGCGATAAGAGAAAGCGCAGGAATTGTGTAGATAGACAACTAGTTGGGAAATTGTTTCAATGAATAAAATAAATACATAGACGGGAAGCAAAGACAGTGAGTCGGAAGGCGCTATGGTAGTGTAGTACGCCTGTGAATTGCGCCTAGAGTTCGCGCGAGAGGGTAACTGTGTATACATATATGGAAATTCAAGTATTTCTATTTGCTGTATTTTATTTTAAAGTTTTTCTAATAATTAAATATTTTTGGATAAATACTTCATTTCCAAAATCGTTTTTTAAAACAAATATGCCGAAATTTAAAAGAAATTGGAATGTGTAAATTTATTTTGTCGAACCTGCACCAGATTTTGTGTGAAAAACGAAATTAAGTACGCGGATGCATTCCGAATGTTGACTGCGTCATACGGAGGAGCTACTTTGGACCAAAGCAACGTTTATCGGTGGTAAAAAATGTTCTCAGAAGGCCGAGAAGATGTGAACGACGAAAAGCGTCGCCGAGAGCCGGACAACAGACGAAAAAATGAATGAAGTGAAGAAAATGGTTTTGGCCGATCGTCGAATCACCATCACAGAAGTTGCTGAGGACCTAGACATATCGATTGGCTCGTGCCACTCAATTTTTTTCAATGATTTGGGCATGAGACGGGACACCACAAAATTAGTACCAAAACTGCTCAATTTAGACCAAGAGTAGCATCGCATGAACATTGCTAATGAGATGTTGGACTCTGTCCGCCACGACCCAAATTTCCTCAAGAGGGTCATAACTGGTGACGAATCGTTTATGGTTATGACGTGGAAACCAAAGCTCAATTATCTCAATAGAAGCTGCCGCACGAACCAAGACCGAAAAAATCGCGCCAAGTTCGGTCGATTGTAAAAGTTTTACTTACCGTTTTCTTCGATTGCAGGGGCGTTGTGCATCATGAGTTCTTGCCACAGGGTAAAACGGTCAATAAGGAATATTACCTGGAAGTCGTACGCAATTTGCGTGAAGGAATCCGCAATCCGCCAGAAACGCCAGGATTTGTGGAAGAACAAAAATTGGCTCTTGCATCACTATAACGCCCCTGGTCGCACATCGTTGCTTGTGCGCGACTTTTTGGCCAAAACAACACACTAATGATGCCACGTATTCCCCAGATCTGGCCCCCTGTGACTTTTTCTTGTTTCCGAGATAATGACGGTATCGAAGGAGGACCTGAATAAGATAAAAAAAAATTTTTTTTGAAGTGCTTCGAAGATTGGAAAAAACGTTGGCACAAGTGCATAATATCTCATGGGGACTACTTTGAAGGTGACAAAATAGATATTAATGAATAAATTAATAATTTTTGAAAAAACGCAAAGCTCGCGCTACTTTTTAAACACACCTCGTATGCCAACGAGCAGTCCAGTCATCAAATAACCTTTTAAACGCTTTGAAGAGATCTTCTTCAGCTCCTACATCGACTTCTCCTTAACGGCCTCTATCAACTCAAAGCTGCATCCGCGGATGGCAATTTAAGTTTTAGGAAAAGGAAAAAGTTACGGGAGGCTAAAGTCCGCGAATACGGTGGTTGTTCGATGATATTTGTCGGGTTTTTGGTCAAAAAAGTGTTCACAATATGAGCCTTTTGAGACGGTGCGCTATTATGGTGCAAGATCCATGAGTTTTATTTCCACAAATGGGGCCGTTTCCTACGCACATTCTCTCTCAAACGTCACATAACTTAAAAATAATATTCCGTGTTCTTTATTTACCGTAGAACAATTTGGAACGAATTTAGAGTGCGCAACACTATGATAATCAAAGAAAACGAATAGCGTGCCTTTCACTTTTGACCGATTTCGACGCGGTGTTTTGAGTTTCGGCTCATGTGGATAGCGGCATTGAGCCGTCTGTTGACTGGTTTGCATGCCAAACTCATATATACACGTCTCATCACCTGTTATGATGCACTGGATAAACCTTGGGTCCGAATTCACTGCTCAAGCATGTCTTCAGCCACCTTCTTCCGATGAATTTTTTGAAAGAAATTCAACTCTCTTGAAACGAGTCGAGCAGCCACGCATCTCATGCCCAATTGATGGTGTAAAATGATGCGATTTGATTCGTGAGACACGCTAAGGTCACGAGTTACCTTCCTCAAACTTATATGATGGTTTTCTAGTACCATTTCATTGACTTTTTCGACGTTTTTATCCCTTGAAGACGTTGATGGGCGATCAGATCGGGACAAATCTTCCACGACTTCTCGGCTCTCTGCAAAAATCTTATACCACTCGTAGAGCCGTGTTTTTCGTGTTTTTGATAAAACACTTTTGCTATAGGCTTTCTGCAACATTTTCAACGATTTGTCACACGAAATCACGTTTAAAACACACAATTTAAGTCACATTCTTTGTTCGATATTTTTATCCATAGTGAAAATCGTAGACTGCGGTTGACTGATATAATTAAATGCCAAAAACAAGCTAATTGACAGATCACACTCAAACTCTGCGACACTATAGAGGACAGTTGTACCAACATTCCAGCAAAAAAAATTTAGACATATATGTAACTCGCGCTTTTTAAATGAAAAATTCCCGATATTTTTTTGACTGAATGTATTAAGAAACTCAAATAATCTTAATTTTTTAAGTCAAGTGTTATGCAATTTTGAAGACAGTTGATTGTATTTAGAATTAAAAGGTGTGAGAACAATTTGACGTATTTTTAACAGGCTTCCGGCTACCACATGATACAACTTTTTCCAAGGATAAGATAAGGCTTGCTTATCGAATAGTGGAAAAAGCATAGTTCATATGTGCTTATGCAAGAAAAAAATATAGATACAAATTGATGAATAACAATTGAATGTACGACAATGCATGAGCATAGGATAGGAAGATAGTTCACAGATTTCGGTAAGGTATTTAGTTGGCGATGAAGTGAGAAAGATCCGAAAGGAGAGGTAAAGCTTTTACCCACCAAGTCATTCCGAGAAGAGATGTAAAACAAGTAAGGTAGTTTCATAAAGTGTGCTATGCTGCAAAGAAGACAGAAGGAAAAGCCTTCGAAGCCTAACAACCCAGCTCTGGATTTGTGGTATACAGGCAAGGCCACTGCTTGCTGTAGCTCTGCTTATTCCAAGTAAGCTGAAAATATACCTCTGCTCTTGTTTTCTTTCTGCTCTTTAGTTATAATATAAGTAAAAAAAAGGCGCCATTTTGATAGAAGAAACTTAAAGATTTGCTCAAAGGCACAAAATAAAAAAACACGAGAACAAGATATTATTTTATTTTTGCAATTTAGAAGTAAATTTACACCCGTTCCCGTACAAAAACACAATACTTTTCCGTCAAATAAATACCTCGAAATATATATCTAGTAGAAGATAGTTTAATTCAAGCTTTAGCACAAAAATTTGTTGACTCCGTTTGTGTTTTGCCAATGAAAAATATTTTACGATCAGATCCGCGGGTAACATCTGGTATACTATATAATTTGATGTGCATGCATTGACGTTTGTTATTTACTACACCATGCGACAAAAATCCACTTTTCTTGTTATCCAGGAAAAATATCACCACCACGTGAAACTATTTATTAGAAATAGCAATGCTGCATAATCATTTTTTAATTTTTTAATAATCTATAGAACATCATAACTTCAAAGGGGAAAACGTGCAAATGGCGTATACTTTATTTCACAGGCCGAATGTTGAATCATTTCTTTTACGCGTGGCAAAATTCCTATTGAATATCACCTTCGGGAAGATGTTTTCAGTGCTGAATGAGGTGAACTGAGTTTGTCGCAATAATAGTTTGAAATATCATACGTTTGTCTCTTTCAGCCACCCGCTTCATTTAACCTAAATGCACTCGTGGTTGCCATTTTTTTGATTTGAGGTTTTGTAAGACTGTAAATAAGTAAATAAATAAATAAGTAAATCAATAAATAAGTAAATCAATAAATAACAAAAGTATTATCACAGAGTAGCTTCAAAAACTATTTTTTGAAAATTTAGTTCTCTCAAATTTAAAGGCCTTAAAAAGAGCATTCATTACATTTATTTTAATTCTTGAGAAAATGAAAAATTGAGTTCCGCGCGCATATGACATTTTTTCTGCAAGGGTTCTAAATATACCCACCCTGGGAATAAGTGGAATAGACGTACCTCTAAAGCAAGAGGTTAAATATCTAGGTATTATCTTGGATAAAAAACTCACTTGGGAGGCCCACCTCAACTCAGTAATAAAAAAGGCAAAAAAAACCTTTGGACAACAAAACAGCTCTTGGGAATCTTCGGGGGTCTGAACCCTAAAATGACCTTCTGGATCTACACCCAAATGGTATGACCTATCGTACTATATGGGGCTTTGGTATGGTGGGCTAAAACAAAACAAACGGCTGCTATATAAAAACTGTGTAAGCTACAAAGGCTGGCGTGCCTAAGCATAATAGGCGCCATGAGAACTACCCCAACTGATGACATGGAAGCGCCTTGAAATTTTCCAAAACCACATTTAGCAATACAATAGGAAGCTACTATGCAAGCACTCTCTTTTCATATGAAAGAAAAACTTAAACCAGGAGATTTTACTGGACGCCTCAATATCTTGAACAGGGAATGACCACACGGAACACGTACTCAATTTTATAAAAAGATACAAAGTTATCTTCCCGTCTCGGGAAAAGTGGAACACTAACCCAATATGGATAAATGATGACTCACAAAAATGGTACAAAGATGGTTCCAAATCTCTCCAAGGATTAGGAGCAGAAATAGTAGCGCCTAGAGCACACAAATCCCTAACACTAAGTATAAATACCACAATTTTCCATACGGAGCTCTTCGCCATAATGAAAACAGTGGAAATCATATCCAAAAGAGGATTGGAGAAAGTAAAAATTAAAATACTTTCGGGCAGCCAATCGGTTCTCAAAGACTTGAATAGCTTCACATTCAAGTCAAAAGTCCTAATAGAGTGTGACAATGAACTCAACAAACTGGCCACTCCTAATCAGGTCACTTGGGTACCAGGACATGAGGGACACGAAGGAAACGAGAAGGCAGACTTTTATGCCAAAAAAGGGGTAGAAGGGCTATTTATTGAACCAACCCCATTTTCATCCAATCCAAAAAATGGATCGCAACTAAAATCAATGAATACTGGAATGTCACAAGCGGCCTTAGTCACTCCAAAAAGTTTTTGAACTTCAATGCCAACAGAGCCAAAAATCCGCTCTAACCCTGGATAGAAAGGGCCTCAGATTACTCTGTGGAGCACTTGCAGGACACTTTGCCTGTAATAAACACTTTAACACAATAGGGCTGTCTAGTACAAGATCATGCAGGTTCTGCTGTGCTGGAGAGGAGTCTATGGACCACTTAATTGCCAACTGAGAGACATAAGGCCGCAGGAGGCACAGAATCCTGGGCTCGTACCTAAAGAGGAGGAAAACCTACAGTTGCTCGCTCCTCAGGAGCTGGTTCGATTCCTCGGTATACTAAATAACTATAATTAAGTAATTAGGGGCGCACAATAGATCAAACTGGTCACAGTGCATAAAGGCCTTAGCCTAACCCGTACAACCGTTACCATTACCATTCTTCTTGCACGGTGTCACCTTCCACAACTGAAACTAAGTAAATTGCTTTTTATAGTAACAACAATAACTCACACACACATTCCCTTGCACACACTTTGCACTAAAGTTTTAATTTGCAACAAATTCAAGTAAAATGTCAGGAGCAATCACAGCGTTGCATCCGACATTAGTTTAGCGCGTATGTTTGTTATGCTCTTGTTTTTGTGGGTGTAGATTGCCGTTTTGCGGCAGTAACTTTTACCTCAGTGGCGAAATTTCTGCTGCTTTTTTTATTGCAACAATTGCCGGTGGTTACGGTAATGACAAGCTGCAATCGCTGCCGAGTAATTTGTGCATTGAAGCAGAGAAAAAAACAACAAGCGCATGCATGTGTGCGTACGTATAAAAGTATTTGCCACACATTTGGAAAAACAATCAAATTTTAAGGTGAGCGTGATGAGCAGAGATTTGAAGAAATGGAGTGCGAAATTGGTGGGTTTAAAGATTTTAAGCAAATTTTGTAGACAAGGCTAAACATTTTCCAGTTTTGCGGATATGCAGAGCAAATTAATGCGCAAAATGGCTGGTATTGAGAAAATAATATTTAATTTTAAAAATTTCAAAAACTCCTCACAATTCATTTTTTAATTACTATTAGGTGCGCAACTAAGCATAACCGGGCAGCCACTATGACTTTCTTTTTTTTGGATTGCCATAATGAATCCATTTTTTCATCACCCGTCACGATGCGATGAAGAAAACCCTTCCTGTGTTGCCGCTGCAGCAGTTGTTCACAGGCGAAAAAATGACGTTCAACATTCCTTGGTTTTAACTCAAAAGGAACCCAAGCCCCCTGTTTCTGAATCATTCCCAAAGCATGCAATCGCTTGGAAATGGATTGGCGGGTAACTCCTAATACTGAAGCAAGTTCTACTTGTGTTTGACATGGATCCTCATTGAGTAATGCCTCCAATTCGGCGTCTTCGAAGGTTTTTGGCCTTCCTTCGAACGGACGGCCGTCAACATTAAAAGCACCGTCTTTGAAGCATTCGGAACCAGTATCGGAACGTTGCTTCACTTAAAGCAGCATCTCCTTAAACTTTTTGTATCTCTCGATGCGCTTCAGCCGCCGTTAATCTCGAATGAAGGAGGAAAATCAACACTTCCCGCAAATGACGATTATTCGGCACAAAATCAGACATTTTCACAAAACCAAAAGTATTTGATACCAGAACAAAATCACTAATGTGTCAAAACAGTTTGTTTACCATATGTCTAAGCTTGGTTTATGATGTTTAGGTTATGTTAGAATCGACTAGCACACACTGCTGGCGGCATCTATTGATAAAAAGCGAGAACTTAGTTACGCACCTAATATACGTTTATTTTTACATTTATGACTCTCTGACTATGTATTTCGATTTTTCTTGTTTGAGAAATTTATAGAATACTTTTTATGCTACACCCGCAAGAACTAAAATTATATTACGATAAACCGATGTTTGCGAAATCTCCATTATAATGTTGCTTAAAGTAATTTTCAATACGCCTTTGTAAGAAACCACTTACACCCTCTCTTGGTTTCGAAGTCCACATTTTTGCAATTTATCCCGCTGTCTGCTTTTAAATATCAAGCCTCTACATAGTAGATTTTTATTTCTTACCTCCTCGATTGTGTTTTCTAATTTTGTGAATGCATCAGTCGATTGTACCAGCCTTTTTTTTTATTGACACCCTTATTTATTGCTTCTGTCGATTAACATGTACAATATTCGAAAACTTTTTTTTTAAATAATATTAATTCCATCGTCACTTAATTAAAAAAGGATCGTGATAATCAACATCATGGCATCGCAATTCGGGGTGAACATCTGTTACTTGTGCGTCACTCGGTCATCAGCTTTTCGTTCGATATCAGATATGTTTTCTTGGCCGGCCTCTTCTTCTGTCGCCTTGTGGATTTATTTCGTAGATCTTCTTTATAGCTCTATCGTTGCTTATTCGTGGTATGTGACCGTACCATCGAATCCTGTGCACTTTGACGTACCTGATTACATTTGCACCCCTGATAAATGTATCTTGCACGTCGTTGTACCGAATGTAGGAGGTACCGTCATCACGTCGTACAGGTCCATATATTTTTCTTATAATCTTTCTTTCAAAACAATTTAACTGATCGGTTTCATTGGATTTCAGCACCCAGACTTCGCACTCGTATGTGGGTGTAGGTCTCATAACAGTTTTGTATATTCGCTGTTTCTGGTTTCTAGAAAGTAATCTCGATTTCATCAACTTCTTATGCGCGAAGTAAGATTCATTTGCAGCTTGTAGCCTGTCTTGTATGTATGCCATTAGACGTATCTTTCCAAGCGCTCAGCACAACTCCAAGGTACCTAAACTCATTAACTATTTCAAAGCTATAGCTGCCGATTTGCATGTTGTGTGTTGCGTTATAGGTATTGCACCCTCCATATATGTGGTTTTTTCTTCGTTGATGATACCATCCAAGCAGATGATTCTAGACGCATAAATGTTTCTTGCAGAGCCTGCTTGTTTCTGGCTATAATTACGATGTTATCTGCATAGGCACAGAATTGTGTAGGTTTGCGAAAAATTGTATCTCCGGGATCTATATGAGCTATAACAGCGTGTAGTACCAAGTAGAATTAAAAAAACAAACAGCAACCTATATTTACAACTAAATGTCTTATTACTAACTGCTGCGGATCTGCAGAAACTGTCAACCGGGAGAGGTGAGGGAATGTCTTTTCGCCTATTTATGGGAATGTCCAGGGCTAGCTAGGGCACAACTTCGCTCCTTCGGTAAGCCTTTCTTGCAGCAAATTAATGAGATCTCAGACATCGAGGAAAATAATTAGCTGCTATACTTGGAGCTCACTAAATGTATCTGACTTAGAAAAAAACGACATCATCACACGAGAACAGTAAAACGGTACTGGCCACTAATTATATTTATTTCAGTGGAAATACTCAACTACTTCAGCAACAACAACAACCAAAACATTAACAACAAACCTGTGATGAGCATAGGGCGCAAAAGACCATGAGGTCGCAGTGTAAACCTCAAATCAAATCTGCAGTGTTCTGTGTATCAGACCACCGTTTATTTCACCTTCACCATAACCCACTAAAACTTCATCGTAGTCTGATGAACTCAACTTATATGAATGGTATGAAGCTTTCAAGGGTGGGATTGAGTTGAAGAAATTTTGTGAGTTCGAAATAGTGAGACGAAGCTTAAGTTTAATCTTTGAGCAAACGATATTTCTTATTGAATGAGAGAAATCGACGCATTAAAGAAGAACTTTTTGTTCGAAATCTTCTAATATATTACAAAATATATATTTTAGAATTTTTTAAAAGGGAAATTTTGAAGTGCAGAATTTTAAAATTACGAAACTCATTGTCAGTTGTGTACTTTCTTATTGGTTTTCCATATTTTACACATTCGGTTTCCACTACAACTTTTAACTAATGCTATTTTCATTTTTATTTCTCTTTTCAGCAATGCAAATACCTCCTTTAAAGCATAATTCTTGCAAGCGAAGACTTCAAAACAGAAAACAATGGCAAGTAATTCCATCAAAATCCAGTTGTATTGCAAAACTCCCAAGGCCTTCAATGCAATGCTACTTTGAAATTTTACAAAACATTACAGTTGAGATGGTGAATTAAAAGCCAAGCCGAAAATCACCCTGTCAAGGCGACAACGAATGAAATAGGAAAGAGTAACGCATTTTTACGAAAGCAAAGTAAAAATGACGAAAATAAAAATAGGAAAATAGAAGAAAGTTTACGAGACGTTGACGCACAAATTAAAACAAACCCATACAAGCGCACACATGTCTGCGTATGCGTGAAGGGTGTGCCGTTATACGCGTGGGCGTCTCTGCATTTGCTCACAACCGGGCACCGTTGCATTGTAGCTGCGCATTGAATGGAATGCGAGGCAACCAGCAGTAGCAGCAGCGGCAGCAACAGCGGCAGCGGCGGCTAATAGCGTAGGGCCAGTGTCAAAGTGAAGGAGAAAAGGAAAAACCTAAACACAAAAAAAAGGAAAAAGTCGTTTGTGAAAATAAGAAAACTTGCAAACAGCAGGCAGCCAGCAGACGTTGAGCTACGCCAACAACAATTTCTTATGCCATGCTATTAATTCTGGTGCTTCGACGTTTTTGGTGCTTATGCAAATGACTGGATGCTGGCTGGTAGTTGTTGTTATGATTGTTGGAAGTGTCAACGCCATCGTCGTCAGCAGCAACAAAAGCAACAACTACACCACTATTCGGTGCTTGTCCTTGGTGCGAGTTTTTGCGTTTTTTCTGCAAACCAAAGCAAGGCAACTGCAGCGAAATTTAAGACGCGCAATTTGAGCGCACATTAGATTTGTTGTTGCTACTCATATGAGTGGCGAGGTAAAATAGCAATAAGCAGCTGTTGTGTGTGTGGCCTGGCAAGTGAAGCGAACGAGAGAAGAGCAAACAATTTATTTGAGCAAATATACCTCGAGTGCTGTGTGTCTGTGTAATTGAGAGTTAAACATTTTTAAGTTAAAGTTGAAAAGAAGAAAAGAAAAATTAAAGTGGTGTAAAAAAAAATACGAAAAATTCATATATCAGAAAAGTGCTATAAAAAATAGTAAAAGCTAAGGTGGAAAAAATTAGGCTAATAAACATTGCCCAAAAACTAAAAATTGTATCCAAGTAATCATAAAAAAATTCACATAATTGAAATAACGCGCACTAATAATAATAATTGTACTTATAATTAAAATTAAAAAAAAAAATTCAATAATAAACAAAAAATTTGTAAACACGAAAAAGAGGAAAACCTAAAATTAAAACCAATTAGTACTGAAAAAAATCATAACCATTTAATGCAGCAGAAATTTACAGTTTCAAAGTTAACTACAAACGCACAAATGTTTGGTCGTCACTGCGTCGCGACACGAACCCACAAATTCGTCGTTATGGCGCATAGAATTAGTTGTTGTAGCAATGCAATTTCGTATGCAAATTAAAAATGTTGCTCATAACCTAGTAAATAATAAATAATAACTGTAAATCATGCATTAAATTAATTAAAAATTAATGCAAGCTAATTGACTAATAAATAGTTTAGTGTGAAAAGTGTTCGTAAATTAAATACAATAAAAAAAAATGTTTAAAATTTCAATATTAGAGCAACGCGTAAGCAAAACAACTGCAATACAGAAATCATAATTGAATCACCCAAAGAAATGTATCATAAGAATTTATCGATCGAAATTGGTTTAATTTTTCATAGTAAGGTAAGTGAATTAAATATTTAAGTATAATATATTTTTCAGTAACACCGCAGTTGTGAGAAATGTCTACAAAAATGTACCCATAAATGTTATATGTATTGTAAAATCTTGTTCACGTGCTAAGGGATCCTGTAATCGTGGGTTAAAATTGCCTAAACAACTCTAGCCATGAATGTCTTTACAGCCTTCATATAAGAAAATGAAAATTTTTCACATTTATTATTTCTTAAGGTCTTTATTTTGTACCTTCCATTGTATACGCTGGGCAGAAATAGCTGCATATGATCTAAAGTAGTATTGTATTTATTTTATAATATTTATGATAAAGTGAATATGATATAATATTTCCGCTTTGATGACGCTCCAGTCATCCATCGGAACAGTGCGGTTGTGTGCTTGCAAGTATGGAACCAGTTGCTTAGCTTCGCATTCCATGTTCGGTATCTAGATGCGAGCCCTCGGCGGTCGAGGGATTTCGCTGGCCGGGATTAGTTTGAGCCTCAAAACTTCCCAGTCGTTCTGGATCTTGTCCACAACTTTTTGCAGTAAGTTAAGAGAGAGTTGATCATCGCACTTGATCACCCTGTATCCGCGGACCACCTCCATTGAGTCAAATCCTGGCACTTGACCCTCCGGGTGGCCATGACGTGATCGACGACAATGCGGGACAGCCGTGCCTCAATATCGGACCACTTCTCTGAGGCAGGTTTACCGCGATTTGGTATTTCATCAACCAACGCTGTTTGCAGGTGATCCCATTAAATGTGCGTTTGGCTGACTTTGGTATTGAAGCGGTGTCAACCCACACTTAGTGCTTCTTCGTAGGTCTGTCGCTTTCGGATCGACCACCTTTTGGCACCTTGCCTTATCGGTCGCGTCCTTTGGATGAGTCTTCCCTTCGGCCTCATTTTTTGCTTATTCTGCCGAGAGTAGCGAGAGACCTCTGGTAAAGCTTATACTTGGACGGGCCTTTTTCAACGTCTTGACGCTTTTGCCCCTTGTCATCAGCGGATGAAGATGGTTGACTCAAGGTTGATGGCGTGCTGTGGCCCACATCTTTGCCATTAACCGTCTCTTGGCTGGAGATCAAGAGGTCGTCCTCTGAGGAAGTTCCCAACTCCTCAATTTGTTAGTGTCGGTTCGTGTTGTCCATTTGCCCATCTGTTGTGTCAATGGGTGCGTCCGCTTGTCCGTCCGTTTTGGGTTTGTGTCCGTCCGTTGGTCCGTCTTCTTGTCTGCCCGTTTCTGGATGCTATCCGATTTTTGTTTTTTTTCTAAGTTCATTGTTCACTGTTCACATGTCGCCATGTACGGTGATAAAAGAGGATATCGGGGAAATAATTGGTCAGCCATGGCAGCGCCCCATACCATGGTAAGGCCACCGTTACAACCTGAGGCGGCCTGCTGTCAGGAGGGCTCTATTAGAATACAGTCCAATTTTGTCCCCAAACCCACCCAATAGGCATGGGTCGCATCACACATTGGGTTGAGTGAGTCATCACAAGTCCTTCGAGATTCATCTAAAAGCAATCGGACAATAGAAATTAGTTTTATTAGTAGATAATCTTTTGCCTGATCGAATCTTTTTTTCAAAATTAACAATATGGTGGCCTAAGGAAATATTTTTCGTATATTCGAGAAAAAAACGACAATTAATTGTGAAAAAAATCGAAATTAAAAAAAATCCATCGATCAGTCACAGGTTTTTATGTTTAAGTTACAGTAATCACCAGCTCAAA
This sequence comes from Anastrepha fraterculus, assembly GCA_037575425.1. Classification (NCBI taxonomy): domain Eukaryota; kingdom Metazoa; phylum Arthropoda; class Insecta; order Diptera; family Tephritidae; genus Anastrepha; species Anastrepha fraterculus. Next base: position 147,415 of record JAYXIM010025705.1, read on the forward strand.
AAACATAATTTTGAGAAAAACGCATTTAAAAATTTGCTATCGATTTATGTAGAGTTATACGATTTATTTCATTACTCGCACTGTGTCATCTATTCCTGGGCAGCTTCCAAACCTTTTTCGCAAAGATTCCAAATAATGTTTTTTTATTTCAAGTGAGCAGTGAGATCTTCTTCCCATTTTCGTGGCAAGTAATGATTTGACAGAAAAAAATTATAATTGCAATTATAACAAACGAGAATTCACTGAAAAAATTAGTTTTAATCATCTTAACTGATGTTTTAATAATCGTTATTTCATTGTCCAAAGTGAAACTTGGAAAAAAGAAAAATTGGCGGATATTAGAGAGAAGTGACTAACGCCATAACATTGACATAAAAATATGAACGAATATCAGTTAAACTTCTAAGAAATAACAATTTGAATAGAGCTCACTGTAAGTGCGCTATTTCTCTTGCCATGGCTGTATCTATACCCATAAAATATTAGAGCATATAGAACCTTGTTTGGTTTAGGTCTCAAGCATGAAAAGATGGAGTCAATGTTACAAAAAAAAAAAATAAATAAATAAATAAATAAAAAATAAGTAAAATAAAAATAAATTATTATTTCAATAAAATAAAAGTGAAAATAACAAAGCATCAGCAACGATTAGGCATGAGCGCATGAAACAAGCCGACTGCTAATGATGGCTACGCAGTTGAGCAATTAAAAAGCTATGACCTTAAAGCAGAAAACGCAGAGAATAATGATAAATTGCGCGAAAGCTTCCGCAGGCTAAAGTGGCGTCTGAAATCGAGACGGCTGCAGTGCGGCGCGATGCAAGCGTGAAGTGGCCTGGAAAAGGTCAGCAGCAGCCACAGTGGCAACGTCAAGTGCAACGATGTCAATAGTAAACAATAATAACAAACAATCGGAAAAACAATGCAGCAATACAATACACTAAAGAAGCTATAGAAATAAACGAAAAAAGGAAAAAGTAAAATAAACAAAGAAAAAAGATAAAAAAGTAACTATTCAATAATTCCAAAACCATCATCGCCATATGAACAGAGGAAGCCATGGCTTAACGCAAATATATGGCATATTTTTCAAAAACATAAAAGCACAAAAATGAAAAACAAAAAAAAAACAGTAAAAATTAAAAAGAACAACAGATCTGCAATTTGATACTATAACAATAACAACAACAAACACAGCAGCATCAAGTGCAGCAACGCTGCTATTTCGCTTATTTTATTTTTTCGCTTTTGGCTTCACTATTCTGTTCATTTTCCTCGATTCTCATGCTCATTATCATTACCAATGCCATCGTAAACATCAGCCGCCATCGCACGCCACAAGCAGCCATAACAAGAATAGCAACAATAGCACAACAATAAACAATGGTCGGTCAACATTTACTCATTGTCCAACTAGGCGCTGCCTGGCCTGGCTTGACTGCTGCTGAGAGGAAATGATTGCGGCAGAAGTGATTGGCTGAAAGGGGGAAAAACGAATGACTTTTGCTTTCCTGTTTTGAGGTTCAAGTTCTCTATAAAATAATACAAGAAAAAAATAAATAAATTCAAATTAAAAAGAAAACAGGAACAATTTTTTGGTGTTTTTTTTCCAAAATGAACAGTCGCAGTGAAGCTCGCAAATAAAACAGTAACGAAAACAAGAACAAAACTAATTTGTGACGATTTCGATGGCGCACAAATAAAAGCAACCCAGAGGTCAAATTCAAATCGCCACAAAATTATGGCCAAGTTAAGGCATAAAGCAGCAGGCAGGCAACAGCATTGGTAAGCGTTAGTCCACGAACTGGTTGAGCGGATGAGCGGCCAAGGGTTGAAGTGAACGATAGGCAAAATACTGGAATGGGCCATTTGTTGTGGCCAGATGTGAGGCAAACAGAGAAAATTGACGACGAAAATGCAACGAGGCGTGGTAAAATTTGTGGCAAGAAATGTGCGCACTTGAGTGACACTGTTGCATGGACCGAAGTTTAACTGCCTTAAAATGGCGCACACGCAATATAGGCCTGATATGAAGTAAAACTGCAAATTCAGTGCAAGAATATATCTTTAACAAACGATTCATGAAAATGCCACTATAAATTAGACTACCAGCACCACTCACGTATATAATTCAATCGTAGTATTGGTTTTGCGTTGAGGCAACAAATTGGTGCGGAAGCGCTACTTGGATTCTGGATGAATCACCACCTTAACCAACAATTGATTTTGCTTTCAACCGTGCGTGCTGTGCTGTGCTTGCGCCTATTGCCAGAGATGAATCAGGTGTTGCTGGATAGAAAGTCATCGCAGAATTCCAATATTGTAGAGAGGATTAAAGGAGAATTTTGCCAGTATCATTTTTTTGGCTTAAAGTGAATTTTTTTTAAATATATTTTCATAATACTTAGTAGCGGCGCGTTATCGCATTCAGTCCATATACCTTTAGTAAATAAACTGTACGCCACATATTGGTAAGTTTTGACTATTTGCTTATTTATTTAGTAACATGAACAATTGTTTGTATAAAATATAAATAAAAACTAACAAGGAAAAGTGCATAAAGCGTAGTACACATAACAGAAGTGAAACTTTCAAGGCAGACAAAGAACGAGGGAGAGACTCGAGAGAGAATGAGATAGAGAGAAACAATATATATTCCAGGACCGCAGCAACAAATTCCCGCAAGGCAATACCGATAAATCCGACGCCGGAATGGATAGCACTTTATAGTACGCACAAGCATTAGCCAGGAAACGGAAACAAGCGCTAAAAAATAGGCACGAAAAGAAACGCCAAAAAAAATGGGATCAAAAAACGCCCCAAACAGGAGGCACCAAGGAAATATAACGCCAAAAATAGGCACCAAAGATATATTTCCTGAAAGTTTGCACCAACAAACAAGCGCCAAAAAGTAGGCAGTGTTATTTCTCACTAGAAATTAGCAAACACAAGGAAAAACTCAGGAAAAATAGCCTAAAGTGTATCTAAGATATATATAAGGTGAAGCTCTCTCTCTCCTTTTCCTCTACGTTATATCTTTTTTCTCTCTCGCGGAACGAAAATGCCCAAAACGTTGCATGGCCTTGAAATTTGACTCTCCATTCTCGCTCGTCCATCGACGGCTAAGAAGTTTCACTTCAAAAATAAATAAAAATTAAATAGAACAAAACCTATATTAAGCACTGTTTCTGCGATTTGTAAAAATTTGGCAAATTTTCATAAAAATTTAAAGCTTTTTACTCAAAACATTGAATTTTGATGTAATAAAGTGCAAGTTTCAAGTAGTTCACAAGCTGCGTTGATTTTTACAATTTTTTCTGCTAACAAAGCTGGGTGTTTTTCTCCACATAAAATGTGGCGTTAATGCAAAAGATCGTGTCCGAAAAAAATTAAAAAAGTCTGTGTGATTTTCTATCTAACTATGAACGCTCGCTTGTATTCTTGCTGATCATTGCATACTTCGATAGTCTAATAAGTTATGTCAGCTCAGTAATCTATTTTAAGGAACGCCATTGCAGTTCTTTCAAATAGCTTATTTGGACACCCGGGTCTGGTCAAACTTTTTCTACTTTAAATTTGGCGTGAATTTAATATATTTCCATTATATCTAACGACTTGAGCTTCGAGGTTGCTTCCTAAAATTAAATTTTCTATGAGTACGTAGGCTCGATTCTCCGTTCATAAAACACCAACATAAAAAAACAGTTTTTTCTAAGGGCGTAACTACAAATAGTTATCCAACATTTCTTACACCATCACTATCTTTTCGCTTTCTTGAATGAAATAGTAGGCAGTGACAAACCTCCGAGTGTGTTTCTGCCAAGAAAAAGCTTTTCTATGAAAAAACTATCTCTTCGGATGCGACATAAAAGAGTAAGTCCGTCCATTTGTGGGATAACCTACAGATTCAGACGACAAATTAGAGAAAGAGCTCTACCAAGCACCTAACACCCAATTATATATACATACAAAAACTGCCACCGCTCTTATGAAACCGCCCCACAGTATCACAAGAATGGCTCTAGGTTGTAATCCTCAGGGGGGCAGAAGCTGCAGCCGGCCAAAGAACACCTGGCAATGATCCATCCTGCATGACTTACCTTCTACAAACACAAGGTGGGACAATGGCAAATGAAGAAGCTTACATTGAAGAAGCTTTGTTGAGCCCCTGCTCCTCAAATGTGTAGATAGGTAGCTGAAATGGTTAAAGTATCACTCTGGCACTTCGCAAGTAGCACTAAACCACCGTTTTGATACCTTTATGAGACTTCCAACCGCAAGATATCCACAGCTAGTCAGAGCTGTTGATATAATGGAGAAGACTGATGGGACCTAGGTTGGCGCACTGTGCCAGCCTGTCGAAGAAAGGAGCATCCTGTGGACTTTAACGGTCTAGCTGCCAAACCCGGACATTTACAAAGAAAGTGCGCAACAGTTTCCTTCTCAGAAAGGTCCCCACAGTTTCTGAAGTGTGAGTTAAATGGTAAACTTATCTTTTCCGCTTGAGTTCCGGTTGTCCAATGACCAGTAAGCACAGCTACGAGTTTGGTAATTGAGTGGCGTGGAGTCCCCAAACCTATCTGCGTGTTCCGTTTATTGTACTGGGACCGAAGGGTGTTCAAAATAACACAGGAAGACATGAATCCCCATCTTTACTGCGCTTTTCTGAGAAACAGTTTGTGCAATTCCCCTTTAAAAATTGTCAGAGGGAGGCCGATGGCCGGGTAAGAGGTCTCTGAGACCAATTCGATTACGTTCTTCCCAAGCTTATCAACAATTTTATTTCCTCCTATGTTTCTATGTCCTGGAGATTCACAAAGACTTCTAGCTGAACCCAGCGCTTGCAGTATTCGGCCGTTTTAGGGAAATAGATAATTTGGCTGATTTAGAGAAAACTCCTGCTCCGAGTCCCAACTCTCAAACTTCAGCTTGTGGATAGTCAGATCTCTACGAAGTTCAGTGAAATACGCTGTTGACTGTCTGAAAGTGCTACCATATCTCTTCAGAGATGCGACGAAGATAACGTAAAAGTCGATGGGAAGTAAGTGCGAAACGACATTAAGGACAGGTTTGGGTCAAATTCGGCAAAGGAGCACTCAAGAAAAAAACAAAAACCAAAATGTATATATAATGTACATAGAAATGGTTATATATAAAATATAGCTGTGCCTGCATGCCATGCTCGACATTTTTTGTATATGAAATAAAATACCCAACACCGTGAGCCAAAAAAATTTTAAAATTTGAAACTACAAAAAAAAAATTTTTAAATTTAAATTTTTTAAATTAACGCGATTTTTGAGCAACTTGGGATATACACTTTTATATATTACAGTTAATTAGACTATGAAACTGCATACTCTGATTATGATTAAAGAAACTAATTCTCTTTATTTAAATTCTCACAGCGTTTGGAGCTTGGTTTTGTATAGTTTTTGTAGTAAAATGAATTAGATTTTCATAAGAAGTTATTAAATTTGAATAAGAGGAAATAAATAGCTAAAACTTGTCTATGAGCCGGCGTTCTAAAGTTGATGAAACGCACTTAATATCTTCTCCCAGAACACAACATTTGCCATTGCCTAGAACTTTACAGCGCAAGGCATCAAATGCTCGTATATTCATTTTCATTCTTTATGATCAATACGCGCATGAATGCCACACACTGTGCACTGGTTCAGCACAGCACAGACAGTAGCAGTGTGCCACTGGGCGAAATCAGTTCACTACAACAATGCAGTACCACGGGGCACAAATCAGCACAAATGACAATTTTGACAACGTTCCACTTTCGAAACGATTTCCATTTTCCAGCAATACTTTCTTAACCACACAGCCACTGCTGTTTGCCCCGGTGGCTACCTTCCTATTTGGCCAATGGCTTGACCGGTCAAAACATTGACTTGTACATAACTGCACGTCTGACATCGCTTTCACTTACGCTTGTTATGTCTGCCAACTGTTTGCTATGGAACATATGCACTAACACATACATACATACATAGTTGTAGTGAGTAAGTCCGGTATACAAATAGCCAATTAAGTGAATCCTCAAAAGTCGCTGCATGCATCGTCAGCTGCCACTTGCCAGTAGCCAGTCAGTCGCCAGTCAGTCGCTTGTTTCTTCAGCGACTCCCCTTGCTTTCTCTCTCTCTCTTTCTCTCCTTCGAAGCGTTTTTCCCCAATCCATCTAATGCACTGTTTTCTATATATCTTGCATATTGCATGTCTTTAGCAAGAATATTTGTTGTGATTTCGTTTAACTTCTTAAATTGCATTCCTTCTACATACAAATCGGTTGTTTCTCTCTAAAGTCTTCAATGTTGCTCATACGCCCTTTTGTACTGGGAAGCTATTTGCGCTAAGACTCCGAATGCTTGCATACTGTGTTTTTATTACATACTCACTTCTTGTTCATGTTAGATTTTAATGCGAGTTTACTTTACAGCTTGTTCAATTTGAATTTCAATGCTGCAGTGAGTGGACTTGTTTTTGCTATAACTATCAGCTAAGGAAGGATGTATGAAAATATGTATTTACATACATATATGCCTAGCTTTCTGAGAGTATTGTCAAAATGAATAGTAATATGCTTTCAACAAAAGTGTGTGTACTGTTACTCATCTAGCTCACCATCATCTTTCAGCACTGCAGCACTTTGTGAGCTTTAGCCTGCTGTACGTGGAACCTTCCTACATCTAGATCGCTTGCGACTTTTTTCAATTCCTTAGCCCAAGTTCATTGAATACCTCCTCTAGTTTGCCAGCTCATTTTGTTCTAGGTTTTCTTCTGCACCCTCGAACCACCCATTCTTGTTATATAACCCAACCATCTTAACCACTGCGCTTTGATGAAACGTATAACATTTTCGCCATTTACAAGCTGGTCCCGATTATCGTTCCGCCATATGCTCACCGTGATCTTTAATTGCTCCAGAAATTTGTCTGAGTATTTTTCGCTCGAAGGTTTGCAAATTTGCTTTATCTGCTTCAATTACAGTCCACGATTCAGCTCGATAGCTGATCTATTGATGTTTTCGTACAGAATCCATTTGCATTGTTTGTTTAGTAGTTTCAATTTGAAGAGTTTCGTTAGTGACGAGTATGATCAGTTAGCTGTTTGGATTTGAAGGTGAGGCTTGTTGAATTATCTCCACTCAATTTGAAGCGTAAGTAAATAAAAGATTCCGCGATTTCAAAAGAAAAATCGCCAGTTTTCAGTTTGTCTTATGCTGGCTTATTTTGTCTGCACATCACCATATATTTCGTCTTATTTTCGCCTATTCTATCAGCTGCAATGTCAATATCCGCGGAGATTTTGGATAGGGCGTGGATGTTTTGCTGACAGTTGCTACGTCATCCGAGAATGCAAATAATTGAGTAGTTCTGCTTAATGTTTGTCTAGTGCTTTTGGCGTCACTTACTTCATCCACGGCTCAGCATTTCATATGGTTCAAGATTTTTGGTGAGAGCGTATCCCATTTGCGTTACTCTAGTTTTAGTTCTGAAGGACTCGATTTATTGTCTTGTATTATCACTTTTGGTACAGTTTTATATAAAGTCACCACAGCTTTTTTAAAATCAGTAAGCAGGTTGTCCAGCCCAATATTGTGCTGAAAACATTTCTCTATGGACTGTTTGAGAAAAAAATTTATTGTCTTTCGAATTGAGGAACTCTTAATGCGTGAAGATTTTATAAGTTATGTTAAGCAGAATGCAAGTCGTGCGATAGTTATTCCAGTTATTTTTATCGCCTTTCTTGTAGCTAGGGAGTATTATTGCTGCGTTTCAGTCACCTGAGGGTGTTCTATAGTATCAAACTAATGTTGTCAGATGATGCATCCTTTCAATGAACCCGGTACTTACGTTTTTTAGGATCTAAGTTGTTATATTGCCTTCCCCAGGCAATTTTAAGTATAATTGATTACATCTAATAATTCTTGTATGGTGGTTGTTTGCCTGTATGGTCTAGAGCTTCTTTGTTGTTCGCATGTAGTAAGGCAATATCCGTAAAAGCACCAATTTCACGGGCAGTGAGCAGATCTTTAAAGTAGTCGACCCAAATTTTTTACTACTTCCTGCTATCCCGTAAATATATTACCATTTTAGCTCTTGCATATATTTGCTCCCGTTTGAAGTCCCTGCTTTTCTGCTCTAATTTGGCTCTAAAATTTGCGGGTTTGCTTGTCGTGGAAATATATGCACATGTTTTCTATCTCTTTTTTCATGGATTCTCTTTTCTTTCTTTGACACATTTTCTTCTCTAGGCGACTTCATTCGATGCATATTTCCTCAGCGGCTCGAATTTTCTTCAGCAGCCATTTCTTGCTTGCTTCATTTTTTAAGTCTTATTCTTAATTTCGTATCCAATTTAACTCACTTTAATTGGTCTTCAGTTGAAACCTGATTGAATTTCCTCGTACTGTGATAACAATTGAGTTTTTTTGAATCTAAATATTTGACATTTTAAAATTTATTTATTCTTTTATTAAGTCGAATGAACAAATATTCCTACGCACTACTGAAAAAGTGTGCTTAGAGTTTATATAGTTAAAATAATCGAATAAAAGGGTAACAATTTTTGCATAGCATAGTGGCATATCAAGATTAGGGGCGTTATTTAGCTCTAACAGAGCTCTTGACAGAAAAAAATATTTAGCGCAATTACCTTCAGAAAGATCATTCACAAATGCATAGTTTCATTTCTATTCAAAATTGTTTGAACCTGCACCATGGCGTCGTAAGAGCCTTGACCATGGCTTGACTATCGGAAAAATGTTAATATCTGCCTCGCTCTCCCGCTACCTAAGCATTATGCATGGCTGCAGGAACGCAAAGAGTTCTGTCTAAAAAAACACGAGCAGTATTCAGCAGTTTAAGGAAATAAATAAATTGGCTGGCTTGGAGAAACCCCCTGCTCCGACTCCCTATTCCATCTTGGAACCACCAGTGAAGGCAGAGGTAACAGCCTCGGTACAGATTTACCTCTCGTTCCAATCATGCTTACATGAACAGATTGCCCTCGCGCGACGGATAGAGAGTTTGTACGAAGTTCAAAGAAATACGATGTTAGCAGCCTAATCATGGCTCAGAAACCAATCTCCACTGACCTCATTGCACTTTGAGCAGCGATGTGAATAACTTAAAAGTCGATGGGAAGTAAGTGTAAAACGACATTCAGGGTAGCACTGGAACAAGTTCAGCATACTCCGGTAATGCCAATACAAGCAGTTGTTTGCACCCTTCCCGGCTTTGTGATATTATAGCCCTTTCGAAGAGCTTTCACCAAACCAGACACGTTAAAATTTTCAGAATTAGTACAATGAACATCCAAAGAACGACTTGTGGCTTCAGTCCTTATTTTTTTGCCAAACATAGATTTGCAGGAGTAGAAAGATTTGGTTACCTGATTTTCAATGTGCAGCTTCTAATGAAGTTTGGAGCCTGGTATCACTCATAGATACTTAACTTCCTCTGAAAGCGGGTGAACACGGTTATGTAATCTATGAAGTCTAAAATGTGGAGGCTTATATTTTTTGGGAAGTAGCATCAGCTTCGTTTTGTCAGAGTTTAGTCTGAGGCCACAACTGGCAGTCCGGCGATTGTTAATAGTAAAAAATTTTAATGTAAAAAATAAGTATTGTGTCATCGCCAACATAAGAAATCGGATAAGCAAATAAAGAAGAAGAAGAACAGAAGAAGAAAAACAAGAAGAAGAAGAAGGAGCTCAATTGTATTAGCATCTTGGCGTAAGACAATTATCAAGCGAAGTCTTTGCCTTTGTCATTTACTTTGTAAAACTGGTTTTGGGGAATATTTTTTGTCCACTCTATTTGTTTGTTGTACTGACGACAGATTGACAAGGCCCAGTGAAGTTTTTAATTGTGGTATTTTTCGTTAATTTTATTCATCTAACTATTGTCATCTACCACCGGAATTGGGCATTGTCGCAGAAAAAAAGCTGATACATCAGTAGTTCCATAGCAGATTGGGTCTTTCTTTAATAGTTGTCCACGGAAATCTTTTAAGAAATAATGTTTTTCAGCTCCGACCAACAAACTCTCATTCCGAATGCGCCTGATATAATTTTTCAATGCGCAGAGATATTTTTTGAAATTTACTTCTTCGATCGTCTAAAGAGTTAAGCACAATTTCGCTGGAAGGACTAATTGGATATGCCAAAAGATGTGTTGAAGAACATTCAGAGATAGGATCGAAAAAAACTTTTTGAGCACCGATGTTGACCGCTGCTAGCAACGAGTGCATCTTTTGGTACTTACGAGCAGCCCAGCCAACATTACCCTCCCTCCGGATATACTCACGCCGTAAATAAAGGGTATCAAAGCAATATACTCGTATGTATGTGAGTTACATATTTCTTTCAGTTTTCCTAGTTTTTCGCAAAATATTATTTTAACAATTATCTTAATTCGGCAGTTATACTAACCCAGTCTTTCCACAAAGTAAATAAATAATTCGAAATTGCCACACAACACTCGTCGTTGGTTTATCTACTATGTTTTTCCTAGTACTTTTATTGCACAAATTTCACATCCTTCCCCACTTCCATTCCAAGCACAAAAACTAGTAGAAAGTCATTTTATAACAACAAAAGAAACACAAATAAAATAGAACAAAACAATCAGCACGAGCGCTTGAGGCATTTCGGAATTCATTCATTTGCAACCAAAACGAAATATAGACGCAGGCGTAGGCTGATTAAAATTCTGTGCGTTGTGTTGGTTTGTTTATGAAATGCATAGTGCGTGTTGCACAAAGTGTGAACACAAACAACCTATTAAAAATATGTAAAAACACGAGCACAAATAAATAAATAAATAAATTAGTTAGAAAACTATGGGGGAATACATACAACTTTGTGGATATGCAGGAGAGTTTGCGCCCAGTAGGGAAATTCCCATATTGCTTGGAATGGTTTTGAAATTAGAGATCTCGAAATATAGATAGTCTGTAAGGACTAAAAGTTTTCGGCACACCATTAACAGGGTTAAGTGAGAGCTCCTGACTGATTTTGAACCTTAAATCTAAATATGATAATTGCAAAAATCGCATAATTTGTCAAAACTAAATCATCCTAGCATTTGTTGCTCCATACGAATCAAGACGATCTCAAAAGTGGATGCCTATATTAGCGGACAATTTTGATTTCGGGATTTCAGCATATTTTGTAAGTAATAAAGGGATCCCAGAATTCATTCCATCTTAAATCTATTTTCGTGTGTTAAAATGCAATAACTGAAAGCATTTAAGCAAACCATCATATAATATATACATTGTCAAAAAAGTCTTGCGGTATTTCCGCAAGCTTGTCTTTGTAAGCATGTAGTTCGCGCTAGAGCTTTTTGGAAAGCTCTTTTCACGTGCTAACACGTGTTTGATTAATTGTTGTTTGCTTTTAGTCGTTCGTGAGTTATAGCGTCGCAAACATGGAGCAAAATAAAGAGAAAATATGGCATATTTTACAGTACTACTACGATAAAGGCAAAAATGCTTCTCATGCTGCCAATCAAATTTGTGCAGTTTATGGACCCGATACAGTTTCCATTTCCACCGCACAACGATGGCTTCAACGTTTTCGTTCTGGTGCAGAGGTGATCGAAGATGCGCCACGGTCCGGAAGGCCTGTCGTCGAAAATTGCGATAAAATCGCTGAATTGATCGAAAGAGACCGGCATAGTAGCAGCCGTAGCATCGGCCAAGAGCTGGGCATGAGTCATCAAACCGTTATAAACCATTTGAAGAAGCTTGGATTCAAAAAGAAGCTCGATGTATGGGTGCCACATGACTTGACGCAAAAAAACATTTTTGCCCGTATGGATGCATGCGAATCGCCTCTGAATCGCAACAAAATCGACCCGTTTTTGAAGCGGATGGTGACTGGCGATGAAAAGTGGGTCACTTACGACAACGTGAAGCGCAAACGGTCGTGGTCGAAAAGCGGTGAAGCTGCCCAGACGGTGGCCAAGCCTGGATTGGCGGCCAGGAAGGTTCTTCTGTGTGCTTGGTGGGATTGGCAGGGAATCTTCCACTATGAGCTGCTCCCCTATGGCCAAACGCTCAATTCGGACCTGTACTGCCAACAACTGGATCGCTTGAATGCAGCACTCATGCAGAAGAGGCCATCTTTGATCAACAGAGGCCGAATTGTCTTCCATCAGCACAACGCCAGGCCACACACATCTTTGGTGACGCGCCAGAAGCTCCGGGAGCTCGGATGGGAGGTTCTTTTGCATCCACCGTATAGTCCGGATCTCGCACCAAGTGATTACCACCTATGTCTGTCCATGGCGAACGAGCTTGGTAGTCGGAAGTTGTCCTCAAGAGAGTCCTGTGAAAATTGGCTCTCCGAGTTTTTTGACAATAGGGAAGCGAGCTTCTATAAGAGGGGCATTATGAAGTTGACATCTCGTTGGGAACTCGTCATCGAACAAAACGGCGCATATTTGACTTAAATCGCACTATTATAAACAATTTTATGAACAATTGAAAATTCAATAAAAATGCCGCAAGACTTTTTTGACAACCTATATAACACCATTTAAAATTTAAAATAGACTGATTTTAAAATCGTATTTGTGCTTAGCTCGACTTGTAAAAATTCTAGACTACAAAGGTTAACTCAGTTTAGGTCCTTCAGATTTATTTGATTTCAGAAAGCCCAAATTGGCATCACCAGTTGTCCGAAATTTTAAAGTAGCCGAATCTTCAGCACTGCATTTAGGTGAAACCAGCTTTATTATGAGGCCTCCAACAGGCAGATAGCCAGCCAGAGTTTTAGGTGTAATGGGAAAAAGTGAAAGGAATATAAGTTACAGCATTGCCCTAGGCTGTCGAAGAAGCAGCATCCAGTGACCTTAATCGTCTAGCCGCCGAGCCTGGACATCAACAAAGAAATTGCTCAACAGTCCCTTTTCGGAAAGGTCCCCACAGTTTTTGCAATGAAAATTAAATGATAAATCTAGTCTTTCTGTATGCGTGTGCCGATAGCTTAATGCCCGGGAAATCCAACTACGAGTTTGGAAATTGAATGGTATGGAGTCCTTAGAGCTTTCTGCGTCTGCCGTTTTTTATACTGGGACCAAGAGTTTTCGAAATAGCGTGAAGCAATGGAGCTATATCTTTTCTGTACTTTTCTAAGAAATAAGTTGTGCAATTTCCCTTAAGTAACTCTGAAGGGAATGCCGATTGCCAAGTAGGGAACCTATAAAATTAATTCAATCGACACCTTCTTGGCAAGCTTATCAACAGTTTCATTTCCCTCTATGACCTAAAACCCACATCCTACACACCTAAGATATTTGGTCTCCTCCTTACAGGTGCTTACCAGTTCAGATATGCACCATGGCGTCGTCAGAGCCTTTACCGCGGCTTGACTACTGGAAAAAAATATTAATCTCTCCCTCGCTCCCATGTTCCCTAAGCATTTTGCATGCCTGCAAAGTAGCAACGACTTTTGTCTGAAAAACACTAGAAGTATTTGCCATCTTGGAGCCGTCAATGAAGACTGAGGCCCGGTACAGGTTTCCCACTCGTCCGGTCCTGCTTAGTTGGAAAGATTGCCCTAGCACGACCCTCAAACTCTAGTTTGCGGATAGAGATATCTGTTCGAATTCTGGCGAAATGCTATCATTGCCTTTGAGAGATTGCCTCTAGAGGCCAACCTCCATTAACCTGATTGCACTTTTAGCAGCGATGGGAATAACGTAAAAGTCATTGGGAAGTAAGTGCAAAACGACTTTAAGGGCAGCACTGGGACAAGTTCTGCCTACTCCGGTGATTCCCATACGTGCAGTTGTTTGCACCCTCCCTAGTTTAGTGATAGCATAGCCCTTTCGGATAGCTTCCGACCAAACCAAGCATCCGTACGTTAAAATTGCCTGAACCACTACGTTGTACATTCAAAGGATGACCTGTGGCGTGATTCTTCGTTTTTGCCGAACATATAAGTAGATTTACAGTAGAAAGCGGGAGAACGTGGTTATTAAATCTGGGAAGTCTAAAGTGTGGAGGTTTGTATTTTCTGGTAAATAACACCAACTTCGTTTTGTCAGAGCTGACTATGAAGCCGCTACTGGTAACCCAGCGACAGAGTGCAGTGCTCCCAATACTATTAGAATCAAGCTATCGGTGTATTCTACTACTTTAACCCCACCTTTATATAACATTGTCCGAACTTCGTCAATAGCAACTAGCCAAAAGAGGGGTGAAAGAATATCACGCCCACCACTTTCATGTCACGTTGACAGGTTTTGCTTTGATGCAACGCGAAAAGCTCTAGTGCTTGGTAAATACAAAGAATGCTTTGGCAGTGAAACCGAACAATATCCGATGGGATGCCACGCCGCGAGACTCAACTTAAATTCATCTGCCTTGTGAAGCTGATGACTTTTTTAGCAATGTCCAACTGATTTTTTATGCATAAAAATAGTCAAACGAGCTCAAGTTTACCGTGAAGACTTTTAAAATATATTGGCATTAAAAATTGTTAAACTTTTTTAGAAAAGTCAATTTATGTTTATGTTTAACACTTTTGTGCGGAGTGCGCGAATAAAAACAATTCCCGTGTAGTTTCGTTCGAATGAAAATGTTTTTCATGTTTTTGTAGTATTTCTTAGCATAAACTTAACTATATAATTAAAAGTAAATATGTATTAAGTACGGAATGAAATCGATAAGAGATTTTTATACGTATATATATATTATATATAGAGATTCTTCCGTTTACTAAATAAGTAAATAAAGTACGGAAAAATAAAATTATCTCTCTCCATTCTTCCTGTTTACATGGTGATTAGCTTAGCAGATTAAAGTACTGAGGATGGAAAGATGAGTGAAAGAAAATTGTCCGAGAGTCGTGGTAAGCTCGCTTAGAATTTTATTTACTTAAGCTTTAATTGGTGCACTTATTAAAGTACATAAAAGTGGCGTGGGTTACACTTTGCAAATTTTCGAACATTTTGGCTTCGAGGACCCCCGAAAAGGGCCATAAGCCATAAGCCATTCGAAAGGTGCAGCGCTGTGCTAACAAACGAAATTATAAGAAAAAATAACTCTCTTAATAGATGTGTACTAATATGGTTACGTGAAGCTTTTGTGCTTGAGCGGGACTCACTATGAGGTTGGTGCTTTTCGGTCACATTGTTTGAACCGCAGAAATACTGAGCGGGCGTGAACATTTATAGTGATTAATGCTACACAACTGCACCAACGAGTTTTCCTGCATGGCACACATACAAATCCATTTGTTTTCATATATAACGTTCGGTGTGTGGATAAGTTCATTTGTATAAGCGCATTTGTTTATAGCCGGAATTGCAAGTGTAGTGAGCGGCCACAGGCAGCAGCAGAATACGATTTATAAAAGCAGCCACGTTGCAGTGAATACTAATTAAACAATGGAGCGAAAAACTATAATAAATGCATTTTCCGAAACATATAAAAATTTGCAATCATGCCTGTGTTATACGAGTTAATAGTGTAGACTATATAAATGTGCCAACACTCTAACACACTTTAAAGTTCATTTTATACTACGCAGTACCCTAATTGAGAGAGTTCAGCGAGCACCTGGAAGTGTGTGGGTTTTAGAAATAAATTTGATTGATGTTTTGGAGATATTCAACTCCGATTCCATGAATTTCAACGATGATGTCGCTGTATTCTTAATAAATTTACGAACAATTTCGATGGAGTTTTCGGTGATTAGAGACTTTGGGCGTCCCGTATGTTCATTGTCATTTATGTCCTCACAACCATCTCTGAAACGTGTAAACCACTCATGAACTCTGGCACGAGATAGACAATCATCGCCATAAACTTTATTCATCAGTTCAAATGTTTCGGTTAACGTTTTATCGATTTTAAAACAAAATTTGGTATTAGATCTTTGTTCGAAACTCATTTTTGAACCGATGACACAAACATACTGACACTTTAGATGCAATAATTTTGCTTCCACTGAACCGAATGTCACCAAGCTTTCACCGGAAGTCTCATTATAAAGATGGCTCCATCGAATAAATTTTGATGACACCAGTCTTGCTTATTTTGGACTTCACCTTGTGTATTTGTATATAGGTATATCGGAAATATTTTGTTTTGAAGGTGTTCTCGTTAATTTGTTTAATTTTCTCAAAGTTCTCGTTAATTTTTTTTTTAATTTTTTTCCCGAAAATACTATAAATTTTCTTCAAATAATAAGTCCTCGACATTTACTTATTGTACAAAAAAATTCGAAATAATTATTAGAATTATCTGCGGAAAAAATTATTAGAAATCAACAAAAATTTTGAGCAATTTGAAATTTGCACCTTGTTATAGTAAAATTTAATGAGGTATAAATACGCGTACCCAATTTTGACGTGATAACGTCTTATAATTCGATTTAACAGGCTGCACGCACGAAAAAATGTGTCGTTACCTTGCTCATTAGTGTTACCTTGTTCATTGCCGTTACCTTGCTCATTAGTGTTACCTTGCTCATGTGTCGTTACCTTGCTCATTGCCGTTACCTTGAATGAACTGCAAGCGAAAGCGCGGAACGAACGACAAAGCAAACAAAGCAAACGAACGGCAACGTTCGACATCTTGCTCTCTCCTACTTAAGTGAGCGTATATGTGTATGTATATGCGCATATCTATATATATAAAAAGAAGTTACATTTCCTTGGTAATCTTATAACTCAAGAACGAGCTCACCTATCCAAACCAAATTTTTAGGCTTTGTTTGGACTATTCAGTAGATGGTTTGTGGCTTAAAATTTTAAGAATCGGATAACAGGGTCTCGAGAAATAGGCCAAAACGTGAACCCGGGTAACCCTAGGATGTGTTTGTACAATATGGGTAGCAAATGGAAGCTGTTGATGATTTCTATAGTATAGAGTATTTTTCATACCGTTCCGTGAATAGGGTCTCGAGATATCGCCAAAAATGTGGACCTCGATAACTGAAGGATGTGTTCGTACAATATGGGTAGCAAATGGAAGCTGCTGATGATTCTATAGTATAGAGTATTTTTAATGCCCCTCCGTAACTAGGGTCTCGAGATATAAACCAAAACGTGGACCTGGATAACCCTAGGATGTGTTTGAACCACATGAGTATCCATTTCGGCAAAAGTGTAAAGCAATTATGGATTTAATTGTGAAATTATATGTATTTGGGGAGGTGCGTTGCCATATGTACTCCATCGAATGACAGAAAAGGGGATTGACGCACGCACATATACTAATTTGGCTGGTACATAAAATAACTCCGGATCAAATCGATAGCCTTATATCAGCTGAAATTCCTAACCACACTGCTGATAATGGGTTATTTCAAGTTGTCGTTATACATTACATTTCCTTGGTAATCTTATAACTCAAGAACCGCCGACCCGATTAACACAAAAATTTTAGAGTTCTTTTCTATCTTTAAGGAGGTGGTTTGTGTGAAGTTTGATTGAAATCGGTGCAGCCGTTCCTGAGTTATGACATTTTATGTGAGTAATGGTTTCCTCTCATACGAAATGCCTGTATGGAAAAACAATAACAAATACACAGCCGCTTATGAGCGTTTCTGTTGTACTGTTGTGGTTGTAAGTGTATTATGTTAATATTAATTTTGGGCGAAAATATAATAAAAACTCGAGCATTCAAGGAACTGGAAAAACATTTTTAACTTTATTTATTTTAGCATAATTTATTTAGCGTAAAAAATTGAAATGGAAATTAAAGAATCGAAGTATAATTACAAGCTTTTATCGGCTCTTTCACCTTACCTGTATATAGGTGACCACCACAATCAAATTTTAAAAAAGTACAGAAAAGGCTATTGTGACATCTTTAGAAAGTATGTTGAATGAAAAAAATCAACTAATTCAACTGTTTAAACATTTTACGAGTTCTATAAAGAAAACTTAATATGAAAAATTTCTTGCGATATAAAAAAAAACATTTTATGTATGGTGGTGCGAAGCCCACTGGGTGATGCTAGTGTACATATATAAATTCACGTATTTGAATTTGTATATGCCTTCTTATTGATTATTATTAATTTGATTTACTTGAAGAATTTAAAATAAAACCAAATTTGTTAATAATACCTGTTGTTTTAATGTTATAATTATTTTTTGACGTGATAACGTCTTATAATTCTATGTAGCCGGCTGTACGCACCAAAAAATGCGTCGTTATCTTGCTCATGCGTCGTTACCTTGCTTGAACAGCATGTTATGTTATGTTATGTTATGATATGTTATGTTATGTTATGTTATGTTATGTTATGTTATGTTATGTTATGTTATGCTATGTTATGTTATGTTATGTTATGTTATGTTATGTTATGTTATGTTATGTTATGTTATGTTATGTTATGTTATGTTATGTTATGTTATGTTATGTTATGTTATGTTATGTTATGTTATGTTATGTTATGTTATGTTATGTTATGTTATGTTATGTTATGTTATGTTATGTTATGTTATGTTATGTTATGTTATGTTATGTTATGTTATGTTATGTTATGTTATGTTATGTTATGTTATGTTATGTTATGTTATGTTATGTTATGTTATGTTATGTTATGTTATGTTATGTTATGTTATGTTATGTTATGTTATGTTATGTTATGTTATGTTATGTTATGTTATGTTATGTTATGTTATGTTATGTTATGTTATGTTATGTTATGTTATGTTATGTTATGTTATGTTATGTTATGTTATGTTATGTTATGTTATGTTATGTTATGTTATGTTATGTTATGTTATGTTATGTTATGTTATGTTATGTTATGTTATGTTATGTTATGTTATGTTATGTTATGTTATGTTATGTTATGTTATGTTATGTTATGTTGTGTTGTGTTGTGTTATGTTATGTTATGTTATGTTATGTTATGTTATGTTATGTTATGTTATGTTATGTTATGTTATGTTATGTTATGTTATGTTATGTTATGTTATGTTATGTTATGTTATGTTATGTTATGTTATGTTATGTTATGTTATGTTATGTTATGTTATGTTATGTTATGTTATGTTATGTTATGTTATGTTATGTTATGTTATGTTATGTTATGTTATGTTATGTTATGTTATGTTATGTTATGTTATGTTATGTTATGTTAAGTTATGTTATGTTATGTTATATTATGTTATGTTAATGTTAACTCATTCTCTATATCCATACAAAATATCTATCAAACAAATAAAATTAAAATTTTCTTTTGAAAAATGCAACCATTCAATCAGTATTTTCTTATGACGTTATCACGTTAAACTATCGTCAGTAAACCGACTTTACAGACAACCTCTTTTTTTTGTTAAGAAATTCTGATTAAACATTTTTAATGACATTTTTTCATGCACATTTGTAGGTTCTTCATAAACTTTATGCATAGTTTCAAACTTGGATTATTATAGCTTTTGTCTCTTTTTTTATTTCCCTATTCACTGCGCTCGGGAGCATAGGGCCTCGACAAGACTGTCCCGTCACACACGGTTCTGGGCTGTTGTTTTGGCCGTTCCATGTTGTATGGAATTTTTTAAATATTGTAATAGGAGAGGTGCCTGGATATATTTTTTATATACATAAATCATGCTAAAACTTACAAAGAAAAAAAAATTAAAATTTAAAATATTCCAAAAATGTGTTATAAACATTTTTCTCTACAAGAAATGATTGGTTTTTACTATTATGTTACCATAATTTACAATTATTTTTATTTTAGATCCATTTTATGTTTAACGGATGGTGTATTTTTCTACATACTTTCTATTTTCAATGTCATAAATATCCCTCCGAACTTTTATATTAACTAAAAATAGCTTCTTTTAAGTTTTGGATATCTCGAAATCGATTTTAGAGCTATGATCTACTGGCCTTTTTTTCTTGAAATTTGATATAGAATCCGTATCCGCTAGCATCGATGTCAAGTAAAATCGTGCCAAGAAAATTGTTCCGCCTTAATGCATATGTGTGTATGTGTATGTATATGTATGTATGCATAGAGCTGAGTATCCTCATATTTTGATTTCGTTTTCAGGTCAAAACTGTCTGCCGCTTTGAATTTAACTAATTGAATGAATTAGCTTACACAACCACAGCACGAAAATCAAGAAAAATAACACCAGCCAAAAACAAACGCAGATGCATATAAAAAATTAAATGTGCTCATATATGTATATATACACAAACATGTTTCCTACCACATTGAACGCCAAACAATACGTTAGCTTACGCAATGGTTTGCTCCCAATATTCGCATTTATATACAGGGTGTACGGTGGCAAAATTAGGAATTAAAAGCTCAGTTAAGAAATAATTACTGATGATACATATTTTTTCAATAACTATTACAAAAAGACAGGTGCGATTTCATTTTTTTTTTTTAATTGTTTCTTCTAAATGTTGAGTGTTACGTTGGCAACACTCGTGGAATCTGGCCCGGTACTCCGTTCCATTTACTGTAGTAGTGATGTCGGGATGCCTTTAACCTTCCAAACGATATTTGTCTTAGTGCTAAGATGCTCGCTTGGTTTGATTCATAGACCTTACTTTTGAGATAGCCCCACGAAAAAAATCCATAGGTGTGAGATCAGGCGATATGGGCGGCCAAGATATGTCACCGAAATGGCTTTGCAGTTTGGAGATGAATAACGGCATTTTTCTTTATTTCTCTTTCAATAAACATGAGTTTCGTCGCTCCGAAAGGGCAGTAAAGTCAAGCAAATGGCCACCATGACCACGCTTACAGGACAATTTCCTTTTTATTAAAATTTCCATAGCCGAATTGCAAAGTGGCTGCCCTGTGTCCTCGATAGCCTCACGAATTCCATCTTTGTGGTCTTGAATCAACCCTGGGCTGTTGGCGTAGACCTTCACTTTCACGTGGCCCCAAAGAAAAAATTCTCAAGGGGTTAAATCAAAAGGTCTCGGTGCCAATTGTGATCGCCAGAGATAACACGGTCCGGAAACTTTTCCCGTAAAAAATCAAGATTCCTGCCAGATTAAATAGAAAACTGAAATTTGTTCTTGCTTAGCTTGCGTGCTTCTTTGCATGAGGGCTCTAACGCCCATTTTAAGCTGGGCTGTTCGAAAAATTATAATCTGAGCCCAAGTTTTGGGGAAGGTAAAGGTATCTGCTTTATTTCTATCAGCTGGAGTGGTTCCTTTTCGAGTCATTTCATCTGTGGTGCAATTTTTCTTCTTTATTTCTTCTGCCATATTGATTTGCAAATACTGCAATCCTAAGGAATGTGCATTTAATTGGAAACTGCAATTATACGGCCAGCGTCAGAAGAGGGTATATGCCACAGCATTTTTGACAATTTCTTTATCAATGTTTTTTTGTTTTTTTTTATAGTTTTGATTTTTATTCCATATCGGGCGAGGTTTCAAACTTTATACAAAAATTTATAAAAAATTCCATTAAAATCTCACACTCTTTAGTCAGAATTTTCGAAAAAAATATGTGTATGAAGTTTCGTAGCCCATTGAAGCGACGAAACCAATTTCGTGTAAAAAATCTAAAATTAGGTCAACGAAAAAATCGCCATGATTTTTGACAATTTTTTTGATGAGGTGTTGAGAATTTTCTTCATGTAACGAATGGAGGAAATTTTTTTAGGTTTATAGATTTTTTATAAATTTTGCACAATTCTGCTTGGAGCTTTGTATTACATGGGCCGTATTGTATTAGGTCTGCAACTAAGTTCTCGATGTTGTTTTCATGAAAATACAACTTTATTCTGAAAAAATGGTTGCAAGTGAATCATTGAAAGTATTGTCCATCGCTGGCGTCTACTTTTTCCCATCTTTCTGGTAGATCTCGTATACCGTCGTGGTAAAACTGTTAACCTTTTAAGGCTATCCACGGATCAAGCCATTTTTTGATGTCTCTTCATATGAATGGAACTGCTGGTCAGCTAGACCATGTGCCATCGATCGGAACAAATGATAATCGGACGGCACAATATCTGGAGAATATGGCGGGTGGGGTAGGATTTCCCATTTCAGTGTTTCCAGGTAGGTTTTAACGCGTTTGGCAACGTGGGGCCGAGCGTTGTCATGCTGTAGAACCACTTTTTCATGCCTCTTCTATTTCGGCCACTTCTCGCGCAGTGCTCGGCTCAGTCACATCAATTAAAGTCGATACCCAGTGATGGTTTCGTTTGGTTTTAACAGTTCATAATAACTAAGTCCAACTGGGTCTCACCAAATACATATCATAACCTTCGCTGCGTGAATATTCGGCCGAGGCGACGACGTAGAAGCATGACCGGGCAGTCCCCATGACTTTCTTTTCTTTGGATTACTGTAATGAATCCAGTTTTCATCACCCGTCACGATACGATGAAGAAGACCCTTCCTTTTTTGCCGCTGGAGCAGTTGTTCACAGGCAAAAAAACGACGGTCAACATCCCTTGGAAATGGATTGGCGGGTGAAGCAAGCTCTTCTTGCATTTGACATGGATCCTCATTGAGCAATGCCTCCAATTCAACGTCTTCGAAGGTTTTTGGCCTTCCTTCACGCGGACGGAACCAATCTCGGCACGTTGTTTCACTTAAAGCAGCATCTCCATAAACTTTTTGTAGCTCTCGATGCGCTTCAGCCGCCGTGTTTTTCGAATGAAAGAGGAAACTCAACACTTCCCGCAAATGACGATTATTCGACACAAAATCAGACATTTTCACAAAACCAAAAGTATTTGATATCAAAACAAAATCAGTAATGTGTCGAATCAGTTTGATTATCATATGTCTAAGCTTTATCATATGTTCACACTGCTGGCGGCATATATTGACAAAGAGCGGTAGTTAGTTGCGCACCTAATAGTATTAAGTATATTAATAAAATGAAAAAATATTAATGAAAATAAATAAAAACTGGCGGAATCCATCACATAGACAGACCTATTGGTCATTAGTGGTACCAGATAAGTCTGCTTCTTTTCCAAATCTGAGTAAACGCTCAAGCTCAACTTTTAGCTTATGCAGGTCACGAACATTAAAGCTATTCTAAAGTTTCCACCCCTTCCATTTCATTGATTAATAAATTAAATAGGTAAACAAATCATCAAAACTCTTCTATCGCTCAGAGTATATAAAATCCATGTCCCACGTGCATGTGAGTTGACTTAAAAAGTGATTTGTGTATTAAGCTTAATTACAATGAAATATTTATCAAAATGTATTAAATAATCAAATTAACTGCTAAGACCTATCGGATTAAGGAAAATTCAAAAATTCATGAGAAATTAGGTAACCAGAGAAACGCGCGCTATTTACGCGAAAGCAATCCTTTATTCATTTGCTACATTGGCATGGCGATGGAGGGAGAACAACAAACAAAGAAGTCTAATTTAATTGGCGCTTGCAAAGAAAGGATGCGAGCGAATTATTTCAGACTACTCCATCCTCACAATCATCTACCATAATCCTTTGAGCGCTGAGGAGCAAAACGAAAAAGAAACAAAAAAAAAAAAAAAAATAACAATCAAGCAAGTCAGAGAGATGGTTACAAAGCGACACAAATATGCAAATAATGCGGCAAACGATAGTCGCAAAGGCCACGCCCCTGAAGGAAGGTGCGACGCTTTCATTCAAATGGATATGCCACCTTGAACAAAAAATTCCCAGAACAAGCGCCAGATTACACACTAAATCAACTGATTTTAGTTATGTTCTTTTTCTGTTAGGTTGTCGTATTCCTACCAAAGTCTCCTCGCCATTGCTTGACATTAGTAAGAGTTACGTTGTCTTGAGTAAATCTACCGCTGCCCGTGTTTTCGATTTTTTACAGTTTTAAAAATGGATTTGCATTTCCAACAACGAGTTTATATTCTATTTTGCGTTCAAAATGGATTCAATGGTGCGAAAATCTTACAAATATTGGGTACCTATTCGGTACTGATACTCTAAAGCGTAAAACACAGTCGTTTAGATGGCACTCGTACAAAGACATTGTGAGTCCATCGAGGATGACGAACATAATGGCAGGCCGTTCACATCGAAAACTTATGAAAATATCAGTGAAGTGAAAGAAAAGTTGATAAGTAACAGAAAATGAACAGTGAGGAGGAGGACTTGAACATTGCTTATGGATCCTGTTGCTCCAAAGTTGGTCCCAAAGGACCTGCATTTGATGCAAAAAAGGGATCGCGTTTATATCGATATGATTTCCTAGGCTGAATCAGACCCAACATTCATCAAACTCATCATTACTGGATACGAGATGTGGGCTTATGAATACGACATGCAATCCCGACATCAGGCGAATGATAGAGCTCCGAATGAACCAATACCAAAAAACTACTACGTTTTCAGTCAGAATAGAAAGTGGTGTCCACAAATTTTCGCCAAAAGGTCAGACAGCTAATAAATACTATTATTTGGGCGTTATGAGATATGTACGTGAAGCAATTCGTCAAAAGGGAAGGATTTGTGGGAAAATAATTCATGCATTCTTATCATGATAATGCACCTTCGGACAATGACGTGATTATGCATGAAGCTTTTACCAAGAACGAAATGATTTCCATCCAACAGCCATCGAATTCATCTGCTATTTTTATCTGTTTGATCGAGTCAAAAAATCGTCTTGTCACAGCCGAAACGTAGTAATGGAAAAATCGAAGGCGACTATATCGAAAATAGAGTTCCAGAATGAATCAAACGTTGGCAAAAGTGCGCTGCAGTTCAAGGGGAGTATTTTGAAGGCGATAATATCACTTTTGAGGAATAAACTTGAGTTTTGAATTTTCTGAATATATTCCAGGAACTTGTTGCTCAAGGTGGTATAACGAAATGGCATTGATTTTCATTAAAAACACAGAGGAGAGAAAAAAGTCGCTAAGGGAATAGTGACTCCTTGCCTATGAAAGCGCCTCATTGTGCTTATGCAGCGACCAGCCAAGTGTGAATATTTGCTTTCATGTAAAAGTTCATTTATTTGTATATTTCCTTATATGTGCTAAAATATATTAAAGAATATATATGTATATTAAAGGTATATACTTATATGATAAGAAAAAAGTTGCATGACATAAAATATAATTATTTTAGAAACCACTAAGGGAAAACCCATGTTAATCGCGAAAATTGAGGAATTAGTGAGTCTCAAGAAACTGCTTATTTAGGTGAATAAAAATCTAGTTGTATAAAGGAGTTATAGCTATCAAATGTCGAAGCTTAAACAATTCTTTTAATTTTTATTTCTCTTCCTTATTATGCTTTTTACTTTACACTCTTTCAACCCTACTTCATGAAAATCTCGCATTGTTTGAAACGGGGCTGGAAGTTTTCCTTTGTCGGGGCCAGCAAGACGCGGCCGATTTCTCTTTCACCGTATTAACGGAGTCAAGTTTTACCCCTTTTAATGCAGGTATAACCTTAATAAAGGGACAGCGGAAGCCTGGAATGAAACGGGGATGGGCCACTTGCACAGAATATAAAAGTGTAGATAATATAAAACCGTTTTTCGGTACGCATTAAATTTGAAGAAATCAGCATACCCTTTAATTATTTATTTATAATTGGCGCGTACAACCTTTTTGGGTGTTTGTTCGAGCTCCTCCTCCTATTTGTGGTGTGCGTCTTGATGTTGTTCCCCCACACCCTTAGTTATTAAAATACCTATATATTTTTAGGTTAAAAAAGGTAATTTTAAAAAGTACTTACAAGTATATAAAAATTTTACGAAATAAGGGTAGCACCGTTAATTTTTCATAGGGTACGCCCTCGTAAAAGAGGTGTCGCTGCTGATACTACTTTTGTGTTCACTCCAGTAATATACTGGTGATTTGAAGGAGTATTTGTGAGGTCTCGATCGCAGCAGTTGACATTCGTTTGAAGCGTAAAGATCATTTTTTATCTGACGTCAAAAATGTCGACGTTCGTCCCGAAAAAAATGCATTCGCGGGAAGCCATGCTTCATTATTACCTTTTAAAGAAAAGTGCAGCTGAAACGTGGCGTATGTTGATCAATATTTAAGGTAATCACCCTCCATTAAAGACAACTTGTAAAGAGTGGTTTCGACGTTTCCAAAGTGGTAATTTCCACGTGAGGGATAAAGATCGCGAAGGGGCACCGGAAAAATTCGAAGGTAGTCAACCTCAACAATTATTGGATGAAGACGCATGTCGAACCCGTGATGATATGTCTAAACAGTTGGATGTTGACAGATCAATCATCAGAAAACGTTTCACGCGAGGAGAATGGTCCAGAAAGCAGGTAACTGGGTGGCACATCAATTGAAGGAGGGAGATATCGAGAGACGTTTAGTGACGTGTGAGATGCTTCTTGGACGGCAGAAAAGAAAAGGTTTTCTGCTTCGCATCGACACTGGCGATGAAATATGGATCTATTAAGATAACCCTAAGTGTCGAAGAGAGAGCCTGCCAGAAGAAACAGGTCCATCGACAGCAAAAGAAAATATTCATGCTTCAATGGTTATGTTGTGCATCTGGTGAAATCAGAAGGGTGTCACTTCTTATGAACTCCGTAAACCATCTGAAGCCATAGCTGGCGATCGTTACCGACTGCAGCTAGTGCGTTTGAGTCGAGCTCTCAAAGAAAAGCGGCCGGAGCGGGGCGGTAGACACGATTTTTTGATGACAACGCCAGGCCAAACGTTGCTAAATCAATCCAGAAATATTTAGAGCGACTGAATTGGGAAATCTCGCCACATCTACCGTATTCACCAGACATTACCCCTTGGGATTATCATCTGTTCCGATAAATGCCATCAGCCCTTATTGGAGAGCGGCTCACTTCTTACGAGAGCATCGCAAACAGGCTCAATGAACGGATCAAGTCAAAAGAAATCGAACTTTTCGTCAGAGGAATCCGAATGCTGCTTGAAAGATGGAGTAAAGTTGTACCTTCCATTGGCACATCCTTCACTTAATATATAATATTTTATTTAATTGTTAAAATAATTCGTTACTTTGGGCAAAAAAAGACGGAAACTTATTCTCATACCCAATATATTTATTAAGGAGTTTTTTTATTAATTCGTAGCAAAGGAAATATACAGTGGCGAGCGTAACTAAGAGTACGATGCATTTTTTTTTTGTTTTGTATTTAAAATGTTTTTCGTTAGAAACTTTTTGTTACTTTTTTGTAAAATTGACCATTATTTAAGCAAAGCCATGTAAATCAAACTGGATTTGAACTCTATACAAAATTTAGAATATTTCAACAAATTTTCGTAATTTTTTAATCCGAATTATCGGAAAATTTTCGGACACGAAGAATTTAACAATAAGTTTAAGATGCTAAAAATCGGCTTGATTTTTGGTTGTTACCCTCTAAAAATATGTTTCTTGTCTGAGGGAATACGAAAGAGCATTTACAAAAAAATTAAAAAGAAGCAACTCATGTTTTATAAACTCCACTTGTGCAAGGTGGCACAAATTTATTCATCAATTTTGGTTTTGAATAATTTTTTTACTAAATAAAAATAAGAAAACAAATTATTTGGAATGATGATAATCTTTAGTTTAACCTTCACATGCGCCAATGCGAGTCTATTTGTTTGCCGCACAGGTTTGAAATATGATTAACGCAGAGGGTGATTAATTTTGCGCCACCCCGTATACTCGAAATTTTTCCAAAAATTCCGAATTAGGTTAGAATTTTATTGAATTTTTCTAAATTTTGTAAAAAGTGAAATTTACATGGCTTGGGTTAAATACTGAATAACGTTTAAATTAAGCCGAAAAAATAACACAAAAATTTTAAATCGAAAAACTAACTCGATAAAAACTCGACATTAAAAAAAAATAATCATTATTAACTGATTCATGCTCGCCATTATACATTGCATGTGACCTTATTAATCATGATTTAGAAAATAATTGAAATCTGACTTAATTGACGGGCACCCTTCGTGCAATTTAAATTTTGACTTAAGCCATCTGCAACGAATAGCTCAAACAAAATTAGGTGTAGTACATCAAAACGCGAACACAAAAGGGCTACATTTTAGTATAAGCCCTGAATTCACAAAAAGGCATGCGAGTGAAAAAAATTGTGGTAAATGGTCAAAAAGACCGCCTATTTTTAAGAAAATAAAATAAGAAAATAACGTTTTAACACAATTGGCATTAAAATGTCCACCGGATATAGGTACACAGTTTGAGAAAAAAATACCACTTTTTCGAAATTTTTTTTTTACAGTTCTTAGAGTGGATTTTGATAGATGTAAGGCTAAAGGCTTGGTATGCTTGTTGATTTAAGCTATCGAAAAAAACAGTTCAAAGCATCTGAATCTGCGCATGGCTCTCTATGAGTTTTCCTGTTTCATAAACTGAAAAGGCCCATAAAAGGATGGAGATTTCTCATGATTGAGAAGATAAATTACGCATAGCTGGAGGAACTTCAAGCCACACCGAAAAGCGCATCTCGCCATAAGAACCAGTTCCTGACCCAAGTATGTACATGTTCGTAGCTAATTGGGTTGGTGAGTGACTACCATGCGATAGTGCTCGGGTTCACAAGCTTAGGTAAGAAACACCAAGTAATGGAAGAAGTATTTTCTAAGAGTGGTCGCCTCTCGACAAGCAATGGCAAGCCTCCGAGTGTATTTCTGCCATAAAAACGACAAAATATGATTGCCATACGGAGGCCTCATAAAACTATAGGTCCCTGTGTTTGTGGTAGGTAGGGTGGTTGTCGTAAGACACACTTAGACCTTCGGCAGGTCCATTGTGATACCACTGGAGCTTATCCTTACTTTACGTGTTCCCTTTCAAACCATCCGGTTGCTTTAATAAACGAGCAGAGCTTCGTTAGTTTTAGATGGGCTATATCCGCTACATCGGTTAGAAATGCTGTATCGAGGGTGCGCAGCCTTCTCCTAGCTAGACTTTCACACTCACATAAAAGGTGTCTGACTGTTTCCTCTTCTTCTGTATTTAGACAGCTTCTACAGAAATCGAAGTAAGGTAGTCCTAACCTTCTAGCGTGGCTGCCTATTAAACAATGACCTGTTAATACACCTATCATTTTTCTTATAGATTCCCTGTTGAATCTTAGCAAGATCTTCGATCGACCGCTGTTCCAGTTCGGCCATGTCTGTCTGCTTAGTTCGCATGTTGTGAGGTTTTGCCAGATTGTATTTACCTTTTTGATGGTTTCCCTGTCTATAAGTAATTTACAAGTGGCTATAGGTATGGGTATCAGCGCCTTATCCGGTTCGAGATCGAGCGTTGTACCGGCTCTTGCAAGTTCATCCGTCTTACAATTTCCTGGAATGTCCCTGTGGCTTGGTACCCAGATAAGGTGCCCCTTGTAGCACTTAGATACGTCATCTAGTAGTTTAAAACATTCTAGAACTGTTTTTGACGAGTGTGTTTTTGATTCCAGCGCTTTTATTGCTGCTTGACTGTCCGAGTAAATGAAGACTTCATTTGTGGATAATACTCTCGTTTTTATTTCTTTAAGCCCCTCTTTTATGGCAGTGACTTCCGCCTGAAATACACTGCAAGGATCAGGTAAGCGGAATGATTGGCATACTCCGAGTTTGTCGGAGTAGACCCCTCCACCTACTTTGTTTGTGGTAAGACATCAATGCGCTTGACCAAACAGCCAACAAAGTGTGTAAATGCCAATTATATACAACTCATGAAAAATACACCTTCATATTTGGATGTTTGAAGGGCACAAAGTAGATATAAAGAGAAAATTCGTATTTTTTCGCGAAAAATAAAAAGTTGCTAATTCCTTTTATAGATTTCGAAATTTAAATACTTTCATACCTGATTTTAACTTGGTTTTTTGACAATGCGCTCCAATTTACCCATCTCCTTTCTTCGTTTGCATATCTGGGCGCTCCTTAACTATTATTTCACCAGTCAGTTGTTCCTCTTTCTGAATCAATAGCGCCACTCTACGTTTCTTTTCGCTCACGTATTGTTGTTCCCTCGCCTTGTTTTTGCTGTTTCTCATGTTTTTGTTTTTATTATTGTTGTTATTATTATTATGATTTGGTTTTTCCACTATCGTTATCGCTAGCATCTCGCTGAGATAGAAATAAAAGTAGGGGAGGAAACATGAATGAGTTGATGAATTTTCTTGGCGTTAGAGCGTAAACGTGCGCTGATATTTTCATTTCTTTACGTTGCTGTCACTACACTCCTACGCTTTTTTACTCCTTTTCCTCGTCCCTTTCTTAATTCCACTGGTCTGGCATAATCATTACCGCTTTACGCGCTAGCTCTCCTGCATACTAATGCAAGCGTAAATTACAGTACGCCAACCGTTGTGCGGATGCGCTACTCGGCTCCCATTACGGTCGTAAAGCAGAAATTTAAACGCTAGAATTCTGTTGGAATTTGCTCTTCTATTGTGTTGTTTTTTTAAGTAATTTTTTGCTGTTGTTGTTTTGCTAGGAGACTTCCGGCACTATACATTTTCTGCAGCTTCTTTATGATGCCAGTTATTTCATTTTCTGCTGCCCCATTGCTTCTGTGGTGAAGTTTATATGTGTGTGTGTGCGTGCAAGTGTAGTGTAGTGGAAAATGTGGAAATGGCATTTTAAAAATGTTGAAGTAATTTGTGAAAAAAGGCGGAGATGTGTCTAAGGCCTAATCAGTTTTCATACCACATTGAGAGGCTCATTATATTAGTATTCCACACTTTTCTTACTCTTTGCTTGCCTGCACCCCAATACTCAGGCAAGTATTAGCCACCTTTGGTTTGACTACAATGACTAGATAACTGACCGAGGATCCTAAGCAATTACGAAAAAAAGCACCACCAAAAAAAAAAAAATTAAAACACAAAAAAGTGGCCACGTGCCTAGCCAATTACTACCTGCTAAGTTGATAATGTCGGGTTGTACAACCTTTACCTGCATATTTGACTTCTAATAGCAATAGCAATAACAAAAACGCCACCTGCTTTGCCCCCGCCCAAATACGCAACATTTGTATTCCCATCTAAGCGTGGCAGTGCTTCTTGCCGGAAAGGCCCCAGTAGCAAGGGACATCAAAACAATTTGAGACAGTAATTATACGAATTCGATAAGCATCAAAGTGACATTTTTATAATTAGTTTGTGAAATTTTTTAAAGCATATTTGTTTTTGTTTTGCACACATTTGCGTGCATCGCTGTTATTCTAATTATTATGTTTATAAGTTGCAGACTCTATTCCAACGGTAATTCCAAGCGGCAATTAGCGCCCTGTGATCGCTAATGATTTGCTGGAAACTAGTCGGCGAATGACTTTCATTTCGGTCGCATTCGAATAATTTCATATTAAATTACATAAATGGCTGTTCGTAGTGACATTGCAGGAAACTGTTGGGCTGATTGATTAGATAGGCTGGAGAACCATAGGGTGATTTAATCACCCATGCAGAGGTTTGGGTTCCCCTTGATTAATGGTGGTCCAGTGTTGGAAACTTGGCAGAAACATAGAATAAATTTGTATTGTTATAAATATAAATAACTCTTTTTTTACACTGCATTTTTTTACATAATTTTGAAATAACTCGGCTCACCAATAAGAATTAAAACATATTTTTACGCGAACTTTTTGTTCTAGCACAAATACCTAAACAATTTTTTAAATTCTAATGTTGACAGTGTCTTATAAAAATTTATCTATACAGCAAAAAAATACAATTGGGGAATTGAAATAACCGCCGGTATACATAAATAAACAAAGCGTCGGCCGGTTAATGCCCATAGATGTGTTAGTGACTTGGTCTATTTCATGGCTTGTTTACTTTACGGGGAATACCAGATTTTTATTTTCGCTTTTTTCTTTATCTCCTTGCACTTCAGCTTGAATACGGCATTTCGTTAGTCAGTATTGTTGTAAAGTGTTTAGTTCATAGGTCCTAATAAATAATTTCAATAAAGTTCTGTAAGTTAATGTTCAAATTAAATGATTTTTTTTTTAATTTGTGGGTGAAATTTTTCGTTTGAGTTATGTTGTTGATAACTTTTTACTACTAAAAAAGGTAATCTTGTGTTAAATTTTCGATTTCGAAAAGTTCTATAAGCAATATTTCATATCGTTTTTACAGTACCCTTATCAATAAAATGCCCAAACAACCACAAAATATTCCGAAGAGACAAGCAATTTTGTTAGGAACCAAAATAAAAATCTTAGACTGTCTGAAGAGAGGCGAAGGCCACACATCTGTTGGCAAAGCTTTTGGTTTAAGCGAAGCGACTGTGAGAACAATTAGAAAAAATGAAAATTCCATTCGCCAATCAATAATTTCTGGATTGGAACTTAGTTCTAAGACATCTTATAGTCGAAGTCCTATCTCAACAACTGCTTTGTTCCTGAAGTCCAGGATTATATGGAACAAAAAGGTTTGGAATTCAAAATACTTTTGCTCGTTGATAATGCGCCCAGCCACCCAGTACTGGATCATTCTAATATACAATTGCTGTTTTTGCCGCCTAACACCACCTCGCTGATTCAGCCACTCGATGTGGTTATTATGGCAGCATTTAAAATGTACTTCACCAAGCAAACGTTCAAATACATTTTAGATTCAGTAGAAGAAAGAAATTAAAATGTAACGCTTTTCCATTGCCAATATCTTTTCGTAAAATCTTTGTCCCTGTTCATCGCTGAACTGGCCTAGATTTTCTGGGAAGACATCTAAATGAGCATGCAAAAAATGAACTTTAATTGACATTCGGCATCACATTTCTTCGTACGCTTCCAGAAATTCATTCACGACGTTAGCATTGTTAGCAGTTCTTTCGTTTCCAAAAAAGTTGCGACATAAAGAAATGAAACTGATCCATGCTCTTTTTTTAACTTCATTTAATTTCAGCACAAAAATTTCATCAACAAATCAATTTTTGGATCTGCGGCCTTACACATACAACTGAAAATTTTCAAATTTTGAAATCGTTCTCAAATATGACTTACTTTAAGAAAAAGAAAATTTTCTTGCCTTCCTTTATTTTTTAGCGTCACTGAGTCCAGGAAATACTGATTTTAAATGTAGGAAAGCCTCCGAGTCTTATCCAAACGTTGCATAAATTGCTTCATATAGCTCAATTTCAGGTGAAGTGGTTGCAAAATAATTTGATCAGCATTTACCTGCGGAATATTGACAACGTTAATTTTTCCGATTAGAAAGGATTGCCTTGGTGGCCACTCACGGCATTTGTAGTGATCTTTTGCACGACTATCCCATTCACAAAGATAACAAGAGTATTTTGTGTAGCCTCCTTGCATGCCGAATTCGATAGTTAGGACTTTCAGGTCGGACACTATTTGCCATTGGTGTGTCTTGTCATTGATTAAACGTAGAATTTTCTTCACCGTCGCATACGTTTCTTTCATGTTAGTTGCGTATGCGACTGGAACTGATGGCAACTGAATCTTATTGTGCAACAATACTGCTTTCAAACCTTCAAAAGAAAATACACTTTTGTCTTATTCAAACTTTCCTCCACTCAATTAGAGCATACGATACTCAATTTTGCACGAGCCATCAAGAAATAATCGTCAATCTTCTGGTCGGTGTGCGCGATTGAAACCCACTTAATTTCATTGTCTTGCGTTTGTGTGTATATTAGTTTAATGTAAATAAGGTTAGGTAAGGTTAGGTTAGGTTAGATGCACTTATGCTAAGTTTTAATAGGTTGTGATCATTTAAGATTAAAGATGTTTCACACTCATTAAACTGTACATGCTTACCTACAAATTGCAAATGGTTCTGCTGTGTCATGTAAGCTACGGTTGGTCAGTTTGGATTAGGTAAGCTTGGGTTATAATGAGTTTTGATATGTTAGATGTATTCATAGTTATGTAAACTTATTGCTGTCTTTCAAAATTTGCCACAATGAGCAGTAAAGCACTATCGGTCATGCGGTATTCTCTCGCAGTCTCGGTTCAGCTGGTCTTTTAAAAATGTGGAAAAAAACTTAAAAAAAAAAAAAATCGTAACCGTTACAGTTTTCAATGTATTGTATGAAGATGAAAAATAGCTTATTACGAGCACATTTTATTGGAGTCAAGAAATATGTATATATTTGTGGTGCCCGTTGGAGAATAGTGGCCAAAAAATTGCATACCATTGGAAAAAACGTGAAAGAATTGCACAAATGAGAGCTTGTTGTTGAGAATTTCTTTTGAACGTCAATCGTTCAATCTAAGAATTATATACAGGGTGGACCATATAGCGTTTGCTTTTTGAACCACATATTTTTTGAGAATGGTAACATAAATGACATGTCAAATGTGTTCATAATTTACTTAAAAGTTTGACATTTACGAAATGGGACGCTATACTCTTGAACAAAATAGGGAAATATTGAAAACCTATTTCCAAAGTGGTGAGTCTTCTTCTTCTTTTCTGATTTTCACAACGGTGGCTACGTCAATAAGCAAAATTGTCGGATTTGGGGCTCAGAAAATCCATACGTTATTGTAGAGAAGCAAATGCATCCACAACGAGTCACTGTTTGGTGTGGTTTTTGGTCTGGCGGCATCATCGGGCTATTTTTTTCGAAATGAGCGTTACCGTGATATGTTCAACGAGTTGTTTCCAAAAATTGAAGAGGATGACATGGACGACATTTGGTTTCCACAGGTCGGTGCAACTTGTCACACTGCCAAAGTTACACTCGAACTTTTGGCTACCGTTTTTGAATTCCAATATCAATTGGTTGCCTCGGGGCTGTGATTTAGGCCCGTTGGACTTCTTTTTGTTGGGAGCCGTTAAGGACAAATCCTATGCGAACCATCCAGAGACGATTGATGCTTTAAAACACGAAATCGAAGTTGCCATTCATGAAATTGGAGCCCAAACAATCGAAAATTTGCTTAAAAATTGGGTTGATTGAATGGCCTACTGTAAAGCCTGTCGCGGCAGTCATTTGAACGTTATTATTTTTCATTCATAAATGACAATGCTCAATCTTCAAAATAAAAAAAAAGTTTGAAAAAATATTGATTAGCTTTTCTTTAAAGCCGATTCAAAAAGCAAATTTTACATGGCCCGCCCTATACATTCATACCGCACATACACTCCCCTCCCCAAAGATCATATTGAAATCGGTTGAAAAATGGTTAGTTATGTATTTTTACTTCATAAAAAACCCCACAAATCGGTTTTTTAACAATAAATCAAAAATTTGAGGGTGTTTTGAATTTTCTAAACACAGTTTTGTGTTGTACTGGTCTTGAACTAAAACGTGCACTATATCACTTGAAGAGTTCTTTCGATTTGTTTTATTTTGTAGCAACGTGAAATTGGCGCTATAAATAAATGAATACTTACATTATTTTCGAAATCCACTCGAAACACTTTTCCTTTTCAAATATTTTCATTTGCAAAGATTTATTAAACAAACCATGTACATATTTTTTCTACGTAGCCAAGGTGAAATATTACTGCTACAACAAAGAGCCATGACTTTCCTTATGTGCATATATGTATGTATATGCATATGAGCATATATGTATCGCCAAGCATAAGGACATTATATAATATGAAATAAATCTTGCAATGTTATTTCCAAGCCCTTCGAGCAAACATACTTACTCAACTCAAAGTAGATATTTATATCCAACAACGGAACAGACCCAAAATTTCCGAGTACATTTCACAAATTGCAAACAATTCCGCGTAATCAAAGAATTTCTTTGATTTTGCATATGTAAATACTTTCTATAGTTATGCAAAAGTATAAGTATGCAAATAAACTAAAGAAAAATTCAATAGAATAATATTTGCGGAACTATTTATGATTACTTACATACATATATGAATGTCAATGGGAATAGTGTGTGTACAATACAAAAGAAAAATAATAACAAAACAGCTAGAAGTACAACCACTAAGGAGGCATATGCAAAGTGCCACGTTATTCTGCATAAGCCAACACAATA
This sequence comes from Anastrepha fraterculus, assembly GCA_037575425.1. NCBI lineage: Eukaryota > Metazoa > Arthropoda > Insecta > Diptera > Tephritidae > Anastrepha > Anastrepha fraterculus. The sequence continues at coordinate 183,299 of JAYXIM010025705.1, forward strand.
ACAACTTAAGTACACTCAAAGAATTAAAGAAAAGTATAAATTCCTCACAGTGAAATCTACAATAGAAATGAAAGGAAAAGACAAAAACAAAAACAAAACACCAGCGTTTTGTTATTTTTGCACTGCCTATAAGCAATCCTATCGTGCGCACACTTTGCCATTGCATGTACGGATGTGGATAATATTTGGTTTTGTATAAACGATTGCTTTGTTGCAAGTCATAAGCCGCCGCTTCCACTTGTTCTACTTGTTTACAAAGTACGCTTATGGCCATGCTTTTGTGTGGCTTTCAACGGTCCAATTGGCGCATATGTTTGTGTGTGTCCGTATTGCTTGAATATTTGTGTGCCAGTTGCAAGGATGTGGAAAAGATATTTAGTGCGAGAAGACCCAAAGTAGGGAATATAAAAATTAAGGCAAATATAATACCGTGCAACAAAAAAATTGAATATTTTGGAATTACGCAAAAATGTCATAAGCAAGAATTTTATTTAGTGATGCTGCATAGTTTTTCCCTTTCTCTATAAATGAATTATTGAATTTATTAAGGGGTTAGGGGTAGTCAGAGGCACGAAAAAATGATGATTTTCAATCATTTTTTCTTGCTAGTCAATGGCTTTATTTTACGTAAATAAAAACATAGCAGTAATACGCGATGCTTCGACTTGACTTTAGCACAATTTCCAAAAACAATTTAATAATTGGTTGAGACTTTTTTCAAAATTAACAATTCGGTGGCCTCAGGAAATATTTTTCAAATTTTCGAGAAAAAAACCAACAATTAATTTAAAAAAAAATCGAAATTAAAAAAAAAAAAAATCCTTCGATCAGGCACGAGTTTTTATTTTTTTCAAAAGCAGTATAAATTTTATTGATATCTACTATGCGGTTCTTAAGTTACAGTGATCAGCAGTTCAAAAAACATAGTTTCGAGAAAAACGCATTTAAAGTTTTGCTATCGATTTTTATAGAGTTATACGGATTGTTGATTACCTACATTGTGTCATCTCTTTCAAGGCCATATAATTGTTCTTAAGGCATCATAGCGGCCTTCAAAATATCGATTTGCTGTTGCCTACGTAGCATTCTACCTTCTCGAGTGTTATCGTTAGCGCGCTTATTTGCCGAATACGAACGCTCCAGGACCCTCTGGAGTGCCCTTTGGTAATTGTTGAATAGCTCGAGAAGTATTTAACTGATTCACATCTAATTTTCACACAATATTTTTAAGATATCATAAATTAAGGAAATGCAAAAAAAAGTCAAAGTTTTTGAAAATTCTGACACCCCTAACCCCTCAAAGGAGTTAAGTTTCTAAAGTCAAACATTTCCAACAATTATTTGAAGAACTCTGTAGTATAAAGACGCACAATCAATGCATTTTTTTCCGAAGTTTTTGTATAAAATCCAACAAAAAAAAAAAAAATTTTAATGATTTAAATTACTAGATAAAAAAATGCATAGTGATTTAAATTAGTAAATTAAAAATTACAAATAATAAGACAATAATTGCGAATAATTCAATTATATTTCGTGATCACTAACTGACCCTACAAAATGTTCTGCTCTCGCTAACAGTTGTAAATTAAATCTGTTTTACCTCGAGAACTGATGATTTTTCACTTGATTAAGACTATAGGTAGGTAGGGTGGCTGTAGCAATGACACACTTAGGCCTATTGGGATACCACTGGAACTTATCCTTACACTATGGATTCCTTTTCAAACCATCTAGTAGCTATAATAAACGAGCAAAGCTGCGTTAGTTTTAGATGCGCTATGTCTATAGGCTATAGAGGAATTCCCTTGATTAAGGCTATAGAGGAAAATGCTTAAGGCTAGTACTAACTTCACAGCCGTGAAATTTCGGTAGCAATATGCATTTGTGTTTTGTTTTAGGCGGTGAGGGATGCAGGTTACTACGTGTGCGGTGACTTCACTGAAAAATATCCATCCTCTTCTCTTGAATTTTTTCCTCAACCTCGGGATTGCAAAAAGGACAGACTCGCTTACTTACATATGCATATTTAATGCTCTTTTCCGTAAGTTTCCATTTCACGCCTCCATTTTCGAATAATATCCTCAACGGAATTCGCGACGGCATTCAATTCTTCTACACCTATCATCGTTCCCTCGACATGCATTTGGCAACATTCAAAGGAGTAGAAATGTCAAATTTATATGGTAAGAAAAGTGTTTTTCAACAAGTTAATACACATAGAGTATATTGACACAAAAATGTATAGAAAATTTACTTACAGGGTGCGCCATATTTTATGTCGATATGAAAACATTGAATAACTCTGAATAAAAAATTGATTTGGATAAGTGAGGTATTTTCATTTGGTTTGGTTATTTACAATTTATTAAAGCTATTTTTTGAATGCAATATCAATCAAGTGGCCACCTTTAGGAGCAATCACAAACTGCGATCTTTTTTCTGTGTTTGTCCTCACCTTGTCAAGCATTTCGGGTTTTATTGTGTCGATTTCGCGTTGTTTCGGTGTAAATGATTGAAATTGTACTGAATTGACGTATCGAAGCCATGTATTTTGAAGTCGATCAGTTGGTAAATAACAAAGTTATTCATTGTTTTCATACCAGTATAAAAGATGGCGCTCCCTGTATACTATTTGCGAAGACGTTTTGCTTAAAAATTGCATATCTTTGGAGTATTCGAACTCAGACGTTTCACAAATGCATTTTATCCCATCACTACCTATGAAGGGTGATGTTTATTGATAAACTTAAAATCATTGCAGAACAGGAGAATAACCTTAGATTTGTCCTTCGTTTTTGATTTGATCCGTGGCGCTGTTGACCGTTCGGTGCTTCTTGAGAGGATTTTCTTTAATATTCCGGCCAGAGCCCATCGTAGTTCGGAGTTTTTCTATGGTTGTCTCTCAAAATCTATTTATACTCAAAATCCTCCTATTACTAGAGCCTTAATTGAGTTTAATACAATCAGATCTCTAAATTTGTTGAGATAAATTTTTCATTTTCAAAAGATCTCCTTTGAAACTGTTTAATATTTATTATAAATATATTCTTTATTTTAATGCGAATTACCCTTAAAATATGTCCACTTAGCCTATAAGAACCTGTTATATTCATTTGCGTAATAAATGAAAAATAGGTGTGAAAAAATGTTGCTCGCATGTGGCGCGGTGTTTTCACGGCGTCAACTAAGTACTACTTTGCCGTGGGATACAATCGAAACTTCAAGGCAATTTGAATAAATTTAAAATCCATTCCCCACATGAAAATGCGAACTCAGTACTTTGCTTTAGATAAAACGACGTTTTGCCTGTAAACTGTTGAGGTTTTATTTAGTAGTAAAGCGTACGACCAAATTTCTTTAGAACTACTTCAACAATGCGATTTCAATTAGTCATATAGTAGTTTACGGTAGTTTAAAAAAATCGTGGGCTATGCCGCTGCAATAATGAACTAATAAAATTTTATCATCAAATTGTTTTCTACTCTTCTACTCTTTTCTTTCTGAGTTGCTAGAATAGTTATTTAATTATATATATTCGGATGTGTGTCTGTTTGGTTCCATGGCTTTGAAAACTATTGCTCACCTTTCTTAGAATCTCATGTTGGATTTTTTTTATACCACAGACTTAATTCCGTTTGAGCTTCCTCAAACTGCTTTTCTTTATTATTATTGTAAAATACTATATATGATTTTTTTTTTTAATTTTAGTATAGCATTAACGTCAAAATTCGATGTATAAGAAAAAGGGTTTAAAAGGAAAAGATTAATCTTAATGCTTTAGATTGCGAATAAGCGTATCTAAGAATGGTGTATACAAGGTGGCGCAAAATTGATCACCTTATCGAAAGAGGGCGCACGAGTGCCAGGCCGATCTTAAATCGAGCGATGCAGCTAGCTCTGTTAATATTTTTATTTAGTAAAAAGTTTTTATTTTTTTATTTATTTATTTGCAAGAGAACCAACTATAAATAGTTGATACACTGAGATAATAAGCATTGGCTGCTAAGGCCTTCGGCTTACGTTATATACAAAATTGGTTTACAAACTGATTTTATAATAAACACCTAATGTCTATGGAAATATATCTAAATGTGTGTAATATTAAATAGTTTAAGAAATTTGTTAATGACACTGATGTTTTCATAGGTGGTAGCTTTAAGAAGGTTGAAGATTCCCGAATAATATTTTTCTGAATTGGTCCAAGCCAGGACATTCATCTAGAATGTGAATAACAGTTAGGGAGCTTGAGTTACACTGTGAGCAGTTCGGACTGTCGGAACCATTTAAAAGGTGGCAATGTGTTTTTAAAGTGTGGCCTATTCTAAGGCGAGTAAACGTTCTTAAATCTCTGCATAAACAATTTGGTGGGTAGTTAGGCTTCAAACCCATAGGGTTATGTTCTTTGTAATGGTGTTGGTAGTTTCTCCACTCTGTGTTATGTTTAGCAGCGAAGTATTATGCTTACGAATATCTTTCGTTGCAATATAAGTAAACAGTTCCAGTGGTTCTCTGCCTGCTTCTTTAGCCCGCTCGCCTGCTAGGTAATTGCCTCGGATACCAGCGTGACCCGGAACCCACATCATTTTTATTGTGCTTTTGCAGCGATATAGGATATCGCAAATATTGTCTATGAGGATTGAATTATTTCTCGGGTTTAGGAGAGCCTCTATTGCCGATTTACTGTCTGCGCAAATTATACATTTTTTATCTGATCGCGAGACGAAGGAAACCGCTTCATGCAGTGCCGCTGCCTCTGCTGTGCATATAGAGCAGTACTGTGGCAAAGCCCCAACTTTTATGTTGGTATTCTGGTCACTTGTGACTGCAAACGTGGTGTGGGCATGTGATTTGGAGCCGTCGGTAAATATAAATTCCCATTCTGACTTTAAGGTTCAGCGCATTCGTCAAATATTTGTACGTATTCCTTATTGTTAGTGTTATTTTTTTAGTATTTGAACATATTGCATATAAATGAAGCCTTAAGGCTCTGCCACTGTGGGTGAGAGTGATGGTTGAGATGTTTGGTGAGCATTAAGCATTGCATGATCACTGACGGTTTTTTTGTCAAATTTTGCTTGCTTCCCAGCGTTATTGTATCTGGTGTTTTTAGAGAGGTTATAAACTTAAAATGATAATTTAAAAATAAAATATAAGAGAAATATTGTTGGAGTGCTTTTTTCATAATAGTCTAGTAAATAATTTCATCTCATTTTTTTTTTAGATTTGATATCCGGCATATCCCGCCGCGACTGCGAGTTATATCGTGCACTCAATCAGTACACTTTTCGACTACTTTTTCCAATAAATCTGGTCGTATAACATCAATAGTGGCTTGAGTATTGCAATAAATTGACTGCTAAGCGCCTTGTATGACAAGTTGGTGTTGGAACCAAACGTCGCCAATGTTTAGCTGATTCATTTTTGAGAACAAAAATTCACTCAGCATGACTCGATAATCATCGTGAACGCAAGCTCCTTTCTCATTTCGGAAGCAATAAGAACCGATAGTGCTGCCAGTGCTCTAAGAATTTTGCGAACAGATTTATTTATTTTTGGTATTTTTGAAGATAAATTTCCACAATTTGGAAGTGCTGTTCTGACGTTAAGCGATTTATGATGAATTGCCAAACCTTATTGAGCAGAAATATCTGCACAGTTTGCCATTCTAAGCTGTCTAACCACAGTTATCGATGCCTATAGTTCTCATGCAGCTAAAAAAAGTATATTTTTTTTAAATTCAACTTCGATTTTATTTCTTAAAGGCAAAAACTTCATGCTTACAAGTCATTATCATTTTACTAAAATCATGAAGGAAGCCTGTATAGTTTGCATGTTTAAGCCGGCACTATTTTTTTTTTCCATTTGTGGAAAAACATCAAGAGGAGGAGCTCGGCTAAATACCTAACAGAAGTGTACGCGCCTTTTTTTTTTTATTCTATACTTTTTGGAGTAAAATTGGCCGTGTATTTCAGTTTTTTTTCGCGCTAAGTATGATGAAAAGTGGCGTAATAAATTAGTATTAGACTCTCATACCCCGAAAAACAATCCTTAGTACGAGCAGGAAGATATTAATGAGGATATCCCACCAAAGCGGATAAATCGCGCTTTTCAAATTTTTTTTTTCTAACCTCTATCAGGAAGAATATAGACTTTTTGTTATATTTATTGCTTGTAGTTTATTTGATAAGTTGAAATTTTAACTGAATTTTTATGTTTTTATAAAACGCAAGAAAAACAAGTTGAAAAATATAAACCATTTTTTTTAAATAGCTGGAGTAATTCTCGTTCATTTGGTATCATCAACTGAATAAAAATAGTTAACACAATTTTTTGAAAATTTAATTCTTTGCGCCACTAAAGTCCTTTAAAAAATTAAGTTAGTGCGAAAATGAAAACAAAAAACCGGATTACTAAAAAAACTCTGTAGTTCCACGGATATTTGGAATTTTGCCTGGATAACTTTTACTGTCGCACGGTGTAATACTAGGCATATTTTGTGCAAGCAAAGTTAAATAAATGAATGAATGTGCAAAATGAGTGAATGAGCAAATGAATGAACGAATAACAAAAGAAATGGAAATTTTCGTGCCGCTCACTGATCCCACTCTGCTGCTGCTTTTGTTGAAGCTTCTGTTGTTGCGTAAGTTACATAAATAAGTGCATTATTTAGTTGTTATTGTTGTTATTGAAACTAAAGCTGGCACGTGTTTAGGTTTTGCTGGCTATTTTGCCACAAATATAATAATCAATATGGCAAGCTTGAAGTGGAATCAAAGAGATTAAAGTTTAGTGGTGGAAAGTACTTAGATCCGCTTAATGCTTTCCTTGTGTTTTTTATGAAATAAGTAACAAGTTTAGAAAAACTCTGCTTTCATTCTTTTTCTATTTTTTTTAGTTATAAAAATATATACAATAATAAATTACAGTATAAGTTATATAAGCGATCTGGCTACGAGGCTTTCAGTAGATTGAGTTTAAATTGGCTTTATATTTAAGCCCATTTGTGAGTTTATACCGTTACGTAAGAGTACAGAGGCGTACGCATACATTTGTGAGATGCATTGAGAAATTGCGCTTTCGATTCCCTCAACGCCATTATACATCTCATTCCCATGGAGATTTATGTGTATAGTGTAAAGGATACTGCAGCAGTGTGATGGGCTTATGGAAGGAGAGTATGATGGAGCTTGTTAAGGTTCTGCAAAGTGGCGCAAAATTAGTCTTCCAAAGGTGTTTTGCATGACTTTTTTACTAATAAAAAAGTGACTTTGAGTGATGAAAATGTTTACTTAGATCTTTACAAGTCTTTCTGTTAAGTACAGGGTTTTCCAATAAGAGGTATTATTTTGATATTCAAAGAAAAATGCTATTTTTTGATATAAATTATCGGATGTTTATTTTATTATAACGAGGAAGGTATGCCGTTAATAGTAAAAAATAATATCAGGCAAATGACCACCTTTTCATGAAGTTTTCCATAACCGAATTGCAAAGTTTCTGCTCAGTGTCCTCGATAGCCTCACGAATTCCATCTTTGTGGTCTTGAAATGACCCTGAGCTGTTGGCGTAGACCTTCTCTTTCACGTGGCCGCAAAGAAAAAAGTCACAAAGTGTTAAATCACAAGATCTCGGTGGCCAATTGTGATCACCTCTTCGAGAGATAACACAGTCCGGAAACTGTTTCCGTAGAAGATCAATGGTTTCGGTGCTTGTGTGGCACGTAGCGCCGTCTTGTTGAAAATAAAGGTTGTCCAGATCAATACCCTCCAATTCTATAAAAAATCGTTAATCATCTTTTGATAGCGCAATCCAATGCAAAATAACACCTGTTATTGGAAAACCCTTTAGAAAAGGTGATATTCGTCAAGTAGCTGTTGCCGCTGTTGATACAAATTTTTGTCCATTTTATCACATTTTCTATGGCTTTCCGGTGTTAACTATTAGCATCCTTGTCACAAATTCTCCTTAAAAACTGCGATTGTCTGATTGTTTATTGGAATAAGACCGCGACTTCAAGTAGCCCCAAAGAAAGAAGTTTGGGGTGGTTTGTTAGCCACACTAAATCCCATGACGCTGCTTTCACAATATTCATAGCGGCTCGTGCTGTGTGTGCGGTTGAACTGTCGTGTTCAAACCACATATTCACCAAGCTTTGGTCACACAATTCTGGTAGTGAAACATCTACCTGCATCACACGTGAATTTTCGGTGCACCAAAAACGAAGACTCTGCTTATTGACGTCACCGATAAAGTTGATTTCGACACAACATCTTCCTGTTTGTTGCTGAGATGAGGGAGGGCTTGACCGTAATTCACACCCTACTTATGATGAGCAGGCATAAACTGATGCACTGTTTGCATTTTGTTCGGATCCGTTTGGTGATGTCCAATTGCGTCGTCCATCGTCTGGCTGATGTTTTTTCGTTCTCAGCTACATCGCCAGCTACAGCTTGACCGAACGGTCAGTCCTAGTTGCTTTGATCACAGGCCACTGTCTTCTAGGCTGACATGAACCTACTTTCTTTCGACTATTGCCATAGCTGCAAGATTGAGGAGGAGGAAGCGACCGTCAGACATCTTCTTTATCACTGCGATGCGTGGCATGCCACTACGTTTTTGTATACTTTGGCTCATCTTTCTTGAATGATACTGATGACCTTAGCAAAATGCAAGTCAAGTCGATAGGTTTGCTCTTAAAGCAAAATGGTTTAGCGGGGAATAGCAGATAAACTGCTACTGTGCTTTTTTCAATGGATTGACAGCTATCTAAGTGACTTGACTTCTACCTATCTACCATTCGGATGCTTAGCTGCTTGAACAGACCGGAATCTCAAGAGACCTTGGGGGGCATGGGCATGGTCTCGCACCTAACCGTCCAAATGTTCGCCCAGTTGACTCCGCGGGTCTGGGCCTTCTGTTGTATGGGCTCTGGTGTCTTCAACAACTAAAATTAAATTGATTTGAATAGCATCCGTAGGCGGTTTTTTGGTGTAATAAATATGAGTATTTACCTCAATTTATTCAGCGATCCAGTTATAAATGACGAATGGCACGTGATTGTAAAAGTACTAAACTTTGATGATCTGAATATAACCACAAAGGAGCTTCGGATAAACTTTATAAGTCTCTCTGTATGCCGATCTTATTGTATGGCGCAGAAAGTTGTACGATAACAACGTCCAATGTGTGAAGTTTTCGAGAGAAAGTTTCTGCCGAACATTAATGGACACTTACATGTTAGTGGCGGCGAATCTCGTATACTCTGGAAGAATGAGCTGTACGAGCTTTTCGACCACATTGCAAATAAAAATTCAGCGAATGTGCTGGCTCCAGTTTTAAGATTATGCGATGCAGTACCAGCTGGTGGTGGTGGTAATAGCCTTATGTTAGCTTCGGTAGGAAGTATGATTTTTTGATCCCACGTAGAGATCACTGGTTAAGTCCAAAAAACCTATTCAAGTGATTTCAGCACACTTTAATTCCAAAGAATCCAAAATCAGTAGTCGTTGTGAATTTGTATGGTACTTAGACGAAAACACTAAGACTCCAAAGCTAAAGGGCAGATGGCTACGGTATCCTTACAGTGACAGTCAAGCTGCACTAAGTGCCTACGCTAACCCACGCTGCTCTTTGAAATTAGTCGATGAATGTAAGACACAGTCCATCAGTGTTGCAAAATACAACAAAGTTTGTGTTATTTGGGTGTCTGGACATTGTGATATTAATGTGGCTATTTAAGGCTCTGCAGGCATATGGATTGACGACTTCATAGAAGACGTTGGTCTGAGTTGCACTCCTGCAGAGTTGCCAAGAAGACCAAACAGGAAATTAGTGATTAGTAGGAAAAACCTGAGAGTACTGGTGGGAGGTCAGCCTATGGCTACCAAGCGAATTATTGGCCAATATGCCTATCATGTCTTGAGAATGACGATGCTACAGATCATTTTCTCCGTAGCTTTAGACTTAGGCTATTAGGGTGCCATGTACTGAATATGGCTAAAGTTCATACTCTTCCTCTTCCGGATCTCTTAAGATTCAGCAATGAATCCTAGAGATTAGCGGAAGAGTGATTTTAAGCCAACCTTTCAGTCTTACCATCTGTATCTCTCATGTCTCTCTATGCCTTCCACTGTAGTCTATCCGGGTGTAGTACAATGATCTTCCTGACTGAGGGCTTGCACTTACCCAAACCCCCCACAAATTTAATCTAACCAACTGGTAGTAGTAGAGTAAGAAAAAGGCACGCCGACATTCTGACTATGGACATCCAAGCCAAAAGCCTGAGTATAGCTGGCAAAGATTACTACAGAAGCTGCTGAAAAGAAAGTCCAAAGAAGTTAAGCAGTGTATGTATGTCCAAAATGGAAGCCTTGGTGGGGGAACGCTCTGAGAGAAAGTCGAAGAACGATTGTTTGCAGGAGTTCTACAAACATTTTCCAATTATAAATTGCCCAGCCAAATAGGTACAATAAAATTAAAATGGCACTTAGCTGCTGCTTTTAGTGTTGCGTATTTTTACAGTTTTCTTACCCTAACCTAACTCAGCTTTTTGGCACTAAAAAATATGCCTTGCCTAATTTATTCTTTTTTCGCAAGGAATTTGCAAATTTTCCATATTCGCATATTTATGTACTACTTTGCATTACAATTGGATTTTCATGCATGTATTAGTGTAATATTATTATAACGTATATTCGCACGTGAATATGCACTTTCGCATTTCCTAAACGCGATACATATTTATTATCTACTCACATCACTCATACGCCGTGTATAACCCGCTGAGGTATTCATTTGCATATAGACGCGTGCGGGCATGCAAATGTGTATATGTACATACGTGCACGTGTGTCATCATGCTAAGCGTCTAAGCACACTTCACTACCTTTTCACACAATGCAGGGCTGTGTAGTGAGCAGCCTTCACAATTTGCTCATTCAACATTGCGCATCCAATTTTAAGGATAATCAGGATATGGTAATAACTGAATGATATTCAGTTATTTACAACTGCTAAGGCATTGAATTTTCAGTGGATTGGGGGATGAGAATGGAAATTTTATACATATTACCTTCAAGACAAAATTAAGGCAATTTAAAGGTATCTTCTTTTTCTTTTGAGTAAGCGTCTAAGCGATTTTGTCGAGTTTAACGAAATAACGGGTTAGTTGTTTCTTTCTCGCACTAAATGAGGCAATGAAAAATACCATATACAGCCATGTACTACTCGATTTGGTTTATCTCAATACAAATAAGATTTTCCCCTTTCATTGTCCACATCTCTGTCACTTGGCCTTATCACGGCGAACGTCGTAGAAAGTTTACGAGTACAACCTCCGCTATAGCTACAAAAAATCTTACATCCCTGGAGTCATGTAAACTCAGAGAAAGAGCTGCTGTTGATGCATTTCAATGTTTCTAGCTAACATTCTAGTTTAAGGAATTTAAACATTTAAATTTAAAAAATTATTTCTTTAGCGTTATTTTGGAATTATTCTCCTTTGCTTGATAATAAAATGATATGAATTGGGAGTGTCGTATAAATATTTTTGGATGAAGAAAGACAGAAAAGAAAGACAAAATTTTAGAATGCTTCAAATACAGCGTTTAATATTGGGAGATGTCTTTAATTCTTTGAAAATGTGTGACACTGTGTAAGAAAAATTATTGGGTTTTATCTCCTTATAAGTTCTAAATTAATTATCTGATTTGTTAAAAGTTTTCGATTGAACAAATCAGCTCTTTACCTACTCTAGAAATTTGTATTCCTTTTTATTCTCTGTCATCTTTTTTTAACATTTGGTGTAATTTGTGCAGCTGGGGATGCCGACCCTGGGTAAGAGGTCTCTGAGGCCAATTCAGTCCCCTTCCTGACAAGGTCATTAACCTCTACGTTCTTATGTCTTGGAACCCAGATCAGAGAAATGTTGCATGCACACCCAAGAGATTTGAACTCCTCCTTACAGGAGTTTACTAGTTTCGTTCTGCACCATGGCATCTTTAAAGCCTTGATGGCGGCTTGACTATCGAGTCCCACGTTCCCTATGCATTTTGCATACCTGCACGATCGCAAAATCTTCTGCTTGAACAACACTAGCAGTATTCGGCAGTTTAAAGTATATAGATAAATTGGGTGATTTAGAGGAAACCTCTGCTCCGACTCTTGACTATATCTTGGAACCGTCAGTGCAGGGAGGATTGTCTTGCTACGACCCGTAAACTTCGCTTTACGAATAGAGAGATCTGTACGAAGTTCAGAGAGATGCGGCGTTGACTGCCTAAAAGTGCTACCATGGCCCTTGGGAGATTGCTTTCAGAGGCCTCCATTAACCGATTGGACTTTGAACAGCGATGGAAATAACATAAAAAACGATGGGAAGTAAGTGCAAAACGGTATTCAGCGCAGCACTGGGACAAGTTCTGCCTTTTCCGGTGATTCCAATACATGCAGTTCTCTGCACTGTTCAGGCCTTGTTTAGTGATATTATAGCCCTTTCGGAGAGCTTCCCAACAAACCCGGCATCCAGACGTTAAAATTTGTAGAGCCACTGCGTTGTACATTCACAGCGCGACCTGTGATTTGAGTCCCCCTTTTTTACGAACATAGATTTGCAGGAGTAGGAGGCTACACTGGCCTTCTTTCCCCGATTTTCAATGTGTAGCTTCCAATGAAGTTTGTAGTCAAGTATCACTCCAAGATACCTAACTTCCGCTGAAAGCGGGAAAACGTGGTTGTTTAATCTGGGAAATCGAAAGGGTGAAGGTTTATATTTTCTGGTAAGTAGCACCAGCTCCGTTTTGTCAGAGGTGACTCGGAGGCCGCAAGTGGCAGCCCAACGACTGAGTACAGCGAGTGACTTTTCCAAAATCTCAGCCGTGACTGAGAGAAACGGTGTCGATACCATCAGGACCAAGTCATTGGCGTATGCTACTACCTTAACCCTACCCTTATTTAGCATTATCAGAACTTCGTCAATAGCAACTAGCCAAAGTAGGGGCGAGGGTGCGACGTCCCCCTGTGAACGAATCTTGTGACTTTAGCCCATTTTGCGACCGCATAACCTTCCCCGTAACCAAGCAGGAACGAGATCCAGGTACAGATAGGTCTTTCAACCTCTAGTCTGCCTAACGCAGTGACAATTGACTCCGCCCTGATGTTATTAAAAGCACCCTTTATATCTATGAAGGCCGCCAAGGTTTTTTTAAATTTGCACAAAGCTTGGAACTTGGATTTATTTAGTTTAGTTTAGTTAAAAAAAAGTATTAAAGATAAAAAAGAAACAGATAAATTTTCAAAATTTATTTATTTTAAATTTATTTCTAGTAAGTTAAAATATAATCCAAGTACCATCTCCTTAAAATCCAAGTACAATCTCCTTAAAATTAAGTTGTACTTTTTCTAATCAAGCCACTCCACTTAAAAAATTTAGCTCTTTACTCAAACACTATTTCATGTCACGTATTTAGAGGACCTTATCCGCTCAATTGGCAAGTGCTTTTTTTCGCTTTTAGTTTTGTTTTTCATTCGCACTTTTCTTACTTTTAAAAGCTATTGAAACGCCTGCAGGCCAAAGCTTTCAGAGCAGCAATCAAATTCAGCATCGCCAGTCGATTCGAATTAGGCTGCCCTACTAACAGGCTGCGCCGTCAATCGAAAAAAAAAACAGATGCCTTTGTGTGTGACTGTCTGCCATGCTTTATGAAGTTGCACTTGAATTGCAGGCTGCCAAAGTTAATAAAAATGTCAAACGGCTGCCAGTGTCGAGTGTTTCTTTGTTTGCTGACAAATTCTATAGCCATTCCCTAGTCATTCTATGTGTGTCGCTAGAAATGTTTGATGGACTTGTGTGTGCTTTTTTTCTTCCCTTTTGCCTTAGTGTTTCTCTCTCTCTCTCACACACTTTCTCACTTTCCCTGCATGGAAGAGGTTAGAAATGGAAAATTTGAATTGTGTCAATTGTATAAAGAGTGCCAAAGGCTCACGCGAACATATTTTCACAAACCTTAATGTGTACTTGACATTCTTGGTTGTATCGGCAGCAGCAGCAAAAACTTTTTAATTTCTTGTCTATACATGAATATGCTCGCATCTGTATTTTTGAAAATCAAACACTTTTTGCAATATAAATTCTAAGGAAAAAAGCAACTTAGAATCCCTTTTTGCTGATATGTGTTCATGTAGGTCTATGTAGCTAAGAAATCTTACCATTTGATTAAATAACGGCACGAACTGGTCTCACACACCCATATACTTACTTAAAGGAATAATAATAGAGAAAAATGAGAACAAACAATAAAATGCCGCTTCTTTTGTCTGGTTCTGCCTTTGGCGTTTTGCATTTTTTCTAAACCTTTCTGAGTATCGCTTTTCAAATAAGTTGCAAGCACAGTTCCATACACATACACGTACGCATGCAACTATTTCTATGTGTAAATGATTATTTGTTCTGCACAGTCGCTCCTGGCATTTTCCTGCAATCAACACAGAGTATTTCTCAATTATCCCTTTAAAAGTTGCTTCTTTTCTTTTTATTATATAAAGTGCCTATGGATGTATTTATTACGTAGTTATTTAAATGATTTTTTACGAGCAAATGTATAAATTTCTTTTTACTTTTCATAAGCTCAGACGTGCTCAGTTTTGTTTTTACTCTGGCAGATGTTTTCTGTGCGGGTATATCCTGCCCCATGAACAAAAAGGCCAACTGGTTTATAAGAAACTAGAACCTGGAAACCAAAGGAGCTGAAATCCTAAAATCCTGGAAAGAGTTCTCCCTTAGCTTAAACGCTATTTTTTGCAATATTTAGATTTTTTTAACTCGATTTATTAAATACTGGGTTGCCCATATTCGACGGACCCATGTGTTTTTTTCTTTTTAAATCAAAGAAAACCACAATTTTTTTGATGTTGACGATAATAATCATTTTATTTGGTTCAAGTAGATTTGTTGACATCACTTTTTGAATATGATATCTCTCAAATGGCCGCCTTGAGCCTGTACGGCGTATTGTGCCCGTTTTGCAGCATTTTCCATAGTTTTAGCTAACATTTCGGCTGGAATAGCGGCTATTTCCTCACGGATGTGAGGAGCTCTTCTATGGTCTTTGGCTTATTAATATAAACCTTTGATTTTAAATATCCCCACAAGAAGAAGTCAGGTGGCGTTAAATCGGGCGAACGCGGTGGCCAGTCAAAATCGCCATTTTTCGACATTAAACGACGAAGAAACAACTTCTTCAAAAAATCAATTGTGGTGCGAGCTTTGTGTGGTGGAGCACCGTCTTATTGAAACCAGAACTGCCTCATACGCTTTGGACGAATAATTGGCATCACTAAAGTGGTTACCATATCGCGATAACGCTCCTCATCGACGGTTACAGCTTGACCACCTTCATTTTCGAAGAAAAACGGCCCAATAATCGTTTTGCACTAACGCCGCACCAAACAGTGACTTTCTCGTCGTACAGAGGTACCTCTTGAATTTCGTGAGGATTTTCAGTGGTGTAAATACGGCAATTTTGCTTGTTTACCGTCCCATTTAATAAGAAATGAGCCTCATCGTACATGATGATTTTGTTCTTTTTCTTTTGACTTCTTTTGTTGAATGTAAATTTCAACAATTTGGGAGCGCTCGCGTGGCGTGTACTGTTCCATGGTAAAAATCTGCTTGGACTGACGCTTCCAACGCGGTATGTCATTAGGCGATCTGACGTCTCTGTCAAAAGATACAGGGTTGCCAGGTGGGTCCATCGAATATGGGCAACCTTGTTTAATCTGCCATACATAACATTGGGTATTATTTAATTACAATTTTGAAAAATTGACATGCGTAAGACCTTCTAACAGAGTCAATTACTTAAAGTCCACCTCCTAAATCTTTGTGGCAAATCAGTACTCCTAAAATTTTTAAGTCGTTAACGTCGCATGGGTCGTTGGTTTGGTGTGAAAAGTTTGATGCTCGAGATTAAGTGTCTGTAGGAAGCTTTAGATCTCGTCTGATGAGTTATAAGGTTGTCAGGTTCTTAATTTTTCGAATGTAGCACAAAAAAAAAAGAAAAATTAATAAGTTTTGTTGATAATCGTGGTATTCCGGATCGCCCCGTTGGCTTATTAACGAGGTGGTACCGATTGACAACCATTGGTAGAGGTCACCTCGTTATGCTAAAGTTTGTACAGTATCCGAAGTGAGAATTGAATGCAGAAACTAAAGCTGAGCTATTACTTACCAGCACACCTGTGGTTTTTTCGGCTGAGTTGTGGACCATTCCAAGTATTATTATAACAAACACTGAACTAAGCAATATGCGTCTCTTGAAGTGTTTGAGAGAAAGATTCTGCAAAGGATTTTTGGACCTTTTCATCTTGGCGACACCAAGTATCATAAGCGATAGAACAATGGAACAATGAGCTGCATGGGCTTTACGACGACATAGACATAGTGCAGCGAATGAAGATCCAGCGGCTTTGTTGGGTGGGCCATCTCGTCCGAATAAGTACGAACAGCTCGGCTCTAAAGTGTTTGATGCGGTACCAGCTGGTGACAGCAGAGGAAGAGCAAGGCCTTCTCTGCGTTGGAAAGATCAGGGGTACTTGGCTTCGCTTGATGTTTCCAACTTGCGCCGGTTATAATGAGAAAGAAATTACTAACGCGCTTTGTTAAATTCCGCAACGGTTATCGCGAAAAAGAACTAAGCGGTTTTGTTCATGGAACTAATTAAAGAATAAGCAGTATTTCTGTTATCTGAAAAAATCGAATAAGTTCTGGTTGCCGAAAATTTATGCAATAAAAAGTTGTACGCGGCTGATAATTTTTTTTTTCCTTGTTCATTCCTCTCGGGAGCATAGGGCTTCGACAAGACTCTTCCATCGAACACGGTTCTGTGCTGTTGTTTTCACACCGTCCCACGAGATGTCGGGATCTGCTAGTTCGCACAGCATCGATCTTCTCCAAGTGTTTTTTGGTCGAGCACGATCTCTGCACCTTTGCGGGTTCCAATCCAGTGCCATTCTTGTGATGCTATCTGGTGGTTTTCTAAGCGTGTGACCTATCCATCGCCAGATTTGCCGTTTGATTTGCCTAACGATGGGTTCCTCGATCGTTCATCCCCACAGTGCGTCGTTACTGATGGTGTTTGGCCAGAATATTCTACAGATGATGCGGAGGCATTTGTTGATGAAGGATTATAGCCTCTGTGTGATGGTGTTAAAGACCTGCCATGTTTCGCTTCCGTGCAACAAGACGGCTCATGCATGTGCCGAATATTCGTAGTTTAGTGCGCCTAGAGATTTGCTAACTCCCCCATGCTGTATGCATTCGCCCAAATTCCCCTCATGCTTTGTTTAGCCTGCAGTTGACATCTTCATCTGCTCCACCATCTGCCGCGATGATGCAGCCGAGATAGCAGAAGCTTTCAACGAATTCCACCAGACATCCGTCAACCATATGCCTTGCTTTATTGTGGTTAACTCTCATGGCCTTGGTCTTGGCGATGTTGACCTCCTGGGTGCCAGCGCAACTTGTTTTCCGCCTTCGCTTGCATGTCGGATTGTTTGAGAGTGAAGAGGTAGACGGCATCGGCGAAGGCCAGGTCCTCAAGATGTCTGGTAAAACTCCATATGATGCCTTTTTTGTGCCGGGTCATTTGGCTCATGGCGTCATCAAGGACCATGGCGAAGAGAAGTGGCGACAAAGGACAACCTTGCCTTACGCCTGCGTTGGTAGTGAAGGGAACGCTGATCTCGCCTTTGTGAAATACATCCAGTTCGGAGTTATTGTAGAGGGCTTTGATGAGGTGGATTATCTTGGCGGGAACTCCCTTTCTACTCAGTACCAGCCATATTGCGTCTCGTTTGGTAGTATCGAATGCCTTATTAAAGTATACGAACAGCATGAAGAGCGCCACTCAACTGATTGTTCTACTATAATCCGAAGTGTGTTGGCTTGGTCACCACAGCTTCGGTGAGGGGAGCGGATGATAATTACTTTAAGAAAAGTATTCGTCAAAAAATGTTTCATTTTCAAAAATAGACTCCTGGTGACTTTTGACATTTGATTTCTCTAATTCTAATTTTTCACACCCTTCAAGTAACAGCATTTCGTAGAGCTCTAAAAATGTATTTTTATTTCTTTGATAGTCTCTTCATTCGACCTCTTCAAGTTCGTCTGCATGCACACGCCAATCGTTCACTATCATACCACTGGATGCAGTTGGATTTTCTGACATGTCGATTTGAATTGAGAGGCTAGCTGCAAAATTCCAGCCTTCGCTATCGCTAAGGCTGCCAGATTCCAAACGCTAAGTATCATTGGAACGGTAATCAATTTTGTTTAAGTGAGATTCTGGTTGCTTATTCCCAAACATTTCTAAAGAGTTTTCTTTACCTGTACCTTTTACCTCTCTCCATTGTAGGCATCCCTAGTGCATGTATTTGAAGATAAATTTAAAATCTTGTCTACATTTATGGCAAATGGGAATTAATATATTATTTATTCTAAAGAAAATTTAAAAGCGTGGCGGCAATCTTGATCAATTCTGTTAAAAACAAATTGTGTTTTCAGCTGACATTTTCTATAACCACTTCCGATGGCAGTTTGTTTTGTTTCTTTTTTTGTTTTGTCACAGACTAGCAATTACAACACTGTACTGCACTCGGATTCCCTTTTTAATTTTCTTTAAATCTACTCGACCTCCGAAGAAATCTGAGTAGATCTTGTGGTACCAAGGAGCCAAGACGGTCGCTTCTTAACATACTAGTACCAAAGACCTCAAGGCTGATTTGAGCGAAGGCTGGGCAGACGCACAGAAAGTGGTCCACCGTTTCATCCTCCTCTCCACAGAGTGCACTGTCTGAGATACCTGACTTTTCCATATGGTTTGTCCACATAAAGTGGCCCGCTATCGGTCCAACCAGCCTCCTACAGCCCCGTTTGCTTAGTGACAGGAGGAACTGCGACAGTCGGTTGGACATGACAGGTAACATCAGTTTTGGCCATCTGCAGCCTCCCTTAGCCTTTCAGTGGCTCAGCCGTGGCTTTGATGGCTGCAGAAGGGAGTGGCAGAACGGGCTCAGGGCCCATTTCCTTGCCACAAAGCTATTTGCAATAGATATTTCAGATCAAGTTTCAGTGTGGGGTGGTTCCACTGCACCAGTTAAGTTTTGTTTATTTTACTTGTTTATTATTTGTTTATTAGCCATTTTTTGTTGAGTTAATTTTTTAGTTAATTCTTGTCGCCAAATTCAGTTTTGTAGGCAATGAACGAAAATATTTAGCGTTGGCGAATATGCTGGGATCGACAGTTTTGTTATATGCCTTTTCAAAAATAGCTGATATACCATATTTTATACGATGCATTTTGTTTGGCATTAAAATCTGTTGAAATTTTGACACGAAGAACAGAGATTTTTAGCTAAATGGAAAATACAGCTGAAATCAACGAAGAGATTTTTGGCGATGAAGTTTTGGTTATAGCGAATGCAGAAATCGGCAGCAGAACGTCATAACTTGAGCTGGTATGATCACACAGAAATTGAATGAATCAGCAGGGGGTGGTTTAAGTCAACGGTGAAGAGTTCTTAAAATACTTTCTAAGCTTTTTATTAGCTCATATGAAGTTTATTTTTGCATGCAAATTTACGGTTAATGAGCAAATGACTAATTCTTCTTTGACAAAATGTGCATGGGCTAAGGTCCACTTCACTGGAGAATGTTTTAGTTTATATAATAAAATCATTTTCACTAAAGAGAATATCTGCGCGCACATTTGCAACTAACTGGAATTATTTTTGAGCACTTCTTATTAACTTTAGCATACGAATATTTTCCGTTTTTCCCATCGTTTTGATTACAGTTGTCTTCAGTTTCTGCATATATTTCATATATCCGTTTCTGCAGTTTTTCTCTTTTTCCAGCCACCCCACTAATTATGTATTTTTGTTGGCATGCATAAAGAAGCACTGCCCGGCAGGCAGCCAACCGAAACAAGTGTGCTAAAGCAGCATACTAACCGCGTAAAATTAAAATTGCAAAATGTTCCGCGCACAAATACTCCACTTCATGCCGCCTCAGCCTCGTTTTGCTTTCTTTTATTGCCTTACTTGCGAATGCGCGCTAGCGTTGCTGCCAGCACTTTTCTATTACCAACTTTCCTTGTTACACGGGGTACGCCATGGCGTATGCGTGCTGTGTGCCAGCACCGAAAATTGCCTTCATTTAGCGGCGGGCGGCGGCCGTTGCAATTGTTATTACGGCTTTTAGTTTTGTTGTCCTTGTTTCTGATTTTTAATTTTATTGCAAGTGCTGGCGGCTACATGAATATTAAAAAGTGTGTGTGTGCATGTGTGTGTGTGGGGGTATATACACATTTAAATTATAAAATATATAAAAAATTGGGAAAAAATTTCACGCAAGCACATGAGAGGCTCTTTTACATGTTGTTCCTTTTTTAGATGCAGTAATTGCAATTATTTTAATTCATATAAAATAAACACGCGTGTTTGTAGTATCCATTTTTTTTGGGAAAACTATAACTTTTACAGCCAGCGGCCTTCGCAGCAAAATAATTTTATAACAAATGAGCAACTGGGCGATTCATGTTGACAAAAACTATCGCCTGCGGTGCTTTTTATACACATGTGCATATGTATATATATAAATATATGCATATATAATAGGGGCGAACACCCTTTTTGGTTGTTTGGACGAACTCCTTCTCCGATTTGTGGTGCGCGTCATATTGGTTTTCCGCAAGTGGAGGCGGCTGCAGTTTTTTGCCACCAGCGAATGGTAGATGTGTTTTTATGACAAACCTTATTCGTACCTGTAAAGAGGTGACCGCTGTTAGTTAAATTAGTTAGTTAGTTAATTAAATTTTTTATATCTTTAGTCGATTTGAAGTGGGAACTGCCAAATAGTAGCCACTTACAAAGCCACTCGTTAACCAAAAAAGAGGTTGTCTGTAAAGTCAAGTTACATTTACACAAACGTGAAAAATGACGAAACATTTATCAAATTCATGAAAGATATCTTCAATTTCGATTGTGCATCAGACGTTAATAAGTCAACAACACTAAGAGGCACCATCATCGATTTGCCTTTTTCAAGACACTTTACACTCGAAACACACCCCTTCCATTTCCTACTTTTCCTAGCATCGTCCTATTCTCAACAGAGAAATGGTTCATTACAATGCACACAGGAAGAAGGCATATGCAAATACAAGTATGTGAATTTATATACAAATGCGCATATACATCCATACACATACATATATATGCTCACTCAAGTAGGAGAGAGCCAGATGTCGAACGTTGCCGAATGCGGGGGCAAGATAACGACGCGTTTTTGGTGCGTGCAGCCGGCTACATCGAATCAGAAAACGTTATCACGCCAAAAATATTTTAAAAAGAAAGCAAAGGCTTTTGATAGCTCATAAGTATAGTATGACTTCCCAATTGCTTTAGATTTATTCGTGATATTTTGACTTTTACATACACAGATTTCCAGATATATGCCTGATTCAAGAGTGGTATCCGTTGGCAGCGATATGATGCATTCAAAGCTCATGCTTATTGCAAGGGTAGATCGGCCTACCTACGCGGATGACGTGGCACCAATTGTTACAGGAAAAACTTTGGATGCTATGTACAAGTGGATGCAGGAATATCTGAACATAGCTGTTAGATCGGTAACGGATTGCGGTCGGTCGGTGAGTCCTCTTAAAACTGAGCTTGTCCTATTTACGAAGAAATATAAAATATGCAGAGCTCAATTTCCCTCCCTACGGGGTGCTCCTCTGATGACAAGGTGAGGCAATTAGGTATTATTCTTGACAGCAAGCTTACATGGAAGATTATTATTAAGGGAAGAGTGAGGAAGGCAACAATCGCCTTGTATGGGTGCAAGGGCGCAATTGCAAAAGATGGGGCCTTTCGCTTAGAGTTCTTTTTTGGCTAATACTATTGTAAAGCCTATCTTGGTCTCATCCGAAGCTTTGCATATATTTTCATAGGGGAGAATTTTTAAGTGGCGGGTCCCAAACCGAGCGCACAACCAGCTATCCTGGAATGTTTCGCCTTTTCACGTTAGCTCACTCCGGAACGGGTGTTCGGAAGCTACCCAGAGGATACTTGAGCTAATCCCGGGAGTTGTGAGCTGCTTTAACTGTGTGTAGAAGAATCGCCCTGGCCACTCCCAAGTGAATGGCGATCAGTAACTTTCCCCCTTCCGTGAACTTCTACATATGGAACCATCCTCCATATGAATTCGGAACTAATCGATCAGTCCAATTTTTGGCTACTTTTTCCAAAAAATCTGTAATTTGGCTTCACAAGTAGAGAATGATAACGAATCGAAATTTTGGTGTTTACTTCAACACTTTGTTCCATGAACTTCACGAATTGTTAAGCGCGCTGTATGACAAGTTGCGTCGTTTTGTTGGAACCAAATGTCGTCGATATTCAACTGATTAATTCGAAAATTCCACCACCATTGTTCGATAGCGCTCGTCATTCACCGCAACGATAGTTTCTTCCTCATTTCGCGAATAGACTTTTTTTTATTTTTCAATGTAAATTTCTACAACTGGGAGGAGGCGTTGTTCTGGTCTTAAACGATTCATGACGACTTGCCAAGCCTTACCGAAATGTCAAAACAATTTGCCATTCTCAGCTGTCAAACCCTGCTTATCGATATCGACAAAAAACCCTCTATATATCCCTTACTTTTACTTACACATCCATGAAATACTTTTAAAACTTAATTCCTCAGTTCACTGGCTAAAACTATTTTATTAGTTTATTCTATATTTGTCTGTTCGGTACAAAATATACAGTCGTGATTTAGCCTCAAGTCCATGATTAGTTGGATAATTTCCAGCATATCTCAAAATCGATCTTTAGGAATAACATATCGCAAAATGTCTGATTTTTTTGATGAAAATGAACACCCAAGAGATTCGACAATTCAATGACTTTTGGAAAAATGTCAAGAAACTTGTTCTTTCGAAGACAGGAAAAGGACTAAAAACTGGAGGTTCAGTTTAGAATATTGCTGCTGTAGCGAAAAGTGTTGCTGAACAACCTCCAACATCGACGTCTCGACATTTTCAACAATTAGGCATTATTTGTGCCTCAAACGAAGGACAGCGCATCAAATTCTAGTCGGGCAGCTACATTTTCTACCATAACTTTGTATCTATGGGGAGTTTTTACAATCAACTTCCACAGAAATACGTCTAAAACTATAAAGAATAATAATCTGTAAAAAATCGATTTTTTTAAATACTGGACGTAAGTAACCCCTTAAATTACGTAATTTTTCACATATAGTAGTTAACAGCCGTATCTGAAGTAATTTAAATTTTTACATATTTTGTTTCAAAACAACATCCAGGCGCGTCTTTACTCGTAGAAACACCCTTTATAACTCTAGTGACTAAAGTGAAATCCCACCAAAAAATATGAACAGAATAAATATTCAATGCTGTTAGCCAACTCAACATCATCTGCTTCGACGACATTCGTGAGTTTGTGTTGCTTTCCACCGTTAACGTTGCCGTTATTTTCATCACTCTTGTTACCGTTGCTGTAGTTGCCATTGTTCAGTTGTGCATTGCAGCATTGCGGTTGCACGTAAAGTTGCTGGCAAACGAGCCGTAATGAAAAATACGAAGTGCCTTGCGAAACGGTAAATAAAACCACGGCAAAAACAAAAACCAAAAAAAAAAATAAAATAAAACAGCAGTCACTTTATTCGAAGGCGGTGCTGAAGAATCAAATAAAAAAGTGCAGTGCAAAGTATAATGAAAGCAATTTTGTGAAATAAAATTGACGTTGAAAAATTAAAATAAATAAGGGTAATAAAAAACTACGTTTGTAGCGTAAGAAAAGTTGAGAGTTGAGCGAGTTAACGCGCGCGCGCATGTACTCACGTACGTACGTAAGAAAAGCTGGTTTCGGCTGCTGCGTGAGAAGTGTAAAGTATTTAAAAAATACAAATGAAAATCAACACAAATATAAAAATAAAATTTCCCAACTTTTATTTTGGCGTATTTATCCTTGAAAGTTGAACAAAAACCCAGCTCACGCGCTTCACCGCATTCCACACCGAACCTATTTGCACAACTCAATTCGTTAACAGGCAGCATAACCGCCAACAATAACAACAACAGCAACACCAACATTTGAATCGCAGCCACAATGCAACTAAGCAACAAACGAACGAATCAATGAAAGCGCGCTGAATACCAGAATTGCAGCGGCATCTGGAAACGAAGACGAATAAAAGGAAATACTTGGAAGTGGCAGAGCGCATGGGAGGGAATGGGAAAGAGATGTTTCTTTATTGGGGTTATATACACTTTGGTATCCTTAAATGCTTTTGTTTGCGCTTAATTTAATTTCATTTTTGCCTTTCAGTGCTACGCCTTTCATTTGATGTGGCTATTAAGTTGGTTTTTCTTTGTTTTGCACTTGTGCTCACGCTTTAACTTGGCTGCGCAGGGCGTAGGAGCAACTACGATTCATTTTTTTGTATAAAAGTTTAGTATTTTGTTTGGTGTGTATACATGCCACGTACGTACTATGCATGCAAACCAATAACAACTAAAAAAGTGCTAGAAAACTTCTGCAATTAGTGTAGCTGCAGCACATGAGAGCAAACATTTGATACAAACTGATGTAGATGTAAATATGTGAGAGAACAAAAGAAGTGCAATTAATGTTTGAACAGTTTTAGCTCATTTGCCTCCTGTCATGCTGACAGGTTTGACATTTTGACGAACACTTTTAGATTTACATGATTCAAGTTTTTTTGTTACATACAAGAAGAACTATTTTAAAGCCATGTTTCTTAGTAAAGGGAGTACCTGCCTCAGAAAAGCGTTTAATTTTTATTTTTTATTATATACTAGCTGTACCCGGCGCGCGTTGCTACGCCAACAACTATGCAAGAAAACTAACTTTAAAGAAAATCAGTACACAAATATTCAATTCATTCTAAACAATTTTATTGATTTTGTTTATTTTGAAAAAATTGTGACATTACAAGGTTTAGTTTCAATTCGATGCTTATTGAAGTGCTGTGGGTTACATAATATTTCTTATTTTTCCATCTGGTGCGTAGACGTATAAATCAGAAGGTTTTCGGGCACGTGAGCAAGCCACATAGAGGAATATACATTCGAAGGATTCCATGTCAAGTGATCCAAGTAATTGAGACAAAGAATTGGGTTATATTTAAGCTTGAGTTTCATAAGAAATAAACTGAAAAATATTTAATGCAATTTTTCATGTATAATTTTCAGGTTTACTCAATGTTGAACATTTTAGTAAGGAAGTTTTGAAGGGGTAAGGGGTAGAAAGAATTTTCAAACAATTTAATTTTTTTGCATTTTCTTAAAGTATAATATCTTAAAAATATTGTGTGAAAATTTGAAGTGAATCCGATGAATACATTTTGAGTCGGAGCGTTCGCTAAACTTTAAATGCGTTTTTCTCAAAACTATGTTTTTCGAACTGGTGATCATTGTAATTTAAAAACCGCTTGGTAGATTTCAATAAAATTAATACTGCTTTTGTAAAACATTACAACTCGTGCCTGATCAAAGAATTTTTTTTTCAAAAATTTCGATTTCTTTTAAATAATTAATTGTCGGTTTTTTTCTCGAAGATCTGGAAAATATTTCATAAGGCCACCATATTGTTAGTTTGGAAAAAAGCTTCGATCAGACATGAGTTTTAATGTTTTACAAAAGTATTCAAGATCATCTATTAATGAAACTAATTTCTCTTGTCCGATTGATTTTAGATGAATCTCCAAGGAGTTTTGATGATTACCGCAAGGGACGTCTGGAGAAACGGACTCTACACAAACCGCGATAACTTTTACAATTATTAGTTTCTTTTTTTTTGAAATTTTACTAGAGTTTTGTTTCTACTTACATTAAGTATTAATGCTAGGTTTTTATTTTTGTAAAATAAAGCAACTATCTAGGAAAATAAATAATTGAAAATCATAATTTTTTTTGGGCCTCTGACTACCCCTGCCCCCTTAAAACGATACTTGTTCCGCTCCTTTTAGCATTATTTGGGTTAAGATGTATTAAAAAAAAAATCTAGAAAACATTTTATATATGTATTTGTTCAAAATTTGTAAGAAAAAAATTATTTTTTGGCATTTTTGAAAAACACGTCAGATTTTTTATTATTGTATAATTTTTTATATTAACTATGACTTAGACGATACTTAGTCATCCCTGCAAGGTTAATAATGAGATTTCTATAACTTTTCGAGTGAGATTCAAATACGAACAGCAAACTAGTGAAATATACTGTGCATCTGCTTGCAAAGTAATAGTTCTGAATATTCGCAATAAATTCAGATATTCCATTTTTTATGGTAAAATAAGAAATGTATAGAAAATTTATTGCACTCAATGATTGGTTTTGTTTTTGTTTTCCACCTTAAAGCATTCTCTCGAAATTCCTTCACACTAAATTTGAGCTATTCATTAATGCAATTACAAAAAAAGCAAAACCTCACGTAAGTACATGAAAAGAAGCAGAAGAGAAAAAACACACACACACATATATATATACAAGTTTCATTTACATAAAATGCAAAATGCGCACAAGCGCACATCCAAAGCCATTGCAGCATTCAATGACGAAGCTCACAATTCCCTCAATTGAATTCGAACAATTTAAGTTGTCCATTCATCCGCTCGGTCTTACATTCATTCATGCTTTGCTTCATTCGTTGGTTGTCCGTCCGTTCATGCCACTTTATTGCAGCTGTTGTTGTGGCAAACCATAAAGAAGAAAAAGTGAAAATAGTTGTAAGTATTTCATCAAAGCAATACCAGAAGCAGCTGGCTAAATTGCAGTCAGTTTTACAGGTAAACACACACACCTACATATATGCAAATAATCATGTCCCAATACAAATAACACCCACGACCAGCTATAAGTGTTTTAGGGAGTGGCTATTCAAAGGTCAAAGCGCATTTTTCTCTACAACCAGAAAGGTTGGGGCATCTAAACCCACCGCGTGATTTTTGTAGGTGTTTACTGGCAATTGCATCTCTTTTAGTTGTTGTTGCTCGTGCTCTAATAGAAAGTGGCAAAAATCACACACAATTCACAAAGCAAAAAGCCATGTTAAGCTTCGTTAGGCTTGAGTTTAAAACCCAAAAAAGAGTTTTCTAAATGTCGGTGGTGATGACTGGGGCAGTGGCAAAGAGGATTAGAAGGAGCAGTAAAAAAAAAGTGTGGTATGCCACACCGCAGCTATTTTTGTTTCACACAAAAAGCACAAATGGCGCGAATGGACGAACATAGCAATTGTACTGTAGAGTGGATCAAAAAGTAATGAACAAAACATTAAAAATTAACTGTTCACTGAAAAATGTGCGAAGATTTTAAACAAATTTCACACTTCTATAAAAACAAGAATAAAACGATGAATATCTTTATAGCGCAAGCCAAGGTGAGTTGTGAATATCTCGAAGGATTTTATTCTGGAGTCGTTGAAGTAAATTTATATTACTTTGACTGGCGCAACGCCATAGTTGCGCGCCATAGGACCATACGGGCTTTATATACTTTGTTATATATGGATAGCTTTGATCTTCGTCCAATTAGCCATTTCATTTCTATTATCTTCAGATGGATTTCATGCCGTTTAAGTTTTATATGGTCCTTCCATCGAAGCTTAGCATCGAGCGTTATGCCAAGGTATTTTGCAGTGTTTGCATGTGGTATTGCGGCACCTAGCAGTATTATTAAGTAATAATAATAACAATTTTGTGTGTGCTGATGTTGTTCCTCATTTTAAATTTTCATCTGTTATAAATTCTATGCTTGACTTTGACTCAATGTTCATTTCAGTTGACGAAATCTCTTTTGCTATATTTAAACTAAAACATTCGTCTAAGGCACACGTTGACGGTATATCAACCGCAGATCGAGCTTTTATACCAAATATGGGGAATCCAGATACAGCAGCCAGCTTTAGCGTAGTGCAGGATATTTTCCTAACAAATGTGGAACAATGCCTTCCTGCAGCTCTGGTAGCATCTTCGGAAAAGGATTTTGATCCTCCGATACAATGTGAGAAAATTGCCAATGTACAAAATGCAGAGGTGTGGCCAACATCAAACCGTTAACCGGCTCTCTTCGATTTTGAAGGAATCAGCTAATTTGCTGACATAACCGGAGATGTGACAGCGGTTAGGTGACTGTCCTTCGACGCGCCTAGGCCAGTTAGAGGGTCTTTGTGATACAACCGGAACTATCATACCCATACTCTCCTTGGTCCTCTCTAAAATATTGTGTGGCTTTTAAAAGCTGGATATATCAGCTAGTTTGATATTCGCAACAACCGCAATGTTGTCCAGAAAAGCAGACCGAGCAATCTCAACCGTCAATCACAGAATCATGCACCCGCATAGAAGATGTTCTGCTGTCTCTTCCTCTTCTATACCCTGACAGCTTCTACAATAGTCATTGGATCGTGCCCTTAATCTATTGGCATGTCTTTCTACCAGATACTGCCCAGGTATGAGTCTGCCTACAACGAGTTTTAAATTCCTCCTACTTAATTTAAGTAGACTCTTAATTTGACCCAAGTTCAATTCGAGCCACGTTTGGTCTGCTGATAGCGAAGATGTTTAACTGTTTTGAGTTGGAATTTGCAACACTAATGGTGAGTCTGTCTATTAAAGGTTTAAATGTTGCCAAGGACAAGAGTATGTCGAACTTGTCCGGACTAGTTTGGAGCGAGGAGCCCAATCTAGCTAAGTCTACTGCTTTGTGACAGCGTTTTATATACGAAAAAACTGAAATTGTGTTGGTGATATGGGGAAGCAACGCCAGAAACAAATTTAATTCTGATATGTGAAATGGGAAGGCAGAACTCTGCTACCGAATCCTCGATGATGTGACAGCCGAAGTTACTCTCACAATTTTGCTTCGAGAGAATGATTGTTCCATGATCGTTCCTAACCCTATAAGTCTTTGAATATATCTTTCACCAGCGCTTGTCTATATGAAAATTTCGTGAGAACTATTTTGAAGTTTCCCCCCATGCTTGTATGAGCTGGGTGGATTCCAAGTGAAGCTCTACATGCAGCATAAATATTACAAGAATTAATATATACTTGTGTTTATATATACTACGTATGACGCAGTAGCTTGGACGATGGCAATATCCGATGAGGCGCCCCTTGGAGTGTTTGAGTAAAAGATTTTGCGGAAGATTTTTGGAACTTTGCACTTAGATGACGGTGAGTATCATACGCGTTGGATCGATGAGCTGTATTAGCTTTACGACGACATAGACATAGCGAAGCGAATAAAGATCCAGTAGCTTCGTTGGACTTGAGGACTTGGCTTCACTTTGTGGGTCCAACTGGCGTCGGTTAGCACGAGAAAGAAATGACTGGCGCACTTTATTAAGCTCGGGTAGCAGGTATCGCACCAATCAAGGAGGATGATATAACTACTACAACAGGTTACGTTTCGAGTTACTCTACAGTTTCCATATTCACTGAAGTTTCAGCTCGAAAGACGTTTCCGAGAATGAGTGCTTTCCAGGTGGGCTTTCCGAGAATATGTCTCCTCTTAGGCTCTTTGAATTATCAAACTTTGACGGGCTGCACTATCAAATGGAGTATGCAAATTCTCAGTCCAAAATTGAATGTTTTTTGCTAAAGTTGCATTCAGGAATCGAGTGCAGGGCAGAACGATTAGTGTTGTTCGGAAGGAAGTTAAACATTTTTGGTATAATCGAGAATTCTTGAATTTTGGACGTCCACTTTAACCCTGTTAAGAATATATATATACTTATGTATCAATAGATAAAACTTGTGCTTAGATAGATAATTTATTTGGTGTTTGGCCGCGCTCGTTGTCCTATTTGTGGTGTGTGTCTTGATGTTGCTCTACAAATGAAGAGGCCTCCAGTTGTATGCCGCCTTCGAATGGCAAATGGTTTTTTATGAGGAGCTTTTGCAATGCATAAATATACGAGGAGCTTTGCCATTGCCAGCCGAGGGGCGACTACTATTAAACATATTTTTTCTAATATTTGGTGTTTTACTCCAAATGTTTCTTACCCGGTCACCAGTCACACATCAACCAAGTCGGCTATGGGGGCCGCCAAACAGAGTGATATTTTTCATTTCACTTTATTTTTTGCATAAATACTTGCCAAGGTTTAATTAGAGGAATGGATAGCCTGGAAAGTACTCGCCTGTGCGAACTATTTAACAATAAGTCAACAAAAAACGGAGATTTGCTGCATCTGTCTTGATAAAATCAGCATCGTTAGAAGAGCTAAGGTCATATTAAAAAGATATTTGGTTATATCAGAGAGCTTTTTGGTCAGCAGTGATGCGACGATTAAGCACTGCGTGGGCCAAGTGTATAACAGCTATGGGGAGCTAACTCTAAAGGTGCTGTAAGAGGTATGGATGAACAAATAACTGTGATTTGAGAAATATTAAAACAGACAACGGTATACAATTTAAATAAGATTTGTGACTATGTATCTAGATGTAAGTTAAGGCTATAAGACACGCTGTCATCTTTATTATACTAATAGCCGAAGGCCATAGTAGCCAGTGCTTTAGCTTTTTAAGTGGAATAGTTATTTATAATTGTTACTCTTTTAATAAATAAATAAAAATAAATAAATATTAAAACTAAACCTACTTTTTGGATACACCTCGTATTTCCATAGCGTTTGAAATAAGTTTTACGAGACGAAATCAAATTATTTAAAGCTGTTGCTAAACACTCTGCTGATCCCTCTTAACTTTTTAAGAACAATTTGACTCACACTTTTCGATTCACCCATCAGCCGTGGCTCTACGTATGGTCAGCACGCCAACACATTCCAACAGTCGGTTGTCATTGCCTTTCTAGCGCGTTTTTGCCCTCGTCATACCTACACATTTTGCTAAGCGCGCCAACGTCCTTTATCAATGTCTCTTTTGCTGACAAAGATTTTTTTGTTTTTTGGTTTTGTTCTATGTTGCTTTTCTTTTCACAACCTTTTCCTGAGCACCGTCACATTGTAGTTATTGCCGAAAAGCCACAAAGCACATTGGTGCCTCACTTCCGACACTCGAGAGTTTAACGGGCAATGGTGCCGTAAGCCCATTCATCGCTGGACGCAAAGTGTTGGAATGTTGGATTTTGCAAATATTCATATTTTACGGGTACATTCACACACACATAGATGGAAACGTACACAAATGCCCGTAAATATTCATATATACATACGCGTAAATATGTATGTTTGTTTTTATATGTACTTACATCAATTCATATACACTTACACGCATATCTCTGCAGTCTATTTTCATAACACCTTGTCTAGCAGACAAAAAACAACAAAAAAGACATCAGCAAAAAACAAAAAATATATGGAAAATGTAAGCATAGTCTGAGCTGGAAAAAAACAGGAGAGGATATGAAATGATTGCTTTTTAATGTTTGACTGGCTGGCATTTTCTGCCGCATGATTTATATGAATATGAATTTATGCTTATTTTTGTATGCACTTGTACACACACATACATACGCACTCGTTAACAAGCACGCTAACATTGAGACTTTTAGCCACTCACAAATGCTCTCGCAAAGCTTCAATCAATTTGTTCTTTATAAATATTTATTAATATTTTTTTTTTTACTTTTTGTTCATTTGCCCTATTGCCTTATAAATTAATTTGATAGACATTTTTCTTTTTTATATACGAGTATGTATTTACTTTTTTCCTCTCATTTACTTTGAAAAAATATTTTTGTTTTTACAATTTTAGTGCAGCTGTCCCTCACTTACACATTCGCGTATAAAGTGACTAACTTTTTTACAATAAGAGAGCGGCATAGGGCTTTACTAAGCCCTGCCTGTCTGCGTTCTGACAAAATCACAAAATGTAAGCACAGCCGAAATATTCGCTACACTAGAAACAAGAAGAAAAAAGGACTATTATGGATCTATACTCGAAGATTTTACAACTGGTGAATTAGTAGGGGGTTTCTAAATTCTACTTGATTTTTAGATATATACCTTTGGGGTTAACTTTGTTCACAAAATTTTGCGACCTTTCACCTTTAAGAAAAAAAACTCCTGTCGAGGATTTTCAGATATAGGTAAAATGGTTAAAGTGCTAGCTTTCCTCAAGTAGCTCTAAAGTGCCGTTTTGATACCATTATAAGACCTCCAACAGGCAGATATCTACAGCCAGCCGGAGTTGTTGACATAATGGAGAAGATTGATGGGACTTAGGTTGGCGCACTGCCCCAGGCGGCCGAAGAAAGGAGCACCCAATGACCTTAATCGTCTAGTTGCCAAACCCGGACACATATAGAAAAAGTGCTCAAAAGTCTGCTTCTCTGAAAGGTCCCCTTAGCTTCTGTAATGGAGGTTAAATGATAACCCCAGCTTTTCCGCGTATGTGCCAATTGTCCAGTGACCGATAAACACAGCTACGTGTTTGGAAATTGAATAAAGAGGAGTCCAAAGGACTTTCTGAGCCCTCGTCGGAATTCTCAAAAAAGCTGTTGTTCAGTTTATTTTCGAGACGCTCTTTAGTTCACACACCGATGTGCGGTCTCGAAATGGTGTACTCGGCGTGACAGTTTTTGTGGTTCGATGGTTGTGAAATTACACTAGACGTGTAATACTGGTTGTAGCAGTCACCTGCCATCGCCTATCCAAACGTTTCTACTCTGGTCGGTCTTACGCGGTAGCTCGTCGTAGTTAGTCGCAAAGCCGTTGTCGAAGAAGAAGTATTCGAGCTAAGCAGCCCAGCGCTGTCGTAAATATTAGGTATTTTCTGAATTCCAATACGTTCTGAAAAATAATAATAAAGCAATGCGTTCAATATAATTTTTAGGTTAATTTTTTGCATTAGAAGTTAAGCGGACAATTATAAAAAAATATTTTTCAATTAAAGCTTTCTGATGTCCTTTTCCAGAATTCCTTCAAAAATAATATAGTTTTGTGGAAAAAGGTTTATCTCTTACACCGTTCTCATTTATTATCCATATTTGTAAATGAAAATTTATAAATAACTTTCATTTTTCAGTGCATCCTCATTCATAATAATTGAATTAAGTCATTTTTAAAAACCTTTCTCTTCTATTTAAATGCTTAGTTTCGTTTTCAATTAACTTTCACTTTTCAGTTAAAAATTATTATACATTTTTTTATATTAAACCTTTTTAAATGCCTTTCACTTAATATACATATTTGAATTGAATTTTGAATTTGGTTTCCCATTTTTTAATTAAAAACTAGGAGGCAATGCTATTTAAAATATTTTAATGTTAAATCTTTTTTAAAAACCTTTCGCTTGGTATTTATGTATATATGAATGAATTTCAAAATACATACATTTCATTCAAAATGTTTTTGTATTAAACCTTTCGTAAGTACCTGTCACTTCATATTCATATTTGAATTGAATTTTTAATTTTGTTTCTCAATTAGGAGCCATTTTTGAATTAAAAATTAGTGGGCAACGTCATACAAAATATTTTAATAATAATTCTTTTTTGAAAACCTTTTCCTTGGTATTTATATATGAATACCTAATTAAGTTTTCTAATTAACTTAGAATTTAAAAGAAAAATTAGGTGGCAACGACATTCTAAATATTTTTATATTAAAGCTTTCTTAAATTTCTTTCAATTGATATTCATATCTGGATTTTTAAATTTGTTTACCAATTAAGTGCCGCTTTTTAATTAGAAACAAGGTGGCAACGTCATACAAAATATTTTAATGTTAAATCTTTTTTAAAAATCTTTCGCTTGGTATTTATATTTGAGTGCTTCATTCAGTTTTTTAATTAGATTCAAATTTAAATTAAAAATTAGGCGGCAACATCATTCAAAATGTTTTTATATTAAACCTTTCTTAAATACTTTTCACTTGATGTTCGTATTTGAATTTTTAGTTTTGTTTCCCAATTAAGTGCCACATTTTTATCAAAAATTAGGTGGCAACGTCATTCAAAATATTTTAATGTTAAATCTGTTTTGAAAACCTTTTACTTGGTATTTATATTTGAATGCTTAATTCAGTTTTCTAATTAACTTAGAATTTAAAAGAAATATTAGGTGGCAACGTCATTCAAAATTTTTATATTAAACCTTTCTTAAATACCTTTCACTTACTATTTACATTTGAATGGTTAATTCAGTTTTCCCATAAACTTCCATTTTTCAATTAAAAATTAAGTGGCAACGTCATTCAAAATATTTTTATGTTAAATATTTCTTAAACCCCTTCCGTTTAATATTCATATTGTAAGATTTGATTAAGTTTTTATTTTGATTTTTTTGATTAGGTGGCAACACCACTAAAACAATTTTACACTATAGTTTTTCAACTTCCTGTAGTTTGAAATCTATGTATATCTGAGTATTTAACTTAAGTTTTTCATTTTGCTTTAAAAATTAAGTGGCCACGCTTTCGAAAATTGTTTTTTTTTTTGTTTTTAATATTATATGTACTTCATCCTATTTGTACGTGTTGTAGTTTTTGTTTTGCGTTTTTCATACATTTATCTTTCTGAATTGTAAGTATCTGGTACAACCCTCTAACGCACAAATGAATATTATTAATTTAAAAAAATGTGCTTAAGAATTGTAAAGGATTCACGCATAAAAAGTGAGCTTCGCTACCGTCTCGGTTTTCTGAGTAAGAGGTGCGAAAAGTGAAGCTACATTGAATTTACTTAACCCGCTAGCTCTAACCCAATTTGATCTGAATAGCAAAGTTCGAACCTTCATAGTCACAAGTTTGCGAACGAGTTAAGAAATTTTTATGAATATGAAATGCTCTTCTTACAAGAAACAACTTACCAACATACCAATACATATATCAATACCAGTTGTCTCACGACTGCTGACAAAATAATACATGAATACCCGCACATAAAACACCATAAAAATAAATGTATCAACATGCGGCTAAGAACTCGTCGCACACCAGAAACCCAAAGCCATTAAAAAGAGTGGGTATTACAGAAGAATAATGGTAAATAAACTAAAAAAATGTCTCTCAGAGTATTGAAAAAGCGCGCACAAAAAGGTTATATCAATAAAAGTAGAGCTTAATGTGATTTGGGTTGTTGAAAGAATAGCCGGTGGGCTGAGTGGATGCCGTCACTAATGCATTGCATACTTACATACTCGTACATAACACATAATAACAGATTTTGAGCATGTGTGCGCACGGATGTCCTTCAAATGCAGTACATATTTGTATGTATGTAGAGTAATACGAAATTGTTGAACTAAGCGACAAATTCAATTTTGCTAATTTAATACATAAATTCAGATACGACTAAAAAAAATAATGCAAGCAGCAATCAAGCAAAGAGAAAATCCGTGGGCGTAAAATTGTTAGAGATAAAAAAGTGTTAAAAAGTGAGCAAAAGGAACGATGAGCGATAACTGCAGGCGGGAACCAAAAATGGGTACAATGACTAAAATGGTACCAAAGCGTGAAATGGCAACACACTGCGCTAAATTCGAGAGCACATAAAGCAGTTCCTGAGTTCGAACAAAAAGGATGGCGTGAATTTAGATAAAAAGAACAAAAGAAAGAAAATAAAAATAAGGGTTATACCTAATGTCAGCTAAAAACGAAAACGAACAAGACAAATACTCAAATAAAATAAAAAAGTTTTATTATTGTATAAAAAGTTGTCCTAATGTGAAGAGCGATGGGCCTTAGTCTTTGAAACCACGTAGTGATTTGTTACAAACAGGAGTTGTTACCTAAGTTTTGGTTTAGGTGGGATGAAGCAGATGTACAGAAGTTCGACATTGACAGCTCGACACTAAACTTAACCAGCCACTTTCTGTTGTTAATTTTTCAATCAGTTTCGTGGGTGTAGTTGCTGGCAAGTTTGCTTGCTTGTGGAATCTAAAGAAGTATTGTAAGTTCTTTACGCTTTCAAATCGGAAAGGAATTTCTTTAACATCGGCACGTCAGTGGCAGAAAACCCTTGCAGGCTGCCACAATATCGACTAGCGAGGGAGGGGTACATACTTGCCTTTGAAATTGATTAAAGAACACCTAGTGAGCAATGCCTTTCATAGATCAAATGCAAAAGGCCTTGGTACTCGTATTCTGTATGCAGTAAAGCGAATGAGAAACGAGAATAGAATGCCTGGAATGTATGAGTGCTGTCACAGTGTGATACTGGCACCTTCAGTTGAGCGGAAAATTTTGTAATTTACTAAAACTAGTTTGATTCACTCGAGAATTGTATAAGCAAAATACGAAAATGGCTAATCAGCGAAAACTACGTTTCATAATGATAAGCAAAAGGCAAAAGCACAAAGCATAACAGCAAAGGCGTCACAGCATAAACAAAAGCCTAACGTGTTGCGTAGTTACCGACGAGAAGGACATTTAGTGTAGCTCGTTCAAGCAGCAATAAACAATAAAATTATTGCAAACAAGATCTCCGTATTTAACCCTTAAATGCGTATTGCTGCTGTTTTTACAACGGTTTCCTTATATATTTTGCACCCAATAACGAAAACACAATAAAATACTGATGTAAATGGCTTTAATGTTTTTCAAGATATTATTCTTGGAAGCTGAAACACTTCGACATTGGCTGGAACCAATTTTCGAGCCTCTTATAAAGGGTTTTCCAATAACAGGTGTTATCTATCGCTATCAGGAGACCATTAACGATTTTTTATGACCGCAATTGGATGGTCTTGATCTGGACAACGTTTATTTTCAACAAGAACGAAAGCAACGAAACTATTGATCTTTTACGGGAAAAGTTTCCGGACCGTGTTATCTCTCGAAGAGGTGATCACAATTGGCCACCGAGATCTTGTGATTTAAACCCTTGTGACTTTTTTCTTTGGAGCCACATAAAAGAGAAGGTGTACGCCAACAGCTCAGGGTCGATTCAAGACTTCAAAGATGGAATTCGTGAGGCTATCGAGGACATAGGGCAGCCTCTTTGCAATTCGGTTATGGAAAATTTCATAAAAAGGATATTGTCCTGTAAGCGTGGTCGTGGTGGTCAATTGCCTGATGTTATTTTCGACTATTAACGGCCTACCTTCCTCTTTATAATGAAATAAACATCCGATCATTTATATTAAAAAATAGCATTTTTCTTTGAATATCAAAATAACGCCTCTTATTGGAAAACTCTTTATTTTTTACTTTATATTTTTTTGCGCGGGAACAAAAAGAAATCATTAGGTGTCAAATCAAAGCTGCATGGCAGATACCCAATCAATTCGATACTTTGAGTGCTCAAAAACTCTTTTGTGAGAGCTCACATTGTCTTGGTGAAGGATGATTTGGTGGTTGGTTGCCCTTAATTCTCCACAAACTTCCGGTGAACAAATAGCTGTGAACCACTGAGAATTGACTGTTTTAAGTTTCTCTAATAACATTACCAAATTTTCGGGAAAATACCATTGCTTTGAGGTGTTTCTTCTAAGAACAACTTTTGTTGGGCTAAGCTCGTCTCGGAAGACCCATATTGTTGATTGCTGTTTTGCTCCCGGCTCATATGCAGAGATCTAAGATTCATCACCTGTTACAATGTCATAGATCTGCGTCGAACTACCGCTGAATTTCTTCCACATTCTTTACATCAATCCACACGAGTACTTTTTTGGGCAATGGTCAAATTAAGTGGTATCCAACGAACGAGAACAAATCTCTTGGATGAGTAAATCTTCATGCGATATTGAATGTATACTGATCCCACGCATGTCTCAATTTCGGGATATGTCATATGACGTTCTTGCATTACCAACGGACTCTCAACATCTACTGTTTCTGGCACAACAACCATTTTCGAATGGCCCTCATGAAATTCATGTCGCACAGATTGACTGCCAAGTTCGGTGTTTTAACGCCAAATGTTGAAGTAAGTTGATCAGTGCACTCCTTTCTCGATAATCCAATCCCGTGAAGTGAATCGTAATAAATCGTTGCACCAAAATTTTCCGGAGTCAATTCCATTTTTTAGACGAATTAAATTTTTCAACTCACTGAAAAAATAACAAATAAAACTCGTAAGTGGAAACTTTATATGTAAGTCAAAGCTAAAAAATACAAAACTTTTTGATAGAAATATCGAATTACAGTTCATCATACGTAGTGCTGGAAAGGCACAAAGGTGAAGGCTATAAAGGAAACCCTCATTTACAACGAATTGAAAACTCTCATCAAAAACCCATTTATGTTTTTTTTTCTGTTTAGTCAGAAAATAAAATAAGTTTGAAATATTAAGAATATATTTCTTCTGTTGTTGTTTTTACTATTCAAATTTATATTGTATTAAGAATAAAAAGTAAAAAAGTAAATGCTAGCCTCAATATTTGCAAGTGCAGACAAAATGATAATTTTGCAAACAACTTCGTACAAGAATATTTCTTTTTATTGAAAATGACTTCTATTATACAACGTTCCGAACTTCATAACGACCACACAATGGCTCTCAGACGCGAATCCGATAGATTATTCTCTTTTAGCCATTTTGGAAAGCAAGGTCCGAAAACATTTTTTCACATTTTTTACTTTGGATTGAATAAAAGTAATATTCCAAACTAAATATTCCAACTAAATTTAAATTAATTTGCCTTTTGAGGTATTTTATTACTATTTTTCTTGTTGGCCGTACCATTTTTCGCTTACATAATACCCCGAAAGTGATCAAAATAAGGCTCTTAAATAAATAATATAATTTCTTTTAAAATCACGCTTTTCAGGGTTGCCATCTTTGAACTCCTTCCTGCCGGGTCAATTCAAAGAAATAGTTTGTTTGAATAAACTGGAGGGAACTGGAAATTGGCCCTATATTGCCCCGAATTGAGCCTTGATTATGCATAAATGTGGTCGAAATGATATTTATTGATCTTCACTGAATTCAATCAGGTGACTCGCTTTTCTTGCAAGTAATGGAATGGAAGTTTTTGTTGAATGGAAATTTTCACAGAAAGTGATTCATTGGAAATCAATTTTTATAGATTTATCTTATTTTTTAGCACTGGAGCATTTTACGAGGATCGTTTGAAAAGTCCGTGTACTAAAAACTACTTAAACCAGGGTTAAGCCTTTTTATTTCTAGGCATAGCCTACTTTTAGGCTTACAAATCGTCCAACGCTGTTCTAGTTTCTCGATGTCGTCCAAATAATAGGATTTGTCCAAGTCTGAAAAATAGCTATTCGTTTGTGCCATCATCTCCTCGTTTGCATAAAATCTATTTACCGCCATTTCCTTAAATTGGGGAACAAACAGTAGTCCATGGATCCGAGGAAGCCAAGTCTGGGTAATAACGGGAATATGGAATGAATTGGAATGCTATTTATACTAATTTTGTGATCACAGCTGCTGAGGCGTGAGCTGGTGCATTGTCGTGATGGAAAAGGAAAATCACTCGACTTCCTCAA
The DNA here is from genome assembly GCA_037575425.1 of Anastrepha fraterculus. Taxonomy (NCBI): domain Eukaryota; kingdom Metazoa; phylum Arthropoda; class Insecta; order Diptera; family Tephritidae; genus Anastrepha; species Anastrepha fraterculus. The sequence continues at coordinate 222,768 of JAYXIM010025705.1, forward strand.
TTCAAACGAAACCAATTGTGGCATGTTAGGTATGCTGCAATTGAGGCTCTCTATTGGGAGAAGAGGTTCAAAACCGGACAGATGTTCGACCTAGGGCTTCAGCTCATCATATGGATTAAGTTAGGTTTAGTTACATTACTGACTGAAGCGAAAGATAAGAAGCAATACATCCAATTATTTTTGAATTAATATGATCCGATTCCTTGCTATGAGACAGCACATCAGCAAGGAGAAGCTTACGGGTGAAGAGCTAGGTCTATGGGTGGTTAGCCGGCTCCAAACTATGGCCCCACGATAGGCGATTCCCCAAACTCATAACCCTCCCCAAAGATAAACTGAGAATGCTCATGTGCACTCTCATAGACCTTTGCAGATTGCACAGTCACCTGCACAGGACTGGGATATGATCCACTGACCCTTGTCGTCAATCTAACCCAACTCTATCTTGAGTTTAATAAGAGAGCTTGGCTTGAAGAGTCCAAGAGGTCGAAGTGCAAACCTCAAATTGTTCTTATTATTATTATTCCCTACTCCTTTAGGAGCTTTTGGGATTCAACAAAAGTTTTCAAAACATTTCTATTTCTAGATAAAAATTTCGTTCATTATACGATTTCCCAGTTTCATTGCGGATAGTTCTTTGCCAAGTCATCAATGGTCTGCCTCTTTTTCTCGTTCCTTGCAGGTTCCAATCAAAGCGTCATAAGGCTTTCGCAGAGTATGCCCTATCCATCAATATTTTCTGTTCTTTATTTCACTGTTGATGCTGGTTTGGTGTGTAATTCTCCAGAGCTCCTCGTTATAGCAACTCTTCGCCACATCTTAAGTATATTACACAGACACCCAGACATTTAGTCTAATCTGTACCCAATTCTGAACGAAATCATCCATTGCGATACCTTTGGGAATGAACCAGAGATATATTCGATCCACAAAAAGGAATTCGGTCAATTATTTTGGGTGGCACTAACCCGGTACTTTTCGAAATTACCATGGCATGCAAAGATCACTAATAAATTATTATATTTTGCTAATTCTCAATATTAACAATGACACCGGGCGCCATTTAGATATCGAAATTTCTTCACAAGCTACCTATGGCAAACACACGTCAGTCTCGATTTCGCTTATCACTTTGAATATTTTAGTTTATTGACTTTGGTAGCGAGTTATAATACACTACCCTAGTACACAGATACTACTTGTGTTCACAGATAAGAATAAAAATGAATAAATAAATGAAGACGAAATGAAAAAGCAAGAAGAAAAATATAGCAAAGCAATCAACTCGCAAATGGATAATTTCCCGCGCTATATGCGATGAAATCCAATACGCAACTATAGACTGAGATCACACCAACATAAATACAAAAACAAAAGAACATACACACGTTGCTTTGACGGGCAACCCCTTTCCGTCCCTAGGGAAATGATGAATTTGCACGCCGCTGTGAGTGTTGATAGCATCTGATAACACAGGAAATGAACTCTAAAGCTGAGTCGAAAGAGTAAAGCTGTGCGTAGGCACTTGGCAGGCATGCACACATACGAAATAGCCAAGCAAACTCACATTTGAGCTAAAATAGTTTTCAAGCTCCCCAAGCAGCGAAAGCAACGCAATGAAAAATGCCATTTTGTGGCTTAAGCAAATACTTTTACTCTTTAGATGTTTGCAATTGAATATCTGATTGTATGTAGTTGTTCGTGTATGTTATGTATGTGCATACATATGGGAGTATACAAGACACAATATTTTCTATTCCCAGTTGGAACTGGAATCTGTAATAATTCCCAACACAGTTGGGAGCTTTTTATTGCCTGTACAGGGTGCGCCATCCTTTATGTCAGTATGTAAACGCTGAATAACTTTGCCATTTAGCAACCGATCGACTTCAACATAAATGTTTTCGATACGTCAATTCAGTACAATTTCAACCATGGATCGCTTTACACCGAAACAACGCGAAATCGACGCTATAAAACCCGAAGTGCTTGACAATGTGATGACAAACGCAGAAAAAAGATCGCAGTTTGTGATTGCTAATAAAGGTAGCCTCTTGATAGATATTGTATTAAAAAAAAAATTTAATAAATTGTAAATAACCAAACCAATTAAAAATAATTCACTTATACAAATCAGTTTTTTTTTCAACGTTATTAAATGTTTTCATACCAACTTAAAAGTTGGCGAGCCCTGTATTTTTTAAACATTTTTTACTTCACTAACAATATCGGAAGCTTCATGCTGATCTATGGTGATCCATACGAAGTTATACTCAGTTTCGTGGGAAATTTCACTTGTTAACAATGCAGTGTGGAGCTATGAAAAATCGCATTGCTGGGATTTCATTTAACATGAGTGGGATAACAGTGCAAGTGAGATTTACGATTTGTTGAAAAAACTTAATATTTCGGGACTGTTTATTAGCCAGACGATCAAACGTTTTTCCCAAACGTCTGAAGTGACACACAGAAAAAGGAGTGGTCATTATCGCATGGTTCGAACTAGTTCAGCCATAAAATCTGTTCGAGAAAGAATTCACAGATTCGCTTAGTCATGTCCATGGATATGAATATATCAACTAGATCCATGTGAAGACTAATTAGAGACGATCTCCACATGAAAGCTTTCCGTCGCTCAATTGGTCATCTTTTGACAACGCGCTTGAAGAAAATTTGACTCGTACTCGTAGGATGCAAGCAGCTTCTTCGGTGGCACGCGATCAACGGCCATGAAATTATTCTTTTCATAGATGAGAAAGTTTTCACTGTTCAAGAAGTTTTCAATAAGCAAAACGACAAAATCTATGCTAAAACTTCTAGAGACGCGAAAAATATTGTTCCGAGGTTCGGCGTGGGCACCATCCAGCCTCTGTAATGGTTTGTTGGGGAGTGTCTTGTAAAAACGTTACGTCTCTTCATTTTGGTGAAAGGGGGTTAAAACCGGGGGCGAAAGTGTAGCAAGAGGATGTCTTAGAAGACGTGGTGAGGCAATTGAGCAGTACTCTTTTCAATGGAGAGCTTTGGATCTTCCAGCAAGATTACGCTCCAGCCCATAAAGCAAAAACCACCTAGCAGTGGCTATAAAAAATATTCCTGGGTTCATAGCCGTTGGACCATGCAACGTTTTGGGCATTTTCGTTCCGCGAGAGAGAAAAAAGATATAACGTAGAAGAAAAGGAAAGAGAAAGCAATACCTTATATATATATTAGATACACTTTGGGCTATTTTTCCTGAGTTTTCTTTGTGATTGCTAATTTCTAGTGAGAAATAACTCTGCTTACTATTTGGCGCTTGTTTATTATTATATTGTTGCTGTAGTTCAAAATCTGTTTGAATAACCTTCAACAACGTCGATTCTAACGTTCTCTTTGAAGGACCCTGCATTAATTTGATGATAAAATGAAAAATTATAAAATTTTTCCTGAATATTTTCCATCGCGTGATGTTATAAAAAGTGGTTAGGTTTTCAAGAAACTATTCTCATTTCTCTTTATTATGATAATACTTGTATGGCTCAATTACGTATGGAACAAAATATCGGCCAAATGGCCGCCGCGGCCTCGGCGGCACACCTCCATCCGAAGGTCCAAATTTTCGTTGACGCTGAGGTATAATTGAGCTTCTATGCCGTTAATGTGCCGAATTATCTCATCCTTTAGCTCTTGAATTGTTGCTGGCTTATCGAAGTACACCTTTTTTTTCAAATAACCCTAAAGAAAGAAGTCCAACGGTGTCAAATCACATAATCTTGGCGGTCAATTGACATCGCCGCGACGTGAGATTATTCGCCCATCAAATTTTTCGCGCAAAAGAGCCATTGTTTCGTTAGCTGTGTGACAAGTGGCACCGTCCTGTTGAAACCACATATCTTCCACATTCATATCTTCCAATTCGGGCCATAAAAAGTTCGTTATCATCTCATCTCAGTTTGGAAAAAATACGGCCCAATGATGCCACTGGCCCATAAACCGCACCAAACAGCCACTCTTTGTGGGAGCATTGGTTTTTCGGCAATCACTCTTGGATTATCATTCGCCCAAATGCGGCAATTCTGCTTATTGACGAATGCACTGAGGTGAAGATGTGCCTCATCAGTGAAATCACGAAGTGCGCGATATGCATTTTGTTTTGAACGCCCGTTTTCATAATAAGCCTGAATAACTTTAACGCATTGCTCGGTTGTGTATCTTTCCGTGGTTCAAATTGAATTAGTCTGGATTTGAAAAAAGTCGAAATGCAGAAAAAAACTTGACGTTTAGATGTGGTTTACATTCAACATCGGCCCCTGAAATTTTACCACCCTATATATGTAAGTACGAAATATAGAGTAATTGAAGTGGGTATTAATGCTTTATTGTCTCTTCTGTAGGCCAATCTGCGATTAAAGTGCTTTAAATACCTCTTCATCTGTCTGAAAATGTCATTTAGTATGGCAAATTTTTTCTATTCTAACTATTTCCTGCTGGGTCTTGTATTTTGTGCATTTATATATATTTATTTAATGGCGCTGCCCTTGCTGCCTCAACATGCGACCTCAAAACAGAAAAGAAGAAAAATTTGAGGAAGACAAAGTTTTATGGAAAAAATGTGTACTAAAGAAGAATTCAAAGAAGCAAAGTAATGTAACAAAATATCCAAATAGGAATAAAATAAACTTTTCTGATTTTTATTTTTCGCTTTGCTCCTCGATTTGTCAAAGTCTTTGCTGAGATTGCCATACATACATACGAGTACATAAAATAAGTATGTGCTTCCAAATGCAATACGAATGGGTTGACTGATACTGACGTCAAGTAATTTTAAGGTGTAATGGGTTGAATATTTGTTTCAGACATGAAATTAAAGTTTTAATACTTTGCTGGCGTACAATAGATCTTCTGATCGAAGTGTGTACCTCCTTTTTAGATCAGTAGGAGTGGGAGGCTCAAAAAGTTCCGCAATAACTTTGTCGATAAAACTAACCGACACTGGTTCCAAAAACCAGTTGAAAAGGTATTCCTTGTTGCTTAATTTGTAGCAGTATGCGATTCGTTCTCAGCTTAAATGGATTGCCACTTTTTCATGACACATTCTTTTGTACTTAAGGGATCACTTGAATATTTCTTAGCTACAACTGAACCCACTGAGTTACACTAAGAAAAAAAGTGAATGGATCTGGTGGTGAACGAGGACAAAATGAAATATCTCCTGTCATCAAACAAACAGTCGGCGCACTCGCGTATCGGCACCCACGTCATTGTTGACAGTTATGATTTCGAGTTTGTAAGATACCTCGTCCATTTAGGAACCAGCATTGCCACCAATAACAAAGTCACCCTTCAAATCCAACGTACAGTCTCTCTTGCCAACAAGTGCTACTTTGGACTAAGTAGGCAATTGAGTAATAAAGCCCGCATTGTTATCAATGAACCAAACTAACGCTTGGTAGGTCTCTTATCATGCCTGTCGTAACGTATGGCGCAGAAGCTTGGACGAAGACAACATCTGATGAGGCGTCTCTTCGAGAGTTTGAGAGAAAGATTCTGCGGAAGTATTTTTGAACCTTTGCCTGTTGGTGATGGCGATTATCGCAGCCGATGGAACAATGAGCTGTATGAGCTTTACAAGAACATAGACATAGCGCAGCGAATAAAGATCCAGTGGCTACGCTAGCTGGGTAACGTCATCCGAATGGATTCAAACGCTGAACACACAAGGATTATTCGCGGAGCGCAATTCGAAGCTGTGAAGAACTCAGTCCAGCTTGCAATCAGCATCAATAACGAAAATGATGTCAACCTGAGATCAAGCAGAGAATAATTTTTGCCAATAAGTGTTACTTTGGTCTCAGTAGGCATTTGAGAAATAGAGCTCTCTCTCTCGAAGAGTCAAACTGACACTCTACAAAACGCTCGTCATTTCCTTCCTGCTGCATAGTGCAGAGGCATTGACGATGTCAACAGCAGACGAGAAAGTTTTGAGAGCTTTCAAGAGAAAAATTCTACGTAAAATCATTGATCATCTCCGCGTTAATGAAAGGTATTGTGTACGGTGGAACAGCGAGTTATATAGGGGAATGGGGGTATTAAGTCCCCCGTTTGGACTAAGACGCTACAGTAAGCGAATCTACGCCACGGTACCTCAAAAAGTAAGACGAGGAAGCGTTTTCTTCGTTGGAAAAACTAAGTGGTGCAGGACCTGTTAACGCATAGAATTTCTAACTGGCCCCACCGAGCGCAGGGCAGAAACAGCTGGCGCGCTATTTTAGATTTGTTTTAGCGCCACATAAGTAATGAAGTAAGTAAGTAAATTTGTATCAGAGGAATCTATTCACTATGTTGTGAAGTATGAATGCATAAAAATGGTAAATAAAAAGAAATCGATTAAAATAATCGTTGTGGGACCTTGTTGATGCGGTAAGAAAGAAAAATAAATTAGACCTTCTTTCTTCCTCTGCGTTGCAAAAATTTCAATTGTTTTAAGATTTAATTATTTTTGAAGTGAAACTTCTTAGGCGTCGATGGATGAGCGAGAATGGGGAGTAAAATTTCAAGGCCATGCAACGGTTTAGTCATTTTCGTTCCGCGAGAGAGAAAAAAGATAAAGCGTAGAGGAAAAGGAGAGGGAGAGCTATACCTTATATAGATATTTTATAGTAATTTACCATCATAAATCCATCCATTTTCGGTTGATTATTTGCTGTTGACCATCTGATATTTCACAGTTTATATCTTGTATTATTTTATTACAGGCATCAGTCACAACGCTCTGTTTACATATCGGTTTATTTAAGGTTTTTCGTAATGTTAATCCTTTACGTAGGTTTTCCGAATTGTTGCTGCAATGAATGAAAAGCGTTATCCAAAAGATTTCAGATTGCTCAGACTTGAACACAGGGAAATATATTTCGACATACTTACAATTTCTTAACTGCAGATGGTCGAGCTATCATTTTGGTTTTAATTATTTCGTCCAAGCTCACATCCATAGTCGTTGTGTACCGTATTTCTTTTTTCCTCAATAATTGGTAAATTAAGAATTTTTCAACTAATGTACCTTAAAATATTACGAAAAAGAAACAAATTTGTTCCCGCGTACGTCTGTAAAAAAGGCGATTGATGTTTAGTGCAAAGTTGGATGCGCTTGCTCTACTGTGAATGGTATGTAGGTTAGGTTAGACTTTACAGGTCCGTTGTGATACCACTGTGATGCACGGGAACCCCATTTACCTTCCTTCGTGGAACCATTTTGTGGCTCCTTGAAGCGTAAAATTGTTCCCTACCCCTCGCCAGACAGCTTTGTGAGGGAATTAAAAAAGTATTTACCTAGACAACCTGCTCTGATTTTAGCTAGGGCTAGACAATTGCAAAGGAAGCGCTCAACTGTTTCTTCCTCTTCCTCATCTCCACAACTTCTGCAATATTCATGGGAGAAAAATCCTAGTCTTAAGGAATGCCTGCCAAATAGCCAATGACCGGTTGAACAAGCCACGAGATCTTATCTCTTGAGAGACTAAGCAATTCCTTTATTCTTTTCTTGTTTATTTGCGGCCATAGTAGCCTAGCTGTTACACATGTATCTTCATCTCTCCATGACCTATTGGCCTCTTGGATAGGAATAGTATGTAAGCTAATACCTCTAGCCTAATACCACTAGGTACAAGCAAGACACTTATGCCGAAGCAAATTTTATTGCAACGTCGCTGCTAGGTGTTCACAAGGCAGATTCAATTTGAAGAATGTTTAGGAATTAACGCAGTTAGGGCCTCCGCACACGGGGCGTATCGTCAGTGGCTTGTCCGCACACAATGCAACTATCTATCGTAAAAGTACGAGTTGTCAATATGTCGAGCGATGAAGGGGAATTTATTTGTAAATTTTGTCTATTTGTATTCTCTGCAAATGTTGTGAATTTATTTAGATATATATGCTTTCTCTCTCTCTCTCTCTCTCTCATTCTCTCTCGGGTCTCTCCCTCTCTCTCTCTCTCTCTCATTCTCTCTCGGGTCTCTCCCTATCTCTCTCTCTCTCTCTCTCATTCTCTCTCGGGTCTCTCCCTCTTTCTTTGCCTGCCTTGAAAGTTTCACGCACTTTTTTATGCAAATGTAGTTCATTATCTTACAGAATTCAGTCTCAAAAAAAAATCAACAAACTTTTGTCAAATTTTTAAACTGTTTTGAAACGGCGGTTTTGGACAAATTCTGGCTATTCTTAGCTATAATCCACTGAATTCTTTTATAACAAACTGAGGTGATTCAAAAACCTTATTTTGCGTCCAGTCTTGTATATTTCTTCACATAATGAGTGTCCAATTTTTCTTTTTTATGGTAAAAGTACCTAAGACCGTCAGCAAAAAAAGGTTGTCAAAAATCAACACAGCAAATTTTATGGGCTTTAGCCAAACACACGCGGAATTTTTCTTAAAATCCTAATTTAAAAGTTTGGAATTTTCTATAATTTTTTAGTTTTTATTTGCCCAAAGCTCGCAGCTTAGATTTATATCGTTTTTGTATGACAATGAACTATAGCGATTAAACACACTGTCTGCAAGCCAGAAAAAACTCCATAGTACCAATGGTACCTGCAAAAATTTTCAATAAAAAAATGTTGTCTTTATTAAACATTCGTGGAAAATATGAAGTGAGCGGCTAGTCTACATATTCTCCAATATCGCTGAATGCGGAATAAAACCGTGCCATAAAATTTTCCAAAATTTACTATGTGCGGTCTAATTGTAATAATGTAATAACCAGTTCACACTGCGCGCATCCCAAGTGCCTTTGGTAAGCCAATATTTAATGCAAATTATGAATTTTTAATTACATTCGCAGTACTAATTATATAGCACGTGCAAACACTTGTACACACATACATACACACATAGGCGAGCATACGCGTGTTCAGTCAACTTTAATTACTCGCCCTCCCTCGTGCGTGCATGCTGTACGTATGTGTTATGTGTGTGGGTGTGAGTAAGCACAAAGTGCCTACGACGAAACTTTTTTGTCTCATTAAAGTTTGCAAATATTTGCGCAAAAGATAGTATTAAATTAACTTCAAATTTCAACAGAAGCCCAGAGATAGAAGAATACGCAAAACTAATTATGAATAGCAGACTAATTTGTTCAGCAAAATTTCGAATTACTCTTCGTTCTTTGAATGTGATTTATGTGCATGTTTGCATGTAGTCAGCACAGCTTGAGAATTCCTTGGCATTTTGTATTGCATTCGTTGTCAGCTCTGCACTCTTATTTGAATGGCAAGTTGCGCAATCATTTGCATTCTTATACAAGCACACGGAGAAGAACAAACTCCAAACTTTCTGTTCAACAGCATTGACAAGGATCTTTCGTATTGCTCGCAGTAGTGTTAGAAGTGGCAAAAAGAGGTAGGAAAAAATGAACCTATTTTTTATTTTTATTTATCAAATGTAGTTTATATACATAGATATATAAAGACGTACTTGGATATATACATATATACACTGGCAATTACTCGTTTTACTGGCTGATTGGACGAGCCCTTCTTCCAATTCATCGTGTGCATCTTGATATTTTTCCACAAATGGACGGACCTACAGTTATATGTGCCTCCGAACGGCGGATGGTTTTTTATCAAAAGCTTTTCCAAGGCCGCCTTTTGGATGGCCTCTACGGATGCAAAACGTTTTTCTTTTAGAGCCAAATTAAATTTTTTGAATAGATAGAAGTCACAGGAAGCCATATCAGGCGAATACGGTGAGTGACTGATGGTTAAAACCCGATTTCTAGTCAAAAAATCAGTCACAAGAGTGAATCGATGAGATGGTGCGTTATCATGCAATGAGCGCCAGCTTCTCCTTCGCGGTATTCAGGGCGAATTCGATGAATGGGGGGGTAAGGGTTTGAGCGGAAAAAACACTATTTTTGGGAATTTTTTTCTTAAATATGGATTGAGCAAATTTATTAAGACCTTTTGCACATTTTTAGGTATACTTTTAGCTATATTTTGTACTTTTTTCATGCGGAAATACTTAAAAATAAGACGGTGACAGGCCATGTCTGAGAACGTCTTAAAAAAAAAACATTTTGCAGTGATCACTGTATCTCGGTCGGAAATTATCTGAAACCAAAACCAATTCAAATTTAGTCAAAGTATCATTAAATCTTCCCCCTAAACGTTGTCCGCTTATTTGTTTCTTCGTGTAAAATTTTTTGGCGGCGGTCTTAAGTGGAAACTTCTATTTTCAACAAAAATTTCCGCCATTTTGAGGGCGGGAAACCCCCTTCATGTTAAAGAAAAATATAAGCTAAACGTTGGCGGGAGGTATTTTATATGAAGAAAATGTGTGCTAAGTTTGGAATGAATCGGTTTTTAAATGGCAGTGATCACCGACTTCCAAAAAGTAGTTTTGAGAAAAACGCGTTTAAAAGTCTGCCTTCCCGAACGCTCGCACCTGTCAGAGCTAAGACGTGAGACTAATTAGACAATAGCTCTAAAAGTTTCGCTCAGATCGGCTTAAAACTTTGGGAATATATTCTTGAAATGTTAAACAATAAGATAAGATAAAAAAAATCGATTTTTTGAAAATGCAAACCCTTACCTCCCCCTGAAGGCGATGCAACAAACGCTTTAGAACGCCAAAATAGAATCGTAAAAACATATGAGCATTGACCCCATTTTTGACTTCTTCAAACGCGATTTTTTGGGTGGTCGCTCGTCAGGAGTTTTTCATTCGGCATTGTGACGCTTAGTTTCAGGTTCATGTTGGAAACATCACGCTTCATCTCCAGTTACAATGGAAGTAAGTTCTCGTCTCTTTTCTCCTCTTCAATGAGGTCTTTTGAATGTTGAATTCTGAGCAATTTTTGGCCCTCGGTTTACTTGTGCGGAATGGAACGTGCACAGACCTTTCGTAAGCCCAAATGATCAGTTAAAATGCAAAATGCGATACATCGATGTTTTGGAGATATTCAACTCTGATTCCATGAAAATTCAGCGATAATTTCGGTTCATTTTTGATAAATTGATTTCGATGGAGTTTTCGGTGATTACAGATTTTAGGCAAACATACGGTCCGTTCATTGTCATTTATGTCCCCACAACTGTGTCTGAATCATGTAAACTCCTTATGAGCTCTGGCACCAGATATACAATCATCGCCGTAAACTTTTTTCATCAATTCAAATGTTTCGGTAAACGTTTTACCGATTTTAAAACAAAATTTGATATAAGCTCTTTGTTTGAAACTCATTTTTGTACCGATGACACAAACATACTGACACTTTAGACGCAACCGAATATCACCAAGCTTTCACTGGAAGTCAGTCAGGGATGTAACTTCCAACGCACTAACTTTCATCATCAAAACCTTTTTTATGATGCCAGCCTTGTTTATTATGGATTTTATCTTGTATATCCGGTATCTGCATCACACCTGAACTACATTTTGATTGTTCGTTTGATTGGTTTGAACGGCATATATTGTTTCTAAGTCGAACACCCTTTAAAACTGATCATCGCTTCATCAATACTTTGATGGGCACAATCTTGTCGACATTTCATAAATTTAGTTTTCAAACATTGCACTATGTTATCCACGCAATGATTCATACTGGAATTATCTGGGATGGTGTAGAATATATTTTGGATGTGATAAGCTGGAATCGGTCTCGTGCGTTTGCAGATTTTATGGTCTCTTTACTCAAAGAAGGATGTGTTGATCAATAATCTGCAATAGTTAGAACTCTGTTCTGAGACATTATTGTCATGCATACTTTTATTACTTGTTTTTTACTATTATTTTTTAAATATTTTTGTTTTCTTGTTGTAATTTTTCATAGGGATACAACCTTTCGTTTGGGCACTGAGCAATGTAATTTGGAAACGATTTGGAAATAAGTTATTGAACATTTCTAAAGCCGAGGAAATCATTGTATCGCAGTTGAACTTGCTGAAGTACTGATACTTTTTTTGGTATGAATGTTTCCTATTTTTTGAACTATTTGCAACGCATTTTTTGATTTGACGGAAATTTCAAAAACTGTGGTACACATTTGTACCAGCCGTATCGAAAGGAGTAATTAAGGGGTTAGGAGTAGTAAGAAGCTCGAAAAAATGATGATTTCAATAATTTATTTTTGATAGTCAAATGTTTTATTTTACGGAAATAAAAACATAGCATTAACACACTATGTTTCGACTTGACTTTAGCAAAATTTCGAAAAAAAAATTAATAATTGTGAAAGTTATCGCTGATTGTGTGGAACCCATTTCTCCAGAATCCCCTTGCGGTGATCATCAAAAGTCTTTGGAGGTTCATCTAAAATCAATCGGACAAGAGAAATTTGTTTTATTAGGAGACAATCTTGTGCCTGACCGAAGCTTTTTTTCAAAATTAACTATATAACGGTATCAGGAAATATTTTTCAGATTTTCGAGGAAAAAACCGACAGTGAATTCTTAAAAAAAAAATCGAAATTTTTGAAAAGAAAAAAATCCTTCGATCACGCTCGAGTGTTTTATGTTTTTCAAAAGCAGTTTAAATTTTATTGAAATCTACCAAGCGGGTCTTAAGTTACAGTGATCACCAGTTCAAAAAACATAGTTTTGAGAAAAACGCATTTAAATTTTTGCTATCGAACCGGAGCGCCCGAGCGTCCTTTGTTAATTGTTGAATAGCTCGAAAAGAATTTGTCGGATTCACTTCAAATTTTCAAACAATATTTTTAAGATATTATACTTTAAGAAAATGCAAAAAAGACCTTTTTTAAATACTGACTACTCCTAACCTCTTAACCGATGACGCTAAATCTTCTTGTTTTGAGGAGACACCTCATGGATACTTTGCCCAGCTAGTGCGTTAACCACGCAGTTGGAAGTAATGTCTACTTTGTACAGCGTGGGCCAAATAAAGCCTACTAATGTTAAACACAAATAACTTTTACAATAATCATTTATTTTGGTTAATTGTTTTTATACATTGAAAATAGTTTATGGAAATTGTGTATGAAACATTACATCAGAGAAATGTCCACCATTTTTCTCGATACACAGATTGGCTCCTTTTAACGCATTTTCCATAACACCACATAATGTTTCTGATTGAAGGCTCAGTATTTCGTCTCGAATATTTTGCTGCGGCTGTCTAATAATCTCTGGTTTATTAAGATATACTTTGTCTTTTACATATCCCCATTAAAAGAAGTCGGGCGGACGATGCGGCCAAGGGAAATCTGAATTTTTGGAAATCAGATGTTCGCCAACAATTGCACGCAGCAGGACCACAGTTTGCCTAGCAGTATACGTAGTTGCTCCATCTTGTTGAAACTACAATTAGAATACTGCTCCGCCATTGGCCGCCAATGTTCTGTAAGAAGCTAATCAAATCGATTCCGGCGCTTCATCCTCATTTTCGAAGAAATATGGACCGATAACTCTAGTGGCCATAACACCGCCCCAAACAGTACATTTAGATGGGTGCAACTTATGTTGGTGTGTTTCCCTTAGATTTTCAGATCCCCACAATCTACAGTTTTTTTCCCAATCATGAAGGCTGTGGGAGCTGATCTGGAATTAAAATGTTGCCGATATTTACGCTGCGTTAAAACAATTGATCGTTGACAAGAATAGAAAAACTCGATCATTTTAACGCGTTGTGTTGTACTGTAGGGTTCCATAATAAGTTTGCAAGAATTCAATTATAACCTTCAAAAAGAGAAAAATTAAGTTATTTGTGCTTAACATTAGTAGGGCTTATTTGGCCAGCCCTGCACTTATATAAACTTCATATGAAGTATTCCTAAGTGGCCAAAGGCTAGCTCCTGCATTGATCGACACAGTTTAAGTGCACTGTCACAAAGGGCTTGATTGTCGCGTGATTATACGAACAGTATTGAGCTTTTTACATGGTATTGCGGGTGAGGAGAAGAGCCTAATTTTTGAAGTGAAAACTTCTTTAGAATCGTTGGGAGTGATTTGAGACTCGATGAAACGAAAAAGCGACACCAAAAAGAAGAAGAAAAAAGATATACGTATATATATGTACATATGTATAGAAAATGCTTCATTATCAGGCACACAGAAGGATGGCATAAGCAAATTTAAATTTGTGAATTTATATATGTATGTATATATGCGGATATATGTATATATGTTGTGTGTATGTACATATGTGCCTCGCCACAGCAAAACATACGGTAAAATTTCTCAAGAAATCCAGCGCGCATTCATAGGCACAGCATTGCATGTACAGTAGGGCGGGTCGATTTAAAAATCGCTCATTGCTCTATGAAAATCGTATTCTAGGGATCAAAATAAGAAATTTTGCCGAAGGAACCATACCTCTAAAACGATTTCTGATGTCCCCCAATTTCAAAATATCACCATTTTTGGCCTTTACATTTCTGATCCCTAGAATATGATTTTCACAGAGCAACGGGCGATTTTTTTGCCTTCCCACAAATCGACCCGGCCTAATGTACAGTAACCTTGAACAGGCAGCTGCGGTTGTCGAGCATTTAGAAACATATATTTACATACATATATGTGTGCAAACATATTTACGGAGCCGCGGGCACTCGACTTGACAAAAATTGAATATTGGCAAATAATTCTACGCGAAATATTCCAATATTGACTATTTTCGAATTGTCGAGAAAATTAGCATATGGGCGGCTCGTTTTATGAATGAAAGTACTTGCTCTTAGAACTATGAGCTCGAATTTATAAATCAATTTTTTGATGATGAGTTTTTGTTGCACAGTACAATAGTTGAAACTGTTCGGCGCCGCCGCGACTGTTCAGCGCTATGGCAACTAGGATGATGGCCGCTACGCCTGCGCCTATTAATGCATTTTGTTCTTGTAGTCGCTAGGCATAGAATTTTAGCTTTGGACGACATACGCATTTACAGGAATAAAGTGAGTGGCCTGTGTGTGCGGTTGTATGTAGATGCATATGTGTATATTAATAAGCATTGTTTTGCTGGAAGTTCAGAACACAAATATGTATGTACGTACATAGGCTAGGCCATAGTATAGCATACATACATATGTATACAAAATTCAAACCAAGCGTCCTACGAATGTTTGCGTGTATGTTAGTACGTCTGTGTATTATACGCGTTACGACGCTCATAATAGCAACCGCGTGTGCTGTATTGCGTCCGTATTTTTATATTCGTAAATATTTTCATTTTTAAATATTTACCGCAATTTACGAAATTTTAATAAAGTATACACCAGAAGTATCGCGGATACTTAGAAAAGATTATGATAAAGTTCCAATGATTTTAAGTGGAGATTTTAACGTAAATTTTGCATTGGACACAGCGGTTCCTTTAATTGACTTTCTCAATACAACATTCAATTTTAAAATGTGTAACAATCGCACTGAATCGACAACACGACAACAATTGACGCGGTATTTCAAAGATATGTTGACAACATCGAAACCAAAGCATTTGTATCATATTTTAGCTATCATAAGCCACTCGTATCATTTGTTGAAATTGAAAACATTGAGGATGAATAACAATAAAATGAAGAAAATAAAATATGAACTTTATAGCAATATTATAATGAACCTATAATTATCCCGCTCCTAATGCTGCTTTCGTCTCATTCTCTCTCAGTTTGTTTTACGGAAGGTTTCACTTCTATCGCGTCTAACCGTTAGACTGGTATTTTTTTTTTTTTTGTTTTTGTTTAAAGTTTAGAGATTAATAAATAATTTACACCTCAGCCTAAAAACATCAAGCCATCCAATCGTTGCGTGCACTTTCGAACCTTCAGTGAAGAAGTTCATTGGCCTTTGCCGAAAGCAAATTGATCTAAAAAAAGTTCATACCAACAAGTGCCAACACACATACCCGAGTAAATTGACACACATATACAAGTAGCTCTACTCTTAATAAGGCAAATATATACAAGTAACACTCGGTCATATTCTCACGACACATCCACACTTGCACACATAAATGCATGAATGTTGTTAAAATGGGACTTAATTAAAATTTTAATCCCCACGTACTCGGCTGCGTACTTCTCCTATTGGACCTATCCGCTCAGTGCTCTTAGCTTCCCACCACCAAGAGGCCACTAAAGAGACCAACACTAAAGACACTGCTGGCAAGGGCAACCCACATCTTATGGTTGCTGAAGCGCATAAAAAATACTGATTCCACGAATATATAGGCACCCACGCATACATGTACATACATACTTACATACTGTTTCTCATACATATACATATATCTATAAATGTGTTACCATTCATTATTCTGAGTTTTAAATAACGCAGCAGTACTGCCTTTTTGCTCCTTTGCGCACAACTCAAAAATGTAATTATGAAGTATATCATCAAGTTCTTCTTCTTCTTCTTCTGCATGCTCCACACTGCGCTTCATACTTGGCGCTTTTGATCTGCTGGGAAATTTCACACGTACTTCTACATAACCATACACGCTAGCCGGTGTGGGTGTATGTGTGTATATGTGTATGTAGTGGTTGTGGTTCCATCAGCTTGACAGCTGCATGCGTTCGCAGGACGACCAACTTAAGTCGCAAAGAGCTGATGAGCTTTGTTGGCCGCATACTCGTCTTCATCGTTGTCTTCGTCTTCAGCTGCAGCAAAAGCTATACTATTTTTTTCCACTCTCTACTTATGCAACCATGCGAATATTATGAAATTGTCCTCCGTCAGCAACCTTTCTTATTACCACAGCTGTCTTAAGTTAGTCCATACTGCATACTTTTGTCATTGTTGTTCTTCCAATTAATGCTGCTAAAGCCGGATGGGTTGGTTGTACGCCTCCATAGCTCCAACTGATCTACTCATCCTACATGCGGCTTTAGCTTTCAGATAGCCTTCGAGCGTTGTTCGTTTTTATTTTATAAATCTTTCATTACGCCGATTTCTTTTCTATTTCTCCTGCCTTATCCAACGCGTTGTTATAATTTCGTTTCGCACTCCGCTCCTTCGCAATCCTTTCCACTTATGTCCTTACTTCATCTAATTAAGGTTTTTGCTGCTATCTGCCACAGTGGAACCAATAAGGAACTGCCCTGCTACTGGGTGAGTCATAATTACCGCAACTGTCAGCAGAGTAGACTGCAATTCACAGCTGTTATTTCTACTCGCACATCCACCCTTACATACGAAATGTATGCAGAAGTGTGGCTGTGTCTGCAGTCTCAAATAAAGTGCCTTTTTCTGCTTTTCCGGCTTAAAGTTGATGCCACTTGACAGTTGACTGCTGAATTTTGAATAACTGAATAGTTGGCAATTAATTTTAATCGCTGCCAAAGAAAGTTTCCGAAATTTTCATTACATTCGGGTCTACAAATTAAGGCATACATAAATTTTCAGCGATTTTTTTTTTAAATATATTTTGCATATATCAAACCACTTAGCGGCTTAGTTCGAAGAGGCAGTTCGGCAGTTATTGCCTCGAAGGTGAGCATTAATTATTTTAAAAATCCATAAATAAAATGCGACCAACTGCCAAATTTGTGATTAACATTCATGCAAAAATGGTATCGCCATTGCTTCACATATATATTTTTTTTTGGTAAATTTACCACTGCTCGTGCTTTCGATTGTTTACGGTTTCAAACATGGACTTGAATTTGTAACAAGTGTTAAAAATTGATTCAGCGGTGCGAAAACCTTAGAAATGTTAGGAAACTGTTTTGGTTATGATACTCTAAAGAAAATAGTCAACAGCCGTTTAAGAGTGGAATGAACGCTTTAGAAGAGATCGTGAGTCCATCGTGCATGACAAACGTAGTGACAGGTCGTCGACATCGAAAACTGGTGAAAACATTCAGTGAAAGAAAAGTTGATCAGTAACCGCAAATTAACCATTAGAGGGCTGACGGACGGCTTTAGCATTGCACATTGATCCGTTCAAGATATTGTAACATAACATCCAGCGCATATTCTTTAACTTTATCTTGGACACCATCTATATTGTATGATTTAACAATTTCCAGCAAGACCTTGCTAAATTTTAATTTGGTATCGGGAATGGTGATTTCTGTAATAACTGCATCCCAAAAGTCAAACTTTTGTAGTAACTTTGATTGCATTTGAGTTTTAATTTCCATAAGAACTTTAAATAAGCTAAGGTTAGGTTAGGTTAGCGTGGTTGGCAATAAGCCACGATAGCAATAAGCGATACCAGATGGAGACTGGCCTCTATGAATTCTGAAAGTAGACATCATGTAGGATATCAACTCTTTTGGCGAATCTAAGCAGAGCCGGGGATCCGCTTTTGATACGTTCTCTAG
This sequence comes from Anastrepha fraterculus, assembly GCA_037575425.1. Lineage (NCBI taxonomy): Eukaryota > Metazoa > Arthropoda > Insecta > Diptera > Tephritidae > Anastrepha > Anastrepha fraterculus. Next base: position 241,019 of record JAYXIM010025705.1, read on the forward strand.
ACCTTCAAACAATGGGGTTCCCAGGCGCTTTAAACGCGTATTTAATAATGCCAGACAGACGTACAGAAGGTGTTCTAAAGTTTCTTCAACATCCTCTCTGCATTTCCTGCATTTATCCGTGTTAGCAATGCCTATCTTTTATGACTTGTTAGCATACCTATAAAGTTTTGCAGTCCTTTCGCTAGAGCGTAAGTATGAATTGAGTCAGCCTTTTGTCGTTAGTTCTACACATAACTTTTGCTGTTTTGCATGTGGTCAAATTAGTCCACCTAGCTTCCACTAGTTTTTTCATGTAGTCGTCCGATTCGTTGTATATAGTATTTAGTGGTTTTGGTATGTCCTTCTCTTGTTGAAATTGTAGACTAGCAGCACTTTTTGTTAAAGTCTACTATTTCGTTCCCTATAATGCCTTTCTGACCAGGTACCCAATAGATATGCAGCCTACTGTTTACGGCTAGCCTTTCTGTGGCCTCCCTGCTCCGTTGAACATTTTTGGGCTTGATACAATATGAACTTATTGCTTTTATTGCTGTTTGACTGTCCACGTATATATTAACTGTTGAGTTCTCTCTTGTCCTTGTGTATGCTATGTAGCTCCGCAGCTTTCCCCACAGCAAATTAAATAAGCTAAACGTCGCATTTTTTTGCATACTAAAGCGAAAATAAAATAACCAAAGAATATATTTTGTCCTTCTTGAAGAAAGTCCATGGCATTTTTCTAAATATTCAATTTCTTCCTTAAGCCGCATTTCGTACTCTGGATGTTTAACTTAATGGTTATGACAATTTTGACATATGGCTGCTTAATTTGGTTGGTAGCTAAACAAAAAATATTAGATTAGAGATAGTCCAGAAGACTGCATGCATTGGCATCACTGGGGTGTGTAGAACAAGCCCCACTGCCTCCCTTAACATAATCTTGCACTTACTTAAGGTTGGTCTTCAATTTCAATTCACTGCTGCTCGGAGCGCTATTACGTTGAAGGAGGTTGACCTCTGCAGGCAATCTCCTGTAGGAGATGGTAGCAAATTTTCGCATCTGCAAACTAGGTTTTAAGGGTTGTGCTGTGGCTATCTTTCCAAGAAGACAGGATTGGAAAAGGGGGAAAGTCTGCACAGGCATAGGTATCTCTGTTTTCAACGAAGGATCCAAGGTGGAATAGGAGTTGGAGCGAAGATTTTCTCGAAATTAGCCAATATTTTAGTATCTTTTAAACTACCGAAGACTAGTAGTGTTTTTCGCAATCCAGCAGGCATACAAAATGCTTCGGATCCGCTGTTTAGAGAGAGACATAAATATTTTTTCTGATAGTCAAGCTGCAACCAATGCTTTGTCGTAGCCATGTTGCAGCTCTCTTCTGGTGGTGAACTCCTCTAAAGAGGAGGTCAAACGTTTCGAATGCGCGCAGGAAACATTTCTCTTACCTGCATTCCAGAGTATGGGAACAAAGAGGGAAAACAAATTGCTGATGTGTTTGCCAGAAGGCGTTGACAGAAGCGGTTTCAGTTGTACCTATCTCAGAGATCGGTGTCCCCTAGAGCATTGTTAAGGAGAAACTGCACAATTTCTCTATGATACTCTAGCCATCTAGCCTACGTACCTAATTAGTTAAAAATTATGTTTCATTGAAAATTTAGTGATAGTGAAAAGAAAATTGCATTAACACTATGGCATGGGCATAAAAGTCCCGGGCCTAACACGTAGATGGCACTAGATGGCACTTTTATTGCATTCACCTCTTTTTCAGTTAGTACAAACCTTAATAGGACAACTGTTAAAGTTTTATGATTTTCTATTCATTAGTCCGTGACTTATTGTGCTAAGAGTGAGGCTACTTTTGTTATTTTTAAAACAGTGGAAAAAAAATAATTCCGTGTTTTAATTTTACACTGCTTCTTGATGGGGAAATATACCCCTCAAGAGAAGCAATGGCTTGAAAAGTGTTATGGAGTCTCTGTTTCATCAGAAACAACAATAAAACAATGGAATGCTGACTTTAAACGCGGTTGTAGAGGAATCGCTGATGCACAACGCAGTGGACGTCCAAATGAGGCGGCAACACCAGAAAGCACTAAAGAAATCGTGGTCAAAAAGTGAAGTTGCGTGAGTTGGCTGACATCGTAAAGCTATCAAAGAAAGTGTTGCCTTTATATTGCATGAACATTTGACTGTTCAAAGTGCGTGTCGCGTTTGCTCACTTCTGAAGACAACGCACCGTGCCACAAGTTAATCAAAACAATGGCAAAACCACATGAATTGAAATGCGAATTGCTCCTACATTCACTATATTCAACAGATTTGGCTCCCAACGACTACTGGCTGTTCGCAGACCTAAAAAAATGCTCGCCCGCAAGAAATTTCGCTCGAAAGAAGAGGTTATCGTTGAAACTGAGGCCTATTTGGAGGCAAAAGGTAAATCTTTCCACAAAAGTGTTATTGAAATACTAGAGCTACGCTGGAATGATTGCGTTGTTCTCGATGGCAATTACGTTGATGAATAAAGATAATTTTTAAGAAAAAAAGTGTTTTCTTTGCTAAGTCCGGGACTTTTCGGTCCATATGTTATCACAAAATTTTCGGTGTTGAAATTTTGAATAGACGGGGTTAGTGTATACAATTCAGTAGTAGTGCAAAAATGTGCAACCCTGGGTATTGAAATGTATAACTAAAAAAATTGTAAAACTTTTACAAACTTTTTCTTTACAATTTTACAGGCCAATCTGCTTCTTTTTAACACTCTGTATGTATGCCATACGGCGGCCGCCGTAGCCGAATGGGCTGGTGCGTGACTACCATTCGCAATTCACAGAAATAACGTCGGTTCGAATCTCGGTGAAATACCAAAATTAAGAAAAACATTTTACTAATAGCGGTCGCCCCTCGGCAGGCAATGGCAAACCTCCGAATGTATTTCTGCCATGAAAAATCTCCTCATAAAAATATCTGCGTTCGGAGTCGGCTCAAAACTGTAGGTCCCTCCATTTGTGGAACACCATCAAGACGCACACCACAAATAGGAGGAGGAGCTCGGCCAAACACCCAAAAAGGGTGTACGCGTCAATTATATATAGGTATATATAATATATATGTATTATATACCACATTATACTGAGTATATTTAGCTTTATTGCTCGTTATTAAATTTTGAAAAACAAGCACACTGTTCTGATTTTCAGCAGCTATGCCATGCATTATTCTTTCAATTTGCTTCTGGGGTTCAAAGGTATCCTTAATACTATTATTTCCCAAGGCTTCCGAAAGTTGTATTTTCGTTACTCTTGAGGAGCTTTATGCGTCTACATATGCATATACATATTTGTTTTATGCACATATACAAGCAAGGCCTTATGAATCCAGAAATCTGCCATCCACTTCGTCAAAAGCAAAAAAAAAAAAAAAATCTTTTAAGGGCATAATATTTTATGCAAGTGAAAGGATTTTTGGTAGTGCTTTCTTATTAATAATTTTTATATTTCTGTTTTTTTTTTGTTTTTCGTACACACTTTGCCACACCCGAAAAATTTATTAATTCTCGTACATATGAAAGTGCTCGCCTGCATATGCTTATATTTGCCTTGCTTATGCCCCGAAATGTATCCATCCTGTAAATTAAGTTAATGCTGCCACTTGCCTTACACAACAGTTTTATTTTTCATGAGCTTTTCGCTACGCTTCTCCTGCACAGCCATGATGCCTCCAGTGTCCCTCCAGCTATACTGTTTGTTATCACTGTCGCCATCATCGTTGCTGTTATCGTAGTTGTTGTATGCAACTTCTTCTTGGCCCACTCCAATTTCATGTGTTCGTATTTTGCCTCTTCCAACTTGCTACACTTTCAGCTTCTTCTACAACAACAACTTTAGCCGGCTGCAATCGCCGCTAAAGTCGGAAGTCATGCGCACAATTTAAGCCGCTATGAATTATGAGACATTTACTTATTTATAACGAGATTATGTTGGCGAACAACTTCATCGGTTTTTTTTTTTTGTTTTGGTTTTTTTCTGCTTTCTTCTCGTTGGACCAGCGCAAGCCCAATAACGCTTGAGAATCAGCGTTGGAGGCACTACCAGCTCAACCTTTTTTTGTGTACGTTGTCGTTAGCTTTTAGTTGTTTTCTCCTCCCTTCTGTGCTTTTTTGTGATTGTGTCGTCGTTGGTGTTGTCGCGCTATATCCTGCCATACTCCCTAAAACACACTGATAGAGTACGTTAGTGCTCATACTTATATCTCTAGAGATTTCATTACAATCTCTTTGCTTGCTCGCTTGTGTATATGTATGAGTATACATCATATGTAGCACTTTTTGCGCTTCTAGTATTTGCAAACTTCTAATTTTTTGTTGTCTTCCTCGCGTGTTTTCCTGTTATTTACCTTTTCTATATTTCCTGTTACACTAACCTGGCGGTTAAGATAAATTTCAACACTACGCCAGCAAACAGAAAAGAGGAAAATAAATAAAATTGGATTACATAAACATACATACACCTACACATATGGTAGGTGGCAATTGCGGGACGACCGTAGATTAATGACACACACACTAATGTATTTTACTGCATACTAGAAGATCCTCCGCATAACTTCAGGTATTAGATGCGCTGGCACTACACCGCATTAAAAAGCTACTCTAGCCCGCTTAACTATGACTTTAGTTCCTTATAGTTTATCACTTTAACGCATTCTAAAGCAAAATCATGTGAGGCGTGATAGAATAAAAATTAAAAGCTAATCCTGAAAGCTCAAAAGCTCAAATCACGTTTTCTGTACCAAACTACCTAAAGTGACCAGTTTAATTTTTTGAAGTGAAACTTCTTAGGCGTCGAGGGAGGAGCGAGAATGGAGAGTAAAATTTCAAAGCCATGCAACGTTTTGGGCATTTTCGTTGCGCGAGAGAGAAAAAAGATATAACGTAGAGGAAAAGGAGGGAGAGAGATATACCTTATAAGAGTGATTTTTTAAGAGCTACAGGAAGGTTTTTCAACGTAAAATTCAGAAAAACGCATACAATTTTTATTTAAATCGATGGTACAGTCCATATAATTTAATGTTTGAAGATTATTTCATGCAAATGTTGACCGCGACTGCGCTTCAAATGGTCCATCCGCTTAGTCCAACTTCGGCATACTCTTTCCAATGTTTCGGCCGGTATCTCACATATAAGTGCTTTAATGTTGTCTTCCAATGCGTTAACTGAAGCAGGCTTGTCTGAATAGACATGAGCTTTAACATAGCCCCACAAAAAATAATCTAAAGACGTTATATCGCACGATCTGGGTGGCCAATTGACAGGTCCCGAACGTGAAATAAAATATTCACTGAACTCGCCTCTCAACAAGTCCATTGTTACGCATGCTGTGTGGCATGTGGCACCGTTTTGCTGAAACCACATGTCATGCAAGTCAAGCTCTTGCATTTTGGACAAAACAAAAGTTGGATATCATTTCCCGGTAGCGCTCAGCATTCACAGTTACGTTACGATCCGCAGAATCTATAAAGAAGTACGGTCCAATGATACCTCCAGCCCACAAACCGCAACCTTTTCTGAATACATTGGTAGCTCTTGCAATTCTTCTGGCTGATCTTCACTCCACAATCGACAATTCTGCTTATTTACGTACCCATTGATCCAAAAATGAGCTTCGTCGCTGAACACAATTTTTCAATAAAAAAGTGGATCTTCGGCCAACTTCCCAAGAGCCCATTCACCAAAAATTCTGCGTTGCTGTATTTTGAAATGCTTCACACCTAAAGTCTTTCACAAAATTTTCCACGTTGTTGAGTAACAGAGGCCCAATTGCTGCGAACGGCGACGAATCGATAATTGATGGTCATCATTAACACTGGCCGATACAGCTGGAATATTTTCTTCAGTTCGCACTTTACGTAAGAGTGTTGGTGGTTTGATGTCCAATAATGTAAATTTGGTTCTAAATTTAGTCACAATAGCTCGAATAGCCGCTTCAGTGGGTCGATTAAACTGACCATAAAATGGAAGAAACGCGCGATAAACTTTCTTAACAGAACACGCATTTTTATAATATCAATGATTTGCAAGCGTTGTTCGTTTGTAAGACGATTCGTGGTTATAGACCAAACTGAAGATGTTTGACAGTGAAACAAAACACGAAACGTGCGTCAGCTGTTTAAACCAACTGCTTAAAAAGATAATAGCTAAAAAATCACCCGTTAGAAGACGGCATGAGGAAACTCAAGGTCAACAACTGGAAGGAATCAGCTAAGCATCGGGTCAAATGGAGACACTTTGTGCAGCAGGCCAGAGTTCACACTGAGGTATAGACTCAAACGGTGATGATGATACGCTGGTTAGTAGTACGAGTATTTATCTTTTATTTGTTACCTGGTAGTCAAAGAGGAAACTAAAACCAGCAACTGTAGTTTGATTGTAGTAATACCCAAATGGATGTTTCTATTGTTTTTCAAATCTCAAATTGCCAAGTAGAACAAAATGAGCAGTCGAAATAACATTTACATAAACTATGTTAGTAATTAACGGCAAAGGCGATGAATTAATCACCGAGAGCAAATAAGTTTTCCACTGAAAGTTGTGGATAAATTAGCACCATAAATGCAAATACTTTCCACATACCCTTCAGTTAAGACTTTAGCCTAACAAACAACTAATAAATCAATTGATTAAAAAGCTAATGTTTCACTTATGAATACAAATATAATTTTAATTTAATTTTGGTTAGTTGGAAATTAGCATCGAACTGAATCCAAATAAGTATTTAAGCAGCACTAAATAAATGTTTATTCGAAGCCAAAGCAAATATGCTAATCGAATTAATTCTAAACTGATGATAATTATAATAAACGATGGAATCAATACAATTTGTGGACAAATCTACAAATCTGCATAACTGCATATATTAATTGTTTGAACAATAATAAAATTTTAATAAATATGGGAGATCGAATGACAGACAGAAATTAAACAGAAGTGAAACGCATGCTGAAATATAATTATGTACATATGTATATGTGTGTATATTTATACTATACTAACGGGTGATTTTTTAGCTATTATCTTTTTAAACAGTTGGTTTAAACAGCTGACGCACGTTTCATGTTTTGTTTCACTGTCAAACATCTTCAGTTTAGTCTATAATTTAACCATGAATAGTCGTACGATCGATCCTGTAAGAACAAAGACGGCGAACTGGTGACTGACGTACAGAGCAATCTTAAATTATGGAGGGAACACTTCTCGAACCTATTAAACAGTGACAGCTGCGCATGTCACCGAGAAAGTGAAGATCCCGATACCCCAATCGTTGACGACGGAATTGTCGTTCCGTTACCCAATCATGACGAGGTGAGAATAGCAATATCACGGCTAAAAAACAACAAAGCCGCGGGCGCCGACGGACTGCCGGCTGAGCTATTCAAACATGGCGGCGAGGAGGTGGTAAGGTGCATACATCAGCTCCTATGCAAAATATGGTCGGATGAAAGCATGCCTGCCGATTGGAATTTAAGTGTGCTCTGTCCAATCCATAAGAAGGGCGATCCTGCAATTTGTGCCAATTACCGCGGGATTAGTCTTCTAAATATCGCCTATAAGGTTCTAGCGAGCGTATTGTGTGAAAGGCTGAAGCCCACCGTCAACCAACTGATTGGACCTTATCAGTGTGGCTTCAGACCTGGAAAGTCTACCATCGACCAAATATTCACAATACGCCAAATCTTGGAAAAGACCCATGAAAGGAGAATCGACACACACCATCTTTTCGTCGACTTCAAAGCTGCATTCGACAGTACGGAAAGGAGTTACCTGTATGCCGCGATGTCTGAATTTAGTATCCCCGCAAAACTAATACGGCTATGTAAGATGACGTTGCTCAACACCAGCAGCGCCGTCAGAATTGGGAAGGACCTCTCCGAGCCGTTTGATACCAAACGAGGTTTCAGACAGGGTGACTCGCTGTCATGTGACTTCTTTAACCTGATGTTGGAGAGCATCGTACGAGCCGCAGAACTTAGTCGCCCAGGCACAATATTTTATAAGAGCGTTCAATTGTTGGCGTATGCCGATGATATTGACATCATCGGCCTTAACAACCGCGCTGTTAGTTTTGCCTTCTCCAAACTGGATAAAGAGGCAAAGCGAATGTGTCTGGTGGTGAACGAGGACAAAACGAAGTACCTCCTGTCTTCAAACAAAAAGTCGGCGCACTCGCGTATCGGCACCCACGTCACTGTAGACAGTTATAATTTCGAGGTTGTAAAAGACTTCGTGTATTTAGGAACCAGCATTAACACCGATAACAATGTCAGCCTTGAAATCCAACGTAGAATCTCTCTTGCCAACAAGTGCTACTTTGGACTAAGTAGGCAATTGAGCAGTAAAGTCCTCTCTCGACGAACAAAACTAACACTCTACAAGACTCTCATCATGCCCGTCCTAACGTATGGCGCAGAAGCTTGGACGATGACAACATCCGATGAAGCGACGCTTGCCGTGTTCGAGAGAAAGATTCTGCGCAAAATTGTTGGACCTTTGCACGTTGGCAGCGGCGAATATCGCAGTCGATGGAACGATGAGCTGTATGAGCTTTGCGACGACATAGACATAGCGCAGCGAATAAAGATCCAGCGGCTACGTTGGCTGGGTCATGTCGTCCGAATGGATACAAACGCTCCGGCTTTGAAAGTATTCGATGCGGTACCAGCTGGTGGTAACAGAGGAAGAGGGTGGCCTCCTCTGCGTTGGAAAGATCAGGTGGAGCAGGACTTGGCTTCATTTGGTGTGTCTAACTGGCGCCGGTTAGCACGAGAAAGAAACAACTGGCGCGCTTTGTTAAACTCGGCCAAAATCGCGTAAATAGCGCCAATTAAGAAGAAGAAGTCGTACGATCGAACAACGCGTGCAATTCATTGAATTTTATTATAAAAATGCGTGTTCTGTTTAAAAGTTAAAGATCCACTTTTTTATCGAAAAATTGTGTTCAGGGACGAAGCTCATTTTTGGATCAATGGGCACGTAAATAAGCGGAATTGTCGATTTTGGAGTGAAGATCAGCCAGAAGAATTGCAAGAGCTACCAATGTATCCAGAAAAGGTTGCGGTTTGTGGGCTGGAGGTATCATTGGACCGTACTTCTTCAAAGATGCTGCGGGTCGTAACGTAACTGTGAATGGTTAACGCTACCGTGAAATGATATCCAACTTTTTTTGCCCAAAATGCAAGAGCTTGACTTGCATGACATGTGGTTTCAGCAAGACGGTGTCACATGCTCCACAACACGCGTAACAATGGACTTGTTGAGAGGCGACTTCGGTGAACATTTTATTTCACGTTCGGGACCTGTCAATTGGCCTCCCAGATCGTGCGATATAACGCCTTTAGGTTATTTTTTGTGGGGCTATGTTAAAGCTCAGGTCTATTCAGACAAGCCTGCTTCAATTAACGCATTGGAAGACAACATTAAAGCATTTAGATGTGAGATACCGGCCGAAACATTGGAAAGAGTATGCCGAAATTGGACTTAGCGGATGGACCATTTGAAGCGCAGTCGCGGTCAACATTTGCTTGAAATAATCTTCAAACATTAAATTATATGGACTGTACCATCGATTTAAATAAAAATTTCATGAATTTTTCTGAATTTTACGTGTGGTTTTTTAACAACTTTCCTATAGCTTTTAAAAAATCACACTTTATAAGAAATACTTAAATTTACGTTCTGAAAGTTTTTTGACATATTCTTAAAGGATTATATTAACATCTTAAAGAAAATGTCGATAATTTCGAAAACGTGGATAAAATCACAGAAATAATCGAATTTGACTATCGGCCAGGAGCTAAAGATCGACCGAATAACAATTTGAATTTGCGCAAAAATTTTACTCTAAAATTATGAATTTTATATGAATTTTTACCCTAACAAATATATGGAAAAGCGAAAATAGTTTCACATAAAATTTCTACATTCTACTAAGTTTTGAACCTTTCCTAGTGCACACATTGTGAAACGATCAAATCTTAGGAAACTGGCATTCAGAATAACCCTTCAACTCCACGTAAACGTAAATTCACTTTAAATAAAGCGCAATTTTCACATTACTAGTATACTGCGGTGGTGCTCTCAGCACTATTCGCTTATTAAATTTTACATGCACAATTAAAGCACAATTACATAAGTCACATGCCGATGAAATCAAACTCAACTCCAATACAACATTACGGATATATGGGATGCATAATTGTTCAGAAGATATTTTACATTCCACAGAATTTTCAATTTCTAGTGAAATGGCATCTATTGCTACACATACACATACACATACGTATATCTATATGCACTAGCACCGTAGCCCACATAAATATGCTACAACTACAGAAACCGAATCGGCAGATTTTAATGCGCACTCAGCAGCTTGGTAACGACAGCACAGCTCAGTTCAACATTCAGGTCGCTCATACGCTCCGCTGCCTCTTGCAGTCAGTCAGCCAACCAGCCAGCAGTCAACAGCATAGCCCATTGCCCTTGAAGTGTGCCGATACACTGCTCATCTACACTAACGTACATATGTATGTATATTCACATGTGCAAATGTAATTTTTATACATACATACATTTATAAATATGCCAGTGTATGTAGATATCTGCGAGCGGTTAAGTTTAATTGTAGAAAATTTAGATTGCTGCACATCAAATCAATGGCAATCGGCAGACTTGCTTGTGACGATTCCAGCATTTTTGCTACCAGGCGGCTGTAATGGCAGTGAGCTGTAGTTTGTTGGAAATAGTAACTAGCAACGACTGAGTGTGGTATGTTGTTGAACAACCATGACAACTGCGGCGGTAGCTCAACAGCTCGGCAACTCGTCTACTACCTCCCGATGACACTGAAAAACTATAGCAATGAGATGGATGTTGCAGCAGTAGCAGCAGTTTTGCAGTTATATAAATTACAAAAAACAAAAAAAAAACAATAAAATAAAAAAATAAATAAAAAATAAGCCATGAAAAACCACTCCAAGTGAATGAAAAGGGAATGAGTAGCATAAAACAACGATAGAGTGCAAGTGCTGTGTTTTCCCAATAGGCATCCCATAAAAACCAAATGGAGTGACTGTTTGAGTTTTTCAATTTAGTATCAAGTTTTGTATATTTTATTAAGCTTGGGAGTGTTACAAGCGAAATGAAGAAATTTTGAATATTTTTTTCAAAGGTAAATTAACTCTTCTTAGCGATGGCAGAATTCGGTATTCCCGATAAGGTAATACGTTTAACACGCTCGACCATGCAGAATGTAAGGAACGTGGTAAGACTTCAGAACAATCCGTCGCGAGAGTTCGCCACCTTGAACGGACTTCGGCAAGGGGATGGGCTCTCATGTCTCCTCTTTAACAATTCTCTTGAAAAGGACTGTGCCGTAAACACAAAGGAAACTATTTTGTTTAAATGGATTCAATTGCTAGCTTACGCGGACAACATAGACATAATCGCATTCTCGCTACCGAGTTTGAACGAAGCCTTTGCAAGTATTGAGAGAAATAAAAGAAGCCAAAACTAAAGCGCTAGTTTCAATTACATCGGACCCTGTCGGACAGAATGTGGGTCAAATACTAAAAATCGATGACTATGGTTTCGAAAGAATTTAAATCATTAATAGTGACAACAAAATTTCTGCAGGAATCGGCCACAGAATCCTTATGGCCAACTGGTGCTATTTTCCGCTGTGTCAACACCTCAAGAGTCGCCTCCTAGAAAGGCGAGAAAAACTAGGAATTCACTGTATAGCCGAATTATAATTTTCATCTTGCAATACAGTAGTGAAACGTGGACAATCAAAGATGTAGATAAACAGAAGCTGCTGATTTACGAGAGGAGAGTTCTGCGAAAAATTTTTCGCGCGATATGCGATAAAGGCGAGTGGCGGAAACGCTACAGTCATGAACTCGAAAAACTATATACGCACCCATCTGTAATAACCGCAATCATGGTCAATAGATTGAGATGGGCAGGTCACATATTGCGGGCTAACACGGATTACTTACCTCAACAAATACTCTTCGGTAAATGCCACAGGCAGGGAAGAAGGAGTCGCCCGCCGCTTAGATCAATAGATGGTGTAAAAGAAGACGTAGACTTATTGGGATTTCGGGCATGGAGGACACAAGCACGAAACCGAGACAATTGGAGAAATATTGTCCAAATATGGGTTGTTATATTAAATAAAATATTACATTTTTTCAGGAGCGGGAAAAGCAAGCTACTGAGTTGTCTGGTATTTTATATCCCCTTATTATTATTTAAAATATTAAAGACATTAGCAATTGCTTCTCATTCGCTTATTTTCTATTCTATGCTGATGACTTAAAAATATAATCAGTTATAGGTAACGCAACTAATGTTTGTATGCTTCAAGCAGTTAAGAACAAATTTCTTATGTGGTGTGAAAAATCACGACTTTCTTCATCATCATCATCATCAGTCAGCGCTACTGGCCGGTATGGGTTTTGGCTTTCCCCACTATTCTCTTCCAAGCTTCTCCATAATTTGCGAGTGACCGTCAGTTTTTCACTCCCATTGTTTTCAGATCATTTTCGGTGCAGTATAGCCACGACGAAGAGTCCATAATGGGGTTTTGGGCGCGCATGCTTTCCATCCTTATGACGTGTCCCAACGGTGTTGTTCTGAGCGATTTGATGAACTCGAACATATCATCTCCTTTTCATTAGACTCCGCATATCCTGGTCCATTTCATTTCACTTTGTGTCGAAGATTTTGCGCAGTATTTTCCTTTCGAATACTTTTAGTTACTCTGTTACTTAATTCATCATGCACCATACTTCGGAGCCATGTGTTGCTATTGGCCGGACTATTGTTCCGCATATATGGATTTAACTTGCTCTAAGTGAGCGGGTGGAGTAGCCTTATATACTAGCCTTATATACAAAGTCTTATCCTGCAATAATGATCACCTTTATAAAATCATAATCAATGCCGCAAATAGAAAATGTTTCCCAAACAGACTGTCGGCATTATATGATGTGGTTGTCTTGGCCATAAAAATTAATATCCATTTTAAACCTAACTGTTCAAACCCGTAGTAAGTGCTCGCCTTGGCTTATTTTCAACTCGTCATTTTTTAATTGCTTTCAAGATTATGGAAAGCAAAACTCTTGTGCTCTTATCTCTTTGAGCACAAACGACAGCTAAATCAAAAATCGTTCAAATTTATATTTCCCGTTGGCTCAAAAATTAACTTTCCAGCCTCTTTCGCGGTTATACCTGAGAATCTACTTGTGCAAAAAAATGTAGAATCTCTCTTGCCAACAAGTGCTACATTGTACTAAGTAGGTAATTGAGTAGTAAAGTTCTCTCTCGACGAACAAAACTAACACTCTACAAGACTCTCATCATGCCCGTCCTAACGTATGGCGCAGAAGCTTGGACGATGACAACATCCGATGAAGCGACGCTTGGAGTGTTCGAGAGAAAGATTTTGCGTAAGATTTTTGGACCTTTGCATGTTGGCAACAGCGAATATCGCAGACGATGGAACGATGAGCTGTATGAGCTTTACGACGACATAGACATAGCGCAGCGAATAAAGATCCAGCGGCTTCGTTGGCTGGGTCATGTCGTCCGAATGGATACAAATGCTCCGGCTCTGAAAGTTTCGATGCAGTACCAGCTGGTGGTAGCAGAGGAAGAGGGCGGCCTCCTCTGCGTTGGAAAGATCAGGTGGAGAAGGACTTGGCTTCACTTGGTGTGTCCAACTGGCGCCGGTTAGCACGAGAAAGAAACGACTGGCGCGCTTTGTTAAACTCGGCCAAAATCGCGTAAGCGGTTATAGCGCCAATTAAGAAGAGAGAATCTGTCATCGATGCCGTAAGAAATTTCATCAATAAAAATGTTTTGGTAACTTGCTTTCGAGATTTACTTCTCAAGCAAAATTAAATTGACATGAGTACTGGGCCACTGCGGAATTAAAGGCAATGAGTTCGCTGATTGTGTCGCGAAAAGAGTTCTTAAGAAACCGGCTCTGTATTTTTACGTTGTGGAAAAAACTGACTAAAAACGTCTAAGTGCAGTATCTATACAATAAGGCCCTATTGAAATGGAATGTGTTCTTTCATCATTACGCGACAATTAATCCATTCAGAGTAAAGCCTATATATCTACGGAATCTATACATGTAGACAATTTGTTATTCTCACGACTTCGTCCAAGTCACAAGCAGATCACTCAGTTACCTATTAAACTCGGGAGATGCATGCCGCTGCTTTTGCAGGCCATCCAGAACATCAGTAAAACATATTCTACATAAATGCACCCGTTTTTCCAATACTTCTTTAATTGGCGCCAGTTGGATAACACAAAGTAGGCCTTCCTGTACATTGGCTATCACCAGCTGGTACCGCATCGAATACTTTCAGAGCCGGTGCATTTGTATCTAATCGGACAACATTACCCATTGAATGAAATCGATGGATTTTTATTCGTGGCACTAAGTATATGTCGTCTGGGCACCGTAGCCATTCGCAATTCAGAGAGAACGTAGTTTCGAATCTCGGTGAAAGACCAAAAAGCAGAAAAAGTTTTTTCTAAAAGCGGTCGCCCCTCGGCGAGTGTATGCCATGAAAGAAGCTCCTTATAAAAAAAAATATCTGCCGTTCGGAGGCGGCTTTAAACTGTAGGTCCCTCCATTTGTGGAGTAACATCAAGAGGAGCAGAAGGAGGAGCTCGACCAAACTCCCAAAAAGAATATACGCGTCAATTATATATATATACATATATATATTGTATAATATATATGACTATGTCGTCAAATGTGAATCTGTCTATGCTGTCTTTTTTGTTTTCTGCAAGTTATCAATTGAGCATTCTCCTAGCATTTAATGTCGTAGAGGACCTAGGTGTGGGCATTCACACAGATATTAAAATACTTCTTTCCTTATATTCTTCTTGATTGCAGCTTCTACATCTATTCGTTGAACGGCCACCCTATCTTCCTTGCATTGCCACCTAAAGGTCAGTGGCCGGTTATTGTTGACGTATTTCTGAAAAGACGTATTGAGTTCAGTTTGTTTTCTATTCTGCAGATATCCGTGTTAGTTCATCTGTCAACGGCCTACGAGAAGATCTCCCTTTTGCGCACGTCTTGGATTTCTACCACTTCGGATTCGTTATTGGATATATCCTGCCTTATCAGTTCATCAACTTTCTCATATTTCTATAGCCAGGCACTCAGTTGAGAGTGATTCCTGTCGTGCGCGCTTTAGCGTTAAGTTCTTCTTTGTATTCTCCGATAATTTTTGAATTGGTTATAGGTGATTTAAAAGCTAGGATGGCTGCTGGACTATCTGAAAAAATTCCGGAAGTATGCTTAATTGTTGCAGGTGGTTTCTAATTACTCTGAAAGCTTCCCATATCCCGAGAACTTCTGCTTGGAAAATACTACTCCAATACTTGGAGAAAATACTATATTTTTCCCCCTTGTTCACTCCTCTCGAGAGCATAGGGCCTCGACAAGACTGAGTCTTGCTTTGGTTTCGTTAATCTATTTAATTTGTGACAGGGTAGGTGATTAGACTGCTGCTATCAGTACTAAGTAGTGGGAATGTCCACCTGGCGTTGCTTTGGAACAACGTCTTCTTACTGCTTGGAGCGCCATCTGCGTCTCACATTTTTCTGGCAGAAGGATCGCACAGATGGTTGAGAGCTTCGCTAAAGTGGTGTGCCTGCGCTATTACCGCAGTCGCCCGCTTCCTCTTACTGACACCACTTCATGCAATGTGCAACTGTGTGCTTTTTTTGTTTTTGCTTGTTTTTAACAGGCACAATGGAAATAATGCGCTGACTATTGTGCGGGAGTTAGGATGGAAAGGATAATGTCTTTTAGGGGTTGAGGAATGGAATTGGAGGATTTTTTTTGTTTTTTAGAAACAAGGAAAGTAATAAAATTTTGAAAAGTGGGAGGACCGTGATTTACATGGCATTCGAACCCACAGCCTCTGGAATGGCAGGCTAGTGCACTTATGCTAGACTACCGAGGCCGCAATATATATATATACTGTACCAGGTTGGCGTCGACGCCGCAATTTATCTTGGTTCAGTCAGTGTTTTTTTGCAGTTACATTTTCTTTGACTACTGAATTGAAATCCCATTCCTTTTGTGTGTGAAACCTTACCTCAAACTCTATTCTAAAGTCCAGTTTAGTTTTAGTAATTAGTTTCAAATCATTTTTCATTGACTTCTTGAAGTGAATAAATAAAGTAAAAAAGATGCGGCAGTCTAGATAAAAATCAACTAGTAACTAGTAAAAAATGTGAAATTTGTAATTTTCTAATGCCAAACCATCACCCGATTACTCTTGGCGAAGCCTCGAATCGTCCGCTTTCCTCAGTTATTTTATAAATAGTAGCTGTAGATGCATGTATAAAAATATATAAGCGCTCCCTGCTGCATTATTTGTTTGGCTCTTCTCTTCACTGTCGCCTTAGCTATACTCTTGACACTCACACTTGTCACACTGCAGCCATCAGCTTTTAAATCCTTGCGCATTCTCCTGTACCAGCCGGTCTATATTCGTAATCAACCATTCGTCGATCCATCCATTCATCTGCGGTTGTGTCTGTATGCACATATGTAATACACACACAGACATATGTGCACGAGCATCCATCTTTTATTGTCTTTCGAACCGGTGCTGAAGTGGCATAGCTTCGCTTCACTTCAATTCACTTCACCGCCTGACTCTTTACAGCCCCCTGGCGTTCACTCGTTCGATTCCCTTGTCACTTTGGCATTCAGGTACTAATCTGCGTTGTTGCTGCGGTTTCAATTACAATTTTCAATGGTCGAATGTATTGCGGTTGTAGTGAGAGCAGCGAAGCAAAGCATTAGTAAAACATATACACCTCAATGTGTGCGTATTTGTATCTACTTCTACATATGTGTGTATGTGCCTCTGAGTGTTTGTGATTGACTATGCACATTTTATAAGAAGCATTTCTATATGAGTATTCGTTTATTTTTGTGTGAATCCAACCGCAATTTTGTGTGAGTCCTGTGTGTAGATCTCAGTGGTGGCCACTTATATTTCTCTTTCTATTTTAATTTGTTCTTATGTTTCAAATGCCATTCATGATAATTGCTAAGCTCATTTGTTTTACTGCTGGCATTTTAAGTGCATTTCATATTAAATGGTTATAATTGAAAAATATTGGATTTCAAGAAAATGTGTACCAAATTCAATTGTGTGCTTTTTTAAATTGAACATTAAAAAAATTATAAATAAATCAAACGAGTGTGTCAGTGAAAAGATCTCGTGTGCCTGTGAAAGAAGTTTTATCCACGTGAAGTATGAAAATATCGGTATAAGCACGAGTGTTAGGCACTGAGCAGCTATGGAGCTTTATTTAAACTCAGTCCTCCCTGATAAATTTTCATTTCTTTAAATTTTGATACAAGGAAAAAAATTATTAAAATTATTCACCAAAAAAAAAAATAAATATAAAAACAAGAATTATTGAAAATTAATGAAATTTTTTTAATTTTAGTCACACAATAAAACTCAATGAAATGAAAAAAACTCATTTCAGTACAGCCGGTCATTCTGAAATATGGTAACTGTGTGTGTTAAATAAAATAAATGAAACAATCATTGCTGGTTTTAGCTCAATAAGAAGGATACTTTATATTGAACCTGCAGAATAATTGCTATGTTACACTGTGCAGAAAAATCAAAAAAAAAATATTCCTAGGGCTTATTTTTTTTTCTAAGATAATTTATGGAACATAAAACGGAAAGTATTTTGCGAATTATTGCATCAGAGGTTTCTTTTACTTTACGACGCCTCAAGGTTTGCATCTCAGTTTCTTGGAAATTCTGAAATTTTATGGCAAAGGTCAAATCCGAAATCATACAATATGGTCCTTCCACACTTATTGGCTGTTTGGCCGGCTCTTCCTCTAATTTGTGGCGAACGTCTTGTCATAGCCTGTCATAAAAGTGCAAAAAACCGAGGGAATAGAAAGCTCTTTTTATTTTATTCAAAGTTCTAGATCCACAGCATCATTTCGTATATTGTGTATGCCTGCAGCAAACACTTGCGGCAATAGCCATTATAATGTCAGTTACTTATTGAACCCAGCACTATGAGTGTCTTCGATGGAGACCTGCTCATGTAAGAACTTTGCAGACGCTCCCTCAGTAGACTGCTATAACGACGGAGCAATCACAAGCATTAGTTTCGATTACTGCAGAACAGCTGAAATTTACTGAAATGCATTTGAAATTTAGAAAACACTGAATGATGCCGAGTAGTAGTAGTATTTTTTTTTTTTGTTTGTGTTTTTGACGGGACAACTAGCAAGTGCAGCACTCAGACATTAATTGAGTCCAATGTACTACACTTGGATTCCCTTTGAATTTGCTTTAAATCTACCCGATCTTCGAAGAAATCTGAGTAGATCTTGTGGTGCCAAGGAGCCAAGATGGTCGCTTCTTAACACATCAGTGCCAAAGACCTCAAACCTGATTCGAGCGAAGGCGGGGCAGACACACAGGAAGTGGTCCGCCGTCTCATCCTCCTCTTCACAGGCTGGGCAGAGTACACTGTCTGAGATGCCCAAGTGGCCCGTCATCAGTCCAACCGGCCGTCTGTACTCCCCTCTGCTTAATGACAGAAGGGTTTGCGATAGTCGATCGGACATGACAGGTAACATCAGTTTTGTCCATCTGCAGCCTCTCTCAGCCTGCCAAGCTCGCTTGTGGGTGGTAGTTACCCATTTGTTAAACGTGGCCGTGAAGGGGGTGGCAAAACGAGCTCTGGGCCAAAGAAGTTGGCCTCAGAGCCTTTCTTAGCTAAGGAGTCAGAGGTCTCGTTACCCGCGATACCCACGTGTCCCGGGACCCATGTTAGCATCAGGCTATTATGTCTACCGACATAGTTCAGCCTGGATTTACAGGACTTCACTACCCCTGATGTGGTTGGAGGGCTGTCTAAGGCCATCAGCGCAGCTTGGCTGTCGCTGCAGACACATATAGATCTGCCTCTCCATCGTTTTTCCACAACAAAGTTCATCGCTTCTGGAACTGCATACACCTCCGCTTGAAACCCAGATGCGTGCATTCCAAGAGCAAAGTGCAGTTTTATCCCGCTGGATTCCACGTAGATCCCAGAGCCGGAGCCATGCTCGGTCCTGGAGCCACCCGTAAAAATGCGAAAACAGTGTTTGCCGGGCTCATTTTCTGAGTCTCCTAGTAGTAGTAGTAGTATTTATTGCAAATAAAAGTAAAATGTACAAAATTTGAAATTTACTTGTTGTAATACTAAGAAAAATGAGCTGTTCGTCGATTTATTTTTCGTACAAAACAATTATTCGGTTTACGGTTTTTAAAACCAGTTAAGCTCTTTTATTAAGTAATCTCTGTATCTAGCGGCATATTTAATGAAACGCAAAAGTTTATCTCCATTTAGAATCTCAATCAGTTGTGAATCATTTAAGGTAAATTTTCCGAAAAAGCCTTTTCTGTTATTCTCTTAATATTGGGCAGCGCGCCAGGAAATGTGCAATGTTTTCAAGCTCGCATAAATTACACATTGAGCAAGTTTTAATTTCTGTATCAAATCTGTTGTTATTTAAAATTACCATGTCACTTTTAGCCCTCATTATCCACATGCTTGATTCTATATCATATTTTTTTAAATAAACCAGACCTTTTGACCAATCTAATTCTTTATACTCGTATATCCCACTAGTACTTAAGGCTTTTTGTACGTACATATTCATCCTAACCTGGTGTGGTTTGTTAAAAGCAATTTTGCATCTTCTATCCAGCTTTCTGATTGTATGTTATCTATTCGCCAAATGATATCGTTTTCACTAAAAAAGTTCTTTATATCTCTAATCCAGAAGACTTATTTCTTTATACCAATTTTGGTCAGATAATGTGGCAGCCGATTGCTGAGTATATAAACCAAATTCTATGCATATATGGTACTTAAGGCACAATTCTAAAGTGAACAAATGATTTTCTTGCATGCCGGTTTTCAAAAAAAGTATGTATGTAGGCATAAGTGATGGTAGCTTCAGAATCCGCTTTACAAAATACTTTTGCAATCTATTAACTTCTTTAAACCACCCGAAACCCCACATCTGTGCTGCGTGTGATTATATTGAACGACAAACTGCAAGAAAAAGTTTCCATTTAGCTTCAATTGAAATTTCTTTTTTTTTTAAAGACAAGTCCAGAAAGCATTAATACCATTCTTGGCTGCAGCTGTTCTTTTTTCAACAGGTTTTTTAAAATTCATCTGAGGTGTTATTTCCAGTGTTGATGTCGAGTAGATTGGGTAAAAGAAAAGTTGCAAAAGTCTACGCCAGTATTTAAAGTTTATGTGAAGAAGATTTTGGGACCATAAAATCATTTTTTATTCTTCTTTTTTTCTTAGTATCATAGCCCTTGGTGAACCGTTGCTCATTTACAACCTTGCGCCATATATATATATCTAAGGCTACCTCCTTCCACCATCGCACGTTTAGCTTTTCAAGGACCACTTCGACGCCTTCGAGGCATCTCTTTTTGGGGCGCCCTCTTCTTCGGCCTCCAACAGGGCGTAATTCAACTGCCTTTCGAGTTCTTCTCTCGTTGGGCATTCCGAACACATGTCCGGGCCATTTTATGCTCGTGTTTTGCTCACAGTTCCAGCTTATGCTTTTATCTAATTTGATACGTACCAGTCTTACAGGTCAATTTTTATGGATACTTCTAAAAACCGCCGAAATGATTTTTGCCTATAACGAAACATGCATTCGTTTGTTCGTTGATTTCTTCATACGATGTTTAAAGTTAAATATTAACAATTATAAAATAATATTTGTGAAGCATAAATATTAAAAAAACAGATAATTTTGCTTGCCGAGCGCGATTGAAATACAAACCGATTACAAAATTTTCTGTTGGTCTCAACTTCTCTTAGTTGCCTCCCACTAAGGCACATTTTCCATTGCTAAGCTTTTCCGGTCCACTCTAATGAAATATACTTTTTAGCTTTCAGTCTTTATTTATTGCTTATTTTTTCAAAAGCTAATGAAAGGGGAATTTTATTTTGAAAGCTTTCCAACAAGTCCTTAAATCAATTACGTTTGACAAAACTTAAAATTCACATTGTTGAAATATTTGGAGCACTTACGTCCTTCATTACAACTATTTTTATGCAGCACGCAATTTCGGCATATTGACTCTGAATTTTGAAATAGAATAAATTGCAGAAAAAGCAAATATGATCAACTAGAAGCGCACATAAATATCATGAGTTCATGCCACACTGAAGGATGTCTGTCTTTCATACAAACTAAACTCATAAGCAAAAATAATAAAATTCACCATCGTTCCGGAAATGAATTCAATGAATTGTACCACAAATGTGCCAAGCAATAAAACTAGAACGAAGTGAAGATGATCCTGGATGTGAGTGGAGGCGCATGAGAATGCTGGCAAGCAACATAGTTGCACATGAATTCATGCCACATGCATTTTATGCTCTACATGCACCATTTCCTCGTACTAAGGACGCTGGCCATGAACGCAATTGACAAGCCAATGTTCACTTAGCTGAATAGTTAGATAGTTGAAGAGAGTGCGGCAGTCAGTCACTCTGTCATTTAGTCACCCACTGACTGACATGCAGCCATGTGCGCTCAGATATTGCAGCTATAATGCGTCCAAACTGAAGCGACAACTGTTTCCTACTCAATTGTATGGTGCATGCAACAAAGTTTTTCTGTTGTGGCTGTGTAGTTGCATATTAGCAAACATTTTTCTATTGCAACAATGTGCTACAAAACGTTCGGTTGCTCTGTAGGTAACCTAGTCTCCGTATAACTGGAGCGATTACTGATGCGTAAGCCCTCAATGTAACCACCAACGCCGACACCTCTACTACCACCTAAAAAATACATAACTAACGGAGAAACAATAACAATTTGAAAGCAGCAATTATTTGGAAAATTCACAAACATTTGCTAGATCGAGTGATGTTGTTCCCATTATTGTTGTTTTTGTACGTAGCATAGTTGCATATTTTTACACAACACAACACAGTGCCTAGGGCACTGGAAACAGAAAAATGCAAATAGAAAAAAAAAGCTCCATCTACTCCCATCCGCTCATTCCCTTCAGCTATGAAGGGATTGCCAAAATCTGCCAGCTACCCAACGCGGCCACCCACCAACTGATTTGGCTTGCCAAATGCGCCAGTGTTTCAACATCACTTTAGTTGTTGTTTAGCTTGTTGTTTTTGCTGCTGTTGCTCCATATTGCTGTGATAAACAAGTGGTAGTTGTAGGCTTTTTGGGTAAAAATTTCTGTATTTTATTAGTTCGCCAGTAGACTGTGAATAAGCGGAAAATATTTGCCTACATTAAGCGGTGCATGCCATGGCGTATGAGTGCCAAATCCACTTTGGAATGTTTATATATATAAATATATATATTTTTTTCTAACATTTCTAGCCCGTATTTGTGTATTTATGTAAGCTTATTCACCTAAAACGCTGCCAGCATAATGTTGTCCTAATTTCCGGTAATAAATAAAAGTAAGCTTTCGGATAAAAGCTAATGATTTTTTTGTTTTTTTTTTCACTTAATGCTAATGGGTTTGGGGTGGTTTCAGTAAAAATATGGCCTTTAAATTTTTCTTGTTTTTTGAGTAATATTTTTGAGTTTGGTTAGGTTGAAAAGGAGATCAACATCAAGAGCTGCATTCTTAGAAAAATATAACGGCATATTATCACACCAGAGGTTCATTTGGAAGACCCCCATTGTCAAAACAGAAAGTGTATCTAGTGCTATTCTTCAGGTATTTTCAATGGATGCCCACTATCTTATTAGGGTCAACAAGAAAGGTTGATTCTAATGAGCGAAGTCTGCTTTTACACAGCGGAAACAGTTAAAGAGGAGGTAAAAAACATGCAACTATTTTTCTTATTTTCGCTTTAAGCAAATTCTCCTATGAAGTTCAATGGCAAAAAGTTACGTTAACTGATCTATATAGAAAAATGTGTTAGCACTCCAATGGCACCAGAAAGTCACTGTATCCATCTTATACCAATATGGATTGATTCATCAATAATCTATTGTGACTTCACTTGCTCTTCTCCCATGACATGACGCACGCTGATACCAATACTCGCTGGGCTGACCTGGCCCATACCCTTCCCATTCAACATACTTATCCTAATCGTTTTTCCTTTGGTAACACTCAGTTGGTTCGTCGCTTGTTTCAAAGAGGTCAACCGATCTGGGCAGCATTTTAGTAAGTTAATATATCAAGAATAATGCATAGTTCGTACACTTTTACGCTCATATCCCATCTTATGCCTCACGATTGATCCGACAAGTTGTTATATTAACATGTTATTCAAAGAAAAATTCCATAAGTAAGAAAGAAATGCTTGTAACACACTCACTCAGCTTTAGATAAGTCGTAACCGAAAGTCAAATGTCTTATTATTCAAAGATTTATCATTTCAGAAATGTGGGAATAGGAACTCGAGGCAGGCGGCAATGCTAAGTAGAAAGGAATCAACGATCATGCGTACATACGAGGCACCCACCATTAGTAGCTAAAGAATGGTGATAAGTACGGTCGCCAAATCGGTGTGACAAACCTTATTAATTTTATATTATTTCTATTCCTCATAGCCAACAAAATGAATATGAACTCGGTAAACCAAAGCTTCTTTACCTCTAGTAATATCCTTCAAAATTTGTCATTGTCAGCCAAGAAGTGATCACTGTTAAGGAAAAAATTCTTTTTAAAGATTTTTATAGTAGATTTCAAAAATAAAGATTTTTTAAAACATTACGACATCAGCGCCATGCAACGATAAATCAAATAGGTTTTCTTTAGTTCGGTTAAGAAAAACATAAGCAAATGGTAGCATATATTTTCGATCGTGACTACTTCTACCTCAGTATACATTCCTTGAATATACGACAGCTTTAAAGAGCTCGTTTTTGCACCCGGCATTCACTTAGTAACCGTCTCGATGCCTATTGTAAGTGTGAAGCGCCAACTTGGTAGAAAAGAATATCAAACTACGATACCAAGCGCATTTCTGTTATGAAAAAGCGTCTCATGTAAATGATTTACCATTAGGAGAGACAAAATCGTGATCAAATAGCAACTAAAAGATATACGCGCCGATAGTCTTACCGACTAACTCTTATTCTAAAATTCGATGATAGTAGAGGAGAAATATTTTCACATTTTAAAACACAAATTTTTTGCTGATTGGCTGCCACTTAATTTTTGTTTGCATAAATTAAAATTTATGACGCAGCTTAATTAAATTTAAATATAAGTATAAGCCGTATGTATTAGTGCGTGACTACCATTCGGAATTCAGAGAACGTAGTTTCGAATCTCGGTGAAATACCAAAATGAGGAAAAAGTTTTTCTAATAGCGGCCGCCTCACAGCAGGTAATGGCGAACCTCCGAGTGTATTTCTGCCACGGTAAAGCTCCTCATAAAAAATATCTGCCTTTCGGAGTCGGCTTGGAACTGTAGGTCCCTCCATTTGTGGAACAACATCAAGACGCACATCACAAATAGGAGGAGAAGCTCGGCCAAACACCCAAAGAAGGTGAGCTAAAGAAATGAGCTAAATACGGCTAAGCGAGCGTTAATATTAAGTATGCGGATGATGCTGCCACCTCGTTTTAGAGCAAAAATTAAATTGCATACCAGTTTAATGGAATTTTAGGATATGAAGAAAAAATGTATAAGGAAACTTTACCAAAAAATAATTTAAAGAACAGTGTTGCCACATAATTTTTATTGCAAAAATTGCAATATATGGCACGATTTAATTAAATTAAAGAAAAAAAAATAGTGCTGACCGAGAAATGATATGAAGTGAAAAGATATTAAGAACCACTGGTTATATACCGTTCAAAATTTAATACTTTAAATTCCTTATTAGTTCCCGTTAAGTGGTGCAGTGGCGATATGATCAAATGTTCCAAAAAATCGAGCGACCGTTGAATTTGCGATGCTTATTCTTCGAACAACCTTCTTTTATTAAGGTCGTGTTGGAACATCAATACTGTCGATTGCTGTTTAGCCATCGGCTCATATGCAAGGATTCAATATTCATAGCTTGTTAGGATATTAGAGACGTACTCTGAACCACCGCAGCTAAATTCCTTGCAACATTATTTCACGAGTACTATTTTGAGCAATTGAGAATGAATGCTGGTCCACTAATGCCCAAGAAAGCCTCTATTTTGCGACATATCTTCATGCCATTTTATGCTAAAAAATGTTAAACTTTTCAATAAAATGAACGAATTGCAGTTTGTAGTTTTTTCAAAGGTGCAAAATTTCAAGGGCAACTTTTTGCTTTTTCTGCTTAAGTTAAAGGGATTGCTTTAATAAAATAAATACATAAAATTATTTAATTAGTAAAATAAAATTAAATTGGGCTACAGCTGAAGAACTTCATTGAGATAAGTAAATGCTGAGGTAGAAAAACACCGAACCAAAATATGTAGAAAAAAATTCACAAAAAAAATTCATAATACTTGCAGACTAGTAAAATAATAAATTATGCATATCATTGTAACCTTTTGGGACAGCTGAAGGGAAAAATTCGTGAAAAAGAGCCAGTTTGCAAAAGCGAAAAATTCTGTTTCTTCCGGGCAATGCGCCGCGTCTCAAGAACATTTTGACAATGGCTAAAATCCATGAATTAAAGTTCGAATTTCGAATTATTAGAGCATCCACAGTCCTCAGCAGATATGCCTTTTAGCGACTTCCATCTGTTTTCAGATCTAAAAAATTGAATGAGTGGAAAGCATTTTTTATCAAATGATGAGGTCATAATGATGAGTCTGTGGAAGCTTATTTTGCAGCCCATACAAACTCTCACTTCTGTGGTGGAATTCATAAATTGGAATATTGTTGGAAGAAGTGTATTGATGTTCAGGGAGACTATACAGAACAATAAAGATTTTCAAACCATAAGATCGTGTGTTTCTTATGGAACGGCAAAACTTATTGAACAACCTAGTAGTTGGATTACCTCTACGAAAAAAGTGTTTGCCTGTATGCATGCAGATATTTTTATTCCCCACCAAAGGTCGCAATAATATTATTTATGTAAATTTATGCATCAGAAATGCCAGTTAACGCGTTAAAGGTGAAAGTACTTCAATTGTGAAAGTAAATGGCAAACATAATAGTGAAATGAATGCAAACGCATACGGGATAAAATACATAAATTTGTATTTAATTTATTGTATGTATACGCACTTGAATTTATAGCATTGCAGCTTCAAAGATATTTACATATGTACATAAAAGTCAACCACCACAAACACAAATAGTAGAGTCCCAGTGAAATTAAAGAGGGTGAACTACAAGTTGAAAGAAAAATAGAGCAAAAGTGGCGAGAGATCGAGGTAGAGGAGCACATAAACATTAAAGAGCAGACACACAAACATAAAAATATACCTTTGTATGTATCTACAGACAAATTTGCATGTGTCTAGAGCTAAATTTATACACTTTCGTACACACAAATAATGTGCAATATAAAATATATGTTTACGAGCCTGCCATTCACTGCTGCGACGCGTGACTTACAAAGTAGCCGAGAAGGCCATAACCTCGACTATTATGAGCCCCCTTCAATAGCGTGTGACATATGCCACACATGGCATACATAGCACATAACACATACAAACTTGTGTTGCACACCGCGTCAGCATTTAGGAATGTGTGAAAATTGTTGCAAATGTGAATAAATGAGAATATTTTTAAAAATGTTTCATGCCACTAAAAATAGAAATTGACTCAGTTGAGACAGTAAGCAAACACAATGAAAATGAAAATGTTAACGCAGCAGCTGTAGTGGCAGCAGCAACAGGAGCAATTGCGGAAGAGCAGACAAAAACAAAGAATGCAAAAAGTGAGGGGCGACTTTTTCCTCTTAGCTGAGTGTGCAAAAAAAACCTAATATGCCATAAATATGCAGACGCGCGCACACACACACATACATATATTTGTATGTGCATGTATACGCGAATATTGCTTTTTCAAGCAGCCAAGCACATGTCAATGTATTTAAGGATGTGTAATTTTAAATGCACCTATGCATGTGTGCGTGTGTGCATGTCTGCATAATGAATAGCAAAATTCCGTCAATGTAGTTATTATGGAATACTCTGCAGCTTTCATTTCGCTTTTGCCTGCAAAACACAATATTTTCAAATACGACTTACATCATACATATGCAAGTAGGTATGTATATATGCATGTGTGTATGCTCCCTTGATCGCACTTGGGCACCATGGCGTATACGCAACATCAATATACTGCGAACAAACGAATGAGTGAATGAATGAATAAATGGATGGGCGAGAGATTGCGCAACGGGCATCCATATGAATGCATGAGCGCCAGTCTCGGCAAAGTTTTGCTTGTCAGCCTGTTTTGAAAAGCATTCAACCATCCGCAATTGCAATTTGAGACACAAATAGAGAAATACAATAAAAAATAAAAGTCCAAATACGAATAAAATTGCAAATAAATAGCACGAACAATAAAATCCCACATCAAAATAAAGTGACGTTAAAAACTGAAATTGAATTCCAAGCATATGAGTGTTGCCGGTGCAGTAAAATGCTTGTCAAAAAAAAAGTTTTTCCTTTAATGCCAGTTTCTCAACTTTTATTTCTTTATTTTTTTTATATTTTTATTTAATTTTTTTCCCCCCCCTGATATGCGATATGCTTACTTGCCGCAGCTTTCATTCAAAACAAATAAAACAAATAAATAAACAACCAATTGGACAACGACTGTCACAGAGTCAAACGTACGAAAGCCCCGCAGCCAATGTTGCTCCATGCCGCAACAACGGTGGCAACATTTTGGCATTTCGTGTCGCACTGATTGCGTTGCTTTGCATTGCAGGCGGTGACAATGTCCGAATGCAGCAAAATATAACTGCGGTATTTTTAGTACCTTTTTTCAATTCAATTGTTCATTTTATTTTTACTGCAATTTTTATTAGCTGCTTCCACCGCCTGTTGTAAGCTCGATTTTCAGAAAAAAATAAATATATCTGCAATAAAAGTGATTCCACTGGTCTGTGAAATGGACATGCTGGACATATTGTAGAAGAGCTGTACGTCGGTGCGAGGGGCTGTAGTAGTCAATTTTGTCATGACGTTGTTCAGTTTACTAACATTTGTACGCGTTTTTTTATTTGGGATTTAAGATGCGGCAACTGCACAGGGAGGCGGCTGCTATTGTGTGCCTAACAAAAAACTAAATTTTGCTGGTTACTTTATTTGTATAGAAAAAAACTTCCTTTGATAAGAAAAAAGACCAAAAAAGTACACAGTTAAGCCAAGTAGAACCACTCAGCAAAAGGCACAGATAATCATTTTAAAATAATTAGAAAAATACGAAAAAAGGTAGAGAAAATCTTCGAGAGGCATGAAAACTGCAGCGATTATTTAATACTAGTTTTTACTTTTCAGGAAATAAAACCCCATATTAAATATGGGTAATAAAGTAAAGTACAGGTAAAGTCCATTTTGTGGAACAACATCAACGCGCACACCACAAATAGGAGGAGGAGCTCGGCAAAACACCCAAAAAGGGTGTACGCGCCAATTACATATATATATAATAAAGTAAATGCAAAAAGTTGTTGATAGTTTCTTGATTGCCACATAATTGTGCGGGAACACAGGTTAATAATATGCTGAGATACCAGAGTAAACGTTTTAACAGAAACGATATTTCTAATGGAGTTGCCACCTAATTTGTATTGCAAAAATTGTAACATATAGAATAGTTTAAATAAATACTAAGAGTTATTATTATTAATAAGGGAGTGTTGAAAAAGCTTGAATAAAAAATATTATGTGGTAGTTGCCTGCTAGTTTTACAGCAATGAAGCTTATGATGGAGCTTAATGAAATCTTAAAATATTAAGTAAAAAGTGTGAAGAAAACGTTAACAAAAAATATTCTTATAGTGTCGCCAGCTAATTTGTATTGTATGTTGAGTTACCTGAGTAAAAGTTTTTTCGGTAAAGTCTTAAAAAAACTTAAATTAAAAAAACGCTGCAAGTGTTGCCACCTGATATTTATTTCAAAATTGAAAACTTATAACACAGCTTAATTAAAGCCTGAGATATCTAAATTCAGGCTTTAAAAAACTTTAAAAAATACTTATTTTAAATAGGGTTACCACCTAATTTTGAAGTTCAAATTTACTACAAGCCTGAGTTAAATGTTAGAATGTGGATATTAAACGAAAGTTGAACAACTTTAAGCCGAAAATATATTTCAAGTTACCGCCTAATATTTTATTGAAATATGGCAACCAATTACAGAGTGGAAGTGTGTTAAAAAAATAAATTTGTGACTGATTACAATCCTGCATTAAATTTTAAGGTTTGGATATCACATAAAATACAGTAAGAACGCTGTAATCACAAAGTTGAGAGCTGTTGTAAAAAGAAGTTGACGTAACAAGTGGAAAAAGTGAAAAGTAGTATACAAAATTTACCTTTAACAATCAAAAAAAATCAAATTGGTTTTTTTGTATGAAAAAAATTGTTTCTCTTTATCAAAATTTTTCCATAATATGATATTAAAGACTGACATAGAAGACACATCACCTCAGTCATGGAGTTAGTGTGCGTTACGATCGCTTTTGTTGTTAAATTTTCAAAGAAATTTATAATAAAACTTACATGCATCCCGCCAAGTCCTCCTTGAACTTCGAAAAACATAGAAAAATACTGAAAATAGTTTCAAACTGATGAAGCCGATGAAATATTCGTGTAATATCTGAGAATTGAGAATCTGAAATTTTGTAAAAGAATAAACAAGCTCGATAATATTATATATAATATTGTTATGGAATAACTAGTTGTGGATTATCCGCCAAGACAATGAGCTGGCTCATTCAGCATTGCCTGCTGAGAATAGGATCCCAACCTAGTTTAGCTTCTCATAGTTACACCATTCACCTAGGTCATTGGATTTTGCACTGGGCATCTTCTTTCTGTTTTCTTATGCAAAATCTGCTTTAAAAAAAGCAAAGTTAGTAAGGTAAATCTGTGAAAGAGAAAGCGGCTTCCGTCTTTAATGAGCTAACAGAAAGTGATTCACATTGATTCAATTAAGGGAATATTTACATGGAGCTTTGTAAGAAAAGAAAAACGGTTGCATCTTGTATGTTCATATTTAATTACAAGGTTTTTTTTACATCAAAAAAAAAAATCTATTCTCTAATAAAAAATACCAAAGATATATTTTTCCATTTAGACTTAAGTTGACAAATTTTCACTAGTGAATTTTCAAACAAAACAATTGCCTATAAATATCATTCTGTCTCTAATTTGGAGAAGAAATATCAAATTCAAAAAATATATGTTTTCCAGGCAATCTCTCCCTAGCAGCCAATGGCAAACTTGCCGAAGGTATCTCATATACGAGTAAGAAAGTCTTAGTATAAAAAACGTCTGCCGTTTAAGCCAATACGGAACTACAGGTACCTCTATATGTCAGATTTGTCTAGATTTTTTCATAATAAACGAAAATAGTATCAGTCCAGTCAAGTCACTCTTGAGTCAGGACCATTTCAGACTTTTGACTTGGACTTATAATTTGGTAGGAAATTGCACTTATATAGAGACTTTGATATAAAAAAGGCTTCGGCTTGAACTCGGGTATTGTTTTTGGAG
Source organism: Anastrepha fraterculus (assembly GCA_037575425.1). NCBI lineage: Eukaryota > Metazoa > Arthropoda > Insecta > Diptera > Tephritidae > Anastrepha > Anastrepha fraterculus. Next base: position 271,784 of record JAYXIM010025705.1, read on the forward strand.
TTTATAAATATTAAGCATAATATATTGGGCTTGGGAATAAGTTCATAGCGTTTTTATATTTTCTTTTATTTAACCACGATTTGTTTGCTGTTTGGCAAAGAGTAAGCATTCATTCGTAAAACTCATTCTGCTCTACAAAACTACAAAACTAAGGTATGTATTTTTGAGTTATTTAATTTTTTATTAATTTTGAGGCCTAGAAATGGAAGCGCGGTAGGCAAAAATCAACATTTTCGACACCTGCTCTTCTTTGCTATTCATCGACATCACATCAAAAAGCTACCATAACAGCGCTTTTTGTACCGAATCGTCACGGGAGATGATAAATGGTGCCTATACATCAATATGAAGCCAAAAATGAGAAAGAAAGAGAGTGGATGGATCCTGGAGATACGTCAAAGCCGAGAGTCAAGCAAAGAAGATAACAATCCGATAAGATTCCTATGGTCAACAAAGAACTCTGCATTGCCCAGCCACACCGCGTGAATGAGATTATTCGACTGAAAAGACCAGATTGACATGATCAAACAATGTTCCTTCACGACAACGCCAGGCCCCATGTTGCACAAGTCGTCAAAGCCGCACTCTAAGAGCTCTTTGCATAGACCCACTACCATCTTTTTCGCTCCCTGTCAAGCCATACGAAGGACGTTACCCTCGACTACAAAGAGTCCTTAAAAACTGGCTCGAGAGCTTCTTTGACACCAGACCAGGCGATTCTTGGCGGAACAGCATCAACAAATTGGTCGAGAGGTGTGAAGAGGTTGTGAACAGCAACGGCGAATATATAATTGATTTACTTGATGTTATAATTACAGTTTTTTGTTTAAATAAAAGTCTTCGGTAAAAACACACGAACTTTTTCCCTAACCCAATATTTTGCATCCTAAGAAATTACCGATAAAAAAGATAGGACAGAACAAAAAATTGTGGCGCGCGAAATTGAGAATAATAAATACAAAAAGTATACCAAGGCGAATTTGATGCCAAGTTACAAACTCATAATCTTGATAACACCCAAGCAGTTAGAAGTTTTAATAACTTTCTCCGCACATTTCTAATTTGCAAGCTTAAATGAAAAGTTTAATAGATAATTGTTATTGTGTACCAAACGCAATAAACTAAGAAATATCTCAGCAGCAAGAATCTCATTCCCTTTCATACACAGAAACGTATTTATGAGAGTTATAAAAATTTAAATGAGCATAAACAAACTAGAAAATGTATGATAGGAATAACCAAAGGACTTCCATTTTCATGTGCGCATAAATTCGATTGGTCTGTCCAAGGAGCGAACTAGAAACGCAAGGGCAAAGCAAAGAAATTAAGAAGTATGCAACTAAAATTGTGACCATAGAGAATACATGAGTGCACACATACACATGTACGGGCATGTTTGTGTGCATGCGGCAAATTGCAAACTTTACGAAATATGTCAAAGTATTTTAGAACTAAGGTGGAAGACTTAGCAGCAACAACGGAGGCAACTACAATTTGCTGGCATTACATCAAAGCAATGTGTGGTTGAGAATTTCTTCAGAAAATATTCAAGAAAACTGGCAGTCAGCTGGAAGTTCAACAACAACGCTAGCAATTATAGAAATAAAACATGCAATATTAAGAAAAAGAGCGAAAAGGACAACTAGTTGGCAAAAGCCCCCTCCTCTTTCTCCTCTTCTGCTGTCTACAGTTCTCTACTTTTACCTTCTTTCAAAGAAATTCTTTAAATAGAAAAGGTGGCAGCAAAAAGTACAAAACAAGCAAAAACAAAGCTGTTGAAAGTTTTGCGCTGCGTGTCAGCAACGCTACGTTGTAAGGAATTGCCACTTTGAGTTTAGCAAAAATGTTAGTTAAAAAAAAAAAAGAAATAATGTAAAACTGCATATCAGGTAGTAAACAATTTGTGGCACAACAATAGTTCGCTGTAATTGGATGGTTATTGTACCCGCTTAGCTATTTAGAGAGGACGCATGGAGGCTCTCTTCCATTACTTCGTTCGTTAAGAGTGGCCATGAAAATGAGGTTAGAAATTATAGCCCAATATCAAAGCTGCCGCCGTAATCGAATGGCTGGTGCGAGACTATCAATCGGAATTCAGGGACAACGTAGGTTCGAATCTCGGTGAAAGGCCAAAGTGAAAAAAAAGTTTTTTCTAAAGTGGTCGACCCTCGCAAGGCAATGCCAATAGTGAATACTGCAATGATTCTCCCTCGGCTGCTGGAACCGACTGTCGACTGTATCTAAGCTGACTTTTCGAAAGCCCGCGACAAAGTTTCTCATAGAGTTTTAATTAAAAAATTAGCTTGTTTTGGCTTACATTCTGCTCTCCTGCAATGGACGGACTCTTATTTGTGCAATAGACAAATTATGGTATTTCATGTACACCTTTGTTGCCACCTCTGGTGTTCCGCAAGGAAGTATTTTTGCTATATGCTGATGACCTTAAGGGGTCCCGGGGGTCCAGAGTCGAAAATTTAGGGTACTTTCAAGATTTTTTTACAATAAAAAAAATAAAAAACGATATTTAAAATTTTCTAGCTTTTTATTTAACTTCTTCTACATACAAAAAGAAAAAAAAATTTATTTTAATAATTTTAAAAATGGCGCTGAAGTTGATCCTCCCTAATAATTGGACCTGAGTGGTGTTGTCCATTTTGGCTCTTCTATTTATCTGAAACACAAAAACCAAAAACATTATTAATCATTATGACTGTAGCTATGTCCCGTACTAGAATAAAAAAAAATATACAAAATGGCGGGGTTTTGAATTTGACACTCTTAAAATCGGGGTTTTTTCAGTGTTTTAATAAAAAATATGAAATAATTGAAATAATAATATGATTTCTGAGCAACATATTACAATTTCAGACGATTCGGTTGAATAATTTTTTTTTTTCGCAACACCAGGCCGAAAAAAGTAGTTTTGCGATAATTCAGTTTAAAGTTTTCACAGTGGCCGTGTGACGAATCTGACTTTGAAGCATATACATACTTTCGAAATATCAACAAAAAATCGATGTTTTGATAATTCTAGACCACCGGGACCCTCTAAGATCTTTTCAATGATCAAGACTCAAAAGAATGTCATTAATCTCATGCCGATATTTATAGGATTTACTGATGTTACTATAAATAAGGTATTTGCTCGTAACAGCTCAAACAGCAACAAAATGACTTATTGGAAAGCATCTATCATTGTGCGTGCTAATTACAGTACCTTGTTTTATGTCCTGCAGTGTGTTAATGATTTAAAGGACTTTGATAATCTTTGATAACTACTTTTCTCTTAACCCTCCGTTGGGTAGCCTGGGGGATTAGCCAGACTTTTTCGACTTTGGACATGAGTTTAACATCTTTTATTATAGCGAACGGCTTGAACTTCCAAGTGGCTTCCGAAAATTTAGTTTTCGATCGAACCTTTTACAAAGGATCCTTGAACAGTACGAAAAAAAAGTATTTAAAAAGTTTCAGTTGAGCACCTCGGGCCTGGATATGCGCTTGTATGGTAATATGTGGCAAATACGCTACATTTATAATTAATTTTTAATTATCACAGGTATATAATTTTAATCTCTTACCTCTTTCATTGGTTTTGTCATGAATTGTTCCACATACAGAAGCCAAAATAGTCGCTGAAAATATTTTGATTTGCGAAAGAAAGCATTTTTTTTGTTTTGTTCTCTATTTTGACTCAGTTTAATGAAGGTTGTCGAAGGGTAGAATCCCTTAGCTGGTGAAGGGAATTTATGTAATAAAAAATCAAGATTGGTGGATTTTTAATTGTACTTCTGCTTTTGCTGATCGAAATCTAAATATTTATATTTAAGGGAAGCGAGTTACACTATAGTACAATCAATCAGGTAGTCAGGTCGAATTTAGATCTTCCTTGCTTAAATGGTTTGTCTAATATTCGTTCTATTTTTGCAAATTTCAAAATTGTTATAGTACTAAAAATTTTAGGCTGCGAAAAAAGCTCAAATTCAATCGAAAAATCAACTAACATTGGAGAAGTTGCAAAAATAGAGCGCGTATTAGCCAAGACCCTAATAAACTTTGCTTCTTGTTCAATCAACCGGTTTCCTAGGCATACAAGCATCAGTATTAAATTAGCTGTAGTTTCAAAATTTTGTCTGTGAAGGCCCTTAGTAAAATTTTGCGTAGAATAATTGTCTAGAACATTTTTAAATAATTTGCAGGAAAACAACTCCACTTTTGGATATTGCATCATGCAAACGCCCTCCTGCGCAGTGCCATCATCAGCCGGGAAGTTTAGGCCAAGAACGAAACGAATACTCTCCAATAGCCATAAAATTCACCTGATATGGCTCTCTGAGATTTTTTCTGCTTTATCGAGTCAAAAAACTATTGAGGGAAACGCCTTTTAATGAATACGAGCCTAAGGGAAGGAATGTTAAAATCGAGACGATGCTAACGGCTATACAGCAAATAGAGTTCCAGAAATTCTTCAAAAGCTGGATAAAACGCTAGCATAATTGGGTCGCAGTTGATGACTTTTCCATCAACTTAGTATTCCTCTCACATTTCGTTGGGTTCTGAATTAAAATAGTTTTCCGCAAACCAGCACCGGTTTAGCTCTTCACACTGTCATTTCTTATGCAATCCTTCGCCGTTAAAATCATACACACCATCGAAGTCTCGGATAATTACACAGCCAACAAAATATCCATATCTTGGTGCGTTCGCTGATGCTCTTACAAATTTCTACACGTAGTATTTATTGCTACATTTGGTGCGCTGTAATTGTTTAATACTCACGACTCAACCAACTACAAGCAGGCGACACTTTAAAACCACCTGCATATCTGTGGCATTGTGACATGCTGGTGCAACAACAGAAAAATAAAGCACATAAATAATGAAAAAAGTTTCACTTCCGTCGAAAACTAAATTCTACACGCAAATTGCAACTTGACTGCACAGCATACTCGTATAATTTATTTAAAAGTTGTTCATGTTTCACACAGATACATCCATAAGCACCTGAGTTGCATGTTGCATCGTATCGCTTTGCTGGAACTGCTCGAACCAATGTTGTGTCGCGTCAGGGGCAAAAGAATGGTTAAACAGTAAAGTCATGCAACAGCCACGCACTCCGCGCTACGGTCCGACCACTGCGGCAAATGTGCCACACCGGCAAATATGCGGAAAACTTTCGAGCACCTGATTTCAAATGCTTCCACATTTTTTATGCGCTGAAATTAAAACAAACAAAAAAAACGGCTGTGCGGTTATTGTACTTTTTTTAATGACTTCAAAGCGAAGAATTCTCCCTGGACGGTAGTTGAGATTTTGAGATTTATTTATTATACGTAAATTAGTAAAGGCTTTCCGGGCATTTCATTTTATCTTTAAAGAAATATATTATAATTCACTCAAACATAGAGGTGCTGCGCCTCAATTTACTGGACTATGTCGATAAGGGAAATATAATCAGCCATTAAATTGTCCAAACTTTTGGGTAAGACAACAATAGGAGGCAGTTATGTTTTAAGGTTTTTGTTCATGGTATGCATGGTCCACTTTAGCATTCATTGGACTAAAATTGCTTTGCAGGCTTATGGTGGCTTAAGTGGAAATGAACTTTGTTCTTAATTTGAAATTGCAAATGTAACCTCAGTAAGATATCAGGCGATACAAAATGTGCTGCCTATACAGAGCTGATAAAATAAATCAAAAAAATATTTAGGAATGCCTGGAACAGTGGGTGAGCTTCAAATCTACTGCTCAAAGGAAATAGTTAAGGAATATTATTTTAGTTGCTTGGTGAACAAAACGTCTAAAGAAAGACAGAAGAGGTAAGACACTGAAATTGCCTTTCGCCCGAAAAAGCCCTGAAGAGATAATTTAGTAATTTGCCTACAAAGCTTTCGATTCCTTGTATCTGCTGAAAGATAATATTTAATAATATTTACGTTTTTAAGTAAGACTCCGCTCCAGTAAGTGCACGGTGGGCCACAGGAACCTTCTCTATCACCGGCCGTCAGATTTGTGGAAATATTCAATCCGCTTGATTAGTAAATGCAGAGAATAGTCGAAGCGAAGGTTAAAGCTGAGACTTATAACACTAAAGATGTTCTAAAGATTTGCATTATGAATGACAAAGAATTCAAATGTAGGCACTTCAGTCCGTTGGGGAAGCATGTTATTGAAGCAAGAGGTGGTTTATTTAAAGTTACATTGATCAATTTTCTCCCAAGAGAACTGAGGAATTGCATGTCAAGTGATGTTAGCATTTTTTATACTGTCGTCAATTCTTGTAAAAATTAATTTATTTGCAGGTTTGAGTATAATACGAAGTACACTGAAAAATTACAAAAAAATTAATACTTTTGAGATTTATTCAATGTTGAAAATTTTGGTATAGAGAGAGAGAAATATTTTAGGAGTTTTTTTTAGAATTTTATAATTTGCTTTTTTAACTTTTTTATACTTAAATATAATTTAAAAAACAATTTTTTTAGAAAAAATGTATATATTAATATTTTTTTATACCTTAATATAATTACAAAAAAAAAAACATTTTGGAAAAAAAATGATAGATTCATAATTTTCTTTTAGTTTTTGGGAATAAAATTTAAGGCAAAAAACAAATTTTTTGGAAAAAACTATATCGTTTTTTAAAAAGTTTTAGGAAAAATATTTGTCATATTTGAAATATCTTGGGTTTTTTTAACACCGCTTTTTTTATTGTTTGTATTCTTAAATATAATTGAAAAAAAAAACAGTTTTTTTAGAAAAAAAATATATTAATAATTTTTTATTCCTAAATATAAGTAAAAAAAAATTATATGTTTATTATTTTCTTTTCAATTTTTCAAAGTAAAATATAATTGAAAAAAAAAACAAATTTTTTTTTTAATTTTTATCTTTTTTAAGAAATTTTAGGAAAAATATTTTTTTGTCATATTTTAAATATTTTAGGTTTTTCAACATTTTTATAATTTGTTTTTGTTTTGTAATTGTTTAATATTATACTTAAATACAATTTAAAAAAAAATTTTAATTTTTATCAATTTTTTACCTAAATATAAGTTAAAAAAAGCTTTTTAGAAAAAAATTATATATTTATAATTTTATTTTTAAAAGATTATTTTTGTCATCTTGAGTTTTTTGAATATTTTTAAAATTTTTTTCTTATTTTTTTATACTTAAATTTATTAAAAAAAACATTTTGGAAAAAAATTATATATTTATATATAATATATATATATATTTTGGAGAATAAATTAAAATTGAAAAACAAATTTTTTGGATAAAAATTTTAATCCCGTTTTAAAAATTTTTTTAACATTTTTATAATTTGTTTTTCTTTTAATTTTTTATAGTAAAATATAATTTAAAAAACAAATTTTTTAACAAAAATTTTAAGTTTTTTTAATTTTGTATATCTGAATATAATAAAAAAAAAACTTTTTTTTGCAAACCAAAACTGTAAATTTAAATTTTCATTTTAAATTTGAGAAAAAAATATAATTGAAAAAAAAATTTTTGGGAAAAATTATATCGTTTTTAAAAAATTTTGGGGAATAATTGGTTTTGCCATATTTGAAATATTATATCTTAAGTCTTTGGATATTTTTATAATTTTTTTTTTAATTGGTTATACTTAAATATAATTCAAAAAATTTATCTTTTGAAAAAGTGTATATATAAAATTTTTATTTTTATTTTGGCGAATAAAATATAATTTCTGGAAAAAACGATATATTTTTTTCAAAAATTGTGGGAAAAAAGAAATATAAAAAATATTTGAAAAACCCTCCGATCTGATGTATTCCTCATATTTTACTAATAGCTTAAATGATCTGTAATCTCTTTAAGTTTCATAATGGGATTCCCATAAAGGTTCGAGTTGCATTCAAATGGATACCTCTTATTTTGACCGATGTGTGATTACAATATGAAAGAAGAAAAAAAGAAAAAATGCGGAAACTTGAGTTCACAAAGTTTTAAGAAAAAAAAAAAAAAAAAAGTCCAACACAGTTTTAAATTAAAAGGTTAACCTGAAAATGTTTGTCAAATGGGCCTTTATCCATTGAATCTGTTTCAATTACTGTTTTTATTTTTTACCTAATAAAATACTAATCGACTCTTTGCCGCCTGCGGGGGATACTTAATAAGTCTTTAATTTTCTGAAACCTATAAATTTAAAAATCGCAATAAAAAGTGATAAAGGTGTTAAACTCAATCATGTAATATTAAGCTAAAAAATGTTTTTTAATAATTTTTCATTTATTTATTTATTCCCGAAAGCCCGCGCTGCTAGCGCTGCGTTTGCTTTGGTTTATTTAATAATTTATTATTTTTAAAGTAAAATAAAATTTATTTCAGAAGAGCCAATTATAATAGTCACCGGAAGCACTTGAGAGATAGGGACCAACAAAAAAGGCTAAATTTCGTCACAAATTATTATTTTTTGTTTTTTGCAAATTTGGCGGATCCCTGAAGAGTACAAATGAGTTGGATCCCAATTCATTTAATTATTTGCCCGAAACGCTAATGTTTTTTGACAAAAAGCAATGGTAGTGGCGAAACGAGAAATGTTGCTAGAGGTACATTTATCAATAAGTTAAAATATGACTCAAAAAATATAAATTTGGAGTCAATCCAAATAACATCGTAAAGCGAAAATATTCCTAGTTGGCCTGAATGGTATCAAATTATTCAACTTCTGGTTAAGGTGTAAAGTGTTATTTGCGCGCTACACACAGGCAGTTCTGGTTCTGCGGATATAAAATTAAAAAACAACTTTTTTCTAGCTGCGTTTGGCTATGCAGGCATTTCAAAACTGCGCAGTGAATTTATGTAAAGAAAAACTGTCTCGTGAAAATCAGTTGGCGTAAAAAAAATTACATTTGTGGACATACATGGACAAGGCAACATCAACGCGCATTTCTTGGGTTAAATACCATTCAAAAATGTACACATGCCCCAGTCTACGTCATTAATAATAATTTAGGGTACGTTTAAGTACTTCAGCTGAAAATTGCAGACTTATACAACTCATACTTTTTTATTTTATGTGGAAAAATTTGGAATCAGCTCTTATTTTCTTAGTGAATGTGAGCTTAAAATAAGTTAGTTGTACTCCAAAGCCATAAGCATCACTACCAACGAGTTTAAAATTATTTGCGTTGCTGCCCGTAATCGCACCACTGCCAGCATTGGAAAGCTCGAGTGAAAAATGGCCTACGACGAATTGAAGCTTAAATCAGGAAGTAAAGTCACGTTCCATGTATTTATCATGGCTGCTGATGCTTAGCTCAAAATTAATATACCACCATTAGTGCAATAAATAAGAAACTGAACATATGCGTGCACACGCACACTAACATAAAACAAAAAATACCATTTAACTCGAGAACTTTAAGGAAACTACAAGAAATTATGAGAACAAAAAATTATTGCGATTAATTTGGCATATTTTAGGAATATTATATTTTTGTTGTTTGTATAGGAATCAGTTGTAGGTATATTGCCACATGCCATATACCGCACGCATGTGGGGTGATACCATAAAAAATGCGAGGGTGATATAGCTGCGAATAAATCTAAGAGACAGAGGATGAAGTGCCACATTTAGCGCAATTTATTGAAATATTTTATTTACGTGAATTCATTAAAATTTATGTTCCTCCAACAGCAATATTCTTATAATATTGTTCGAACACCGCCATGTACTCGACACCTGTACTCGTTAAAAATATCAAAGAAAAATATCAGTGCTGAAAAAGTTCCGCAGAGAAGTGCTTTATACTTATTGGTATCGAAGCCCTTCTGAAATTCAATAGAAAAACCGCTTTACGATTTTATGGTTATAGGGTTTTAATGTGCCTTTCAGATAATGCGTTACCGATTTCCTCGAAGTTTAATCAGTTTGACCGTTTAGTAAAGCAAGGAAGTTCAAGAATGCTTATAGTACTCAGTTCCACAATGGGCTTTTTAGACTGAGGGTTTTAGGAGCTACCAAATCTCTTCCTGCTCCTTGGTTCGACCAATTCACAAACTCAATTCTGTCAGACAATCGAAGAAGTGATAAGAAGCTGATAAAATATCTCAATGTCGAGTGCCACACAGATGCCAAAGAGTCGATTAGAAAGAAAGATAATGTAAATGAAGGGTGATCAGATCGGAGGTACTTTTTCCGATAGGATTCTTTTACAGATCACGCATGACTATTGTCAAACTAAATCCATAATTTTTCTCAGTATTCATTGACAACAACGTTTACAACTCATACAATTGTATTACGAAAATCGACGTTCAGTGAAAAGTGCTCATTGAGCGCTCAGGTCCACTGGTGGGGTACCGTTCAGCTACAAGGCCCATTTTTTGTTTTAATGGCTACTGCAATAAGCAAAATAAGACAAATTTCCGTATTTGAGCTGAAGAGTAACCTGAACTCATTTAGCAACAGCCATTACATCCGTTGGAAACAACTGTTTAGTGCGGCCTATGTGCTGGAGGAATCATCGTCCCTTATTTCCTGAAAGAGGAGGCTGGCGCCAATGCAACACTTTCTATACAGCACATGAAACAATGAGTTTACGGGTCGTCGTTTCGTACCAGTGGATTGGCCACCAAGTTCGAGATATATCACACCTTTGGACTCTTATTTGTGGCTTATGTAAATAAAGTCTAAATGCTTTGTGGGTAAACCAGCTTCGATTGAGGCATTGAAAGCCAACATTACTAAAGTTATTCCCGAGATATCGACCGAGGCCCTTCAGCGAATCATTCAAAATTGGTCTTTACGGATAGCTGTGCGGCCAAAATGTGAGAGGGATTATCTTTAAAAAATAAATGTCATGAATGGTTCTACGCAAAAATTTATAACAATATGTATATATCGGGTTGCCTGTATTTAAAGTATACTGCAGCTGTCTAGTTCATGAGTGTCAAATATGATTGGCGTACGCCTATATTTGTGAAAAATGTATATCTTCCGATAGGATAACTAATTTTGCGCTACCTTTGTCGAGCTTCTGCTTAAATTTGTGGTGTGCGTCTTGATGTTATTCCACAAATGGAGGGACCTATGGGTTTAAGCCGCCTCCAAGCTGCAGATAATTTTTGGGAGGAGCTTTTCATATCAGAAATACATTCAGAGCTTTATCATAACCTGTCTGACAGCTTTTCTACGATTTTGGTGTTTCGTGCCCACTGCTCAATGGCGGCCGCGCAAAAAAGCCATTAGGTTACGGTGGTTATTTTAGAACTGGTTAAACTGTCGTCACTAGTCTTCCATCATTTACCAACTCATGAATTGCAATATTTGCTGAATAGTTTAACTTTTACTGCGAGGTATCTATGCGTAGATTTACACGTATACACACACATATGCAGATATGACACTTGCAACTAATTTGTTGCTATTTTCCACTAATTAATTTCTATTGAGCTTCACATTAGTAAAACATTTAAACTATTTTAATATATTTTTAGAAATAAACTAAATTAATTTTACTTAAACAAAGATTTTCAAATTTTCTATCAAATATTTGGAATTTGTCTAAAATTAGAATTGCCTTTTAAATACTTTTTATAGCTAAATACATTTTTTGCTAATATGTGGGAATTGCAAAACAAATCTATGTAAATGTGTTTGTGTAACCGCAGTACTCAAATTGAATTATCAAAAACCAGCGCGCGAAAAACTACAAATAAAAATGCATTTGCGAAAAAGAGGCAAAATAAATGAAAATGGAAATAAAAAATTGATTAATGCCATAAATTAAAAATCCTGATGATTTGCGCTGAGACCTTAAATCGCTTTAAAGCTTTATTTCGCCAGTATTTAAGTGCATTAGGCTAAGTGCTTAATGTTTTACGTAATTATTCTAAATATTCAGACAAATAGATAGGTTTTTAAAGAGTTCACGAAATCTAGTGCTCATATTTGCATATTAACTACATTTCCTACCAAAAGCTGGCGGAGATTTCTGATTAAGGAAGCACCTCAAATATTAAATTTCTACTTCACTGAGCTAAATAATTTATTTGAATATATAGAAAATAGCCGCATCATGAAATTTCATTTCATTAAACTAAAGAAGTTTATGTAATTCTCATCAGGCTTATGAGAGAAGTAATTGAAAATGGACACTGTTTGTTTTTTATTGTCCGTAGTACTCATAACAATAAAAGCTCTTGCCGAAAGCGGGAGAAGCTTCCCACTAACTATCTGGCAACTGTATATGTCAATGCAATGAAAACATCCAAGTCAAGAAATGCAAAATTTTTTGCTTGAATAAACAATAGTTGGGCGTGGTACAAGGCGCATTATTAAAGGTGGTGGCACTAGACCAACAACAATGTTTTGTACGTTTGATTTTCATGGCAAAGTATGTATTGGAAAAGTAGAAAACAAAAAAATTAATTCGTCTTGCTTTATTCTTGACTGACAGCCACATAGACACAGCGAAAAAAAAAACAAATCAGCTGATTTACCAACACCACCTTTAGTAGACTCGCCTCGGCGTGGGCTGTATTAAAAGCTTTAAAGTTCCCAACCTCTAATATTTATATTATAAAAAGTTCTTAACGAAAATGGATGAATCATCTCGCCTATACCAACTTCAGACAACAAAGCCCCACAGCAGCCAAAATACCAGGTTAACTGAGCTTAAATTCGTACATGAGTAAGAGGGCGTTAGCTGCAGTATGCAGTATTAGTGCACTTTGGAGGGAATACTTTGAATACCGTTAGTTTTCTCTCAGCGAATTTGACAATATTAGCTGATTTTCTTGACGTCACCCCAGTGCAATCGGTGATCAGCGCGACCAGATTACCATATTTGTCTAGCGTCGGAGTTTTAGTTCTTTCTTCCTGACATTTTTCTAGCCGCTTCTAAATCAAATGTGATGTCTATAATTTTGTGAAACATATTTTTTTTTTTATTTAGTTCATTAGTTCACTCAGTTCTATTCAGCTTTACCTTTTATTTATCATCTGGTCTCATTGTCGGGGCTTGCGATTATTGTTGGTGTTGAAGATTATTCTAGTGTCCATTTAAATAAGCAGGTGTTGATAACAAAAGACCCATAAGTTATGGAAAAAATAATTTATCAGTATATTAGAGATGCTTATCTTAGGGATTCGCCACTCCGTGTTGAACAATACGCTTACCAGTAAGACAAGTCGACAGAAACTGCAATGATTTAGTCCGCATGGTTAGAGGCAAATTTGACTCTACTATAACTGATCTCATGCAACTAGCCCTCGACATTACGCAAAATTGGTGTCGGGAGAAAGGACTCCCGTTAAATCCGAGCAAAACTTGATTTTAAACTAGGGGACGCCGTCTTAAGGAGGAGGATGGTTCCATGTGTAGAGGAGGATGGTTCCATGTGTGGAAGTCCACGCAAGTGGGGAAAGTTACTGATCGCCATTCACTTGGGAGTGGCCAGGACGATTCTTCTACATATGGTGCAAGCAGCTCACAACGTCCGGGATTAGCCCACGTATCCTCTGGTTAGCTTCCGAACACCCGTTCGGGAGTGAGCTAAAGTGAGAAGGCGAAGCATCCCAGCATAGCTGGTTGTGCGCTGGGTTTGGGACCCGCCACTTAAAAAGCCCCCCCCAATGAAAACAGCAACAAAGCCTCGGATGAGAACTTCCAACACTGATGACGACCCCTGCAAACGAAATAAGGAATACGATTTGAGGGCATGCACCTGGAATGTCCAGTCCCTTAATGGGGAAGGTGCCTCTGCCCGGCTGGTTGATGTCCTCGTGAGAGTAAAGGCTGACATCACTGCCATCCAAGAGATGCGATGGACGGGGCAAGGTAAGAAAAACATAGGACCTTGCGACGTCTACTACAGCTGCCATGTAAAGGAGCGCAAATTCGGTGTCGGATTTGTTGTGGGAGAGAGACTTCGTCGCCAAGTACTGTCGTTCACTCCGGTGGACGAGCGTCTCGCAACAGTCCGCATCAAAGCGCGATTTTTTAACATCTCGCTAATTTGCGCCCACGCCCCGACGGAAGAGAAGGACGATGCGACCAAGGATTCTTTCTATGAGCGCTTGGAACGTTCCTATGAGCGCTGCCCCCGCCACGACATAAAAATCGTGCTTGGCGACTTCAACGCCAGGGAATTTTTGGTCCCACAGTCGGAAAATTCAGCCTACACAACGAAACATCCGGTAACGGACAGAGGCTGATCGACTTCGCCGGGGCCCGAAACATGGTAGTCTGCAGCACCAGATTCCAGCATAAAAAGATACACCAAGCTACCTGGCTGTCTCCTGATCGAAAAACGCGAAACCAGATCGATCATGTTGTGATAGATGGAAGACACGCTTCTAGTGTATTAGATGTACGTACGATCCGAGGAGCCAACATCGACTCGGATCATTACCTTGTTGCAGCCAAACTGCGCACACGCCTCTGTGCAGCAAAAAACGTACATCTACCTACGCAAAGAATGTTCGACATCGAAAAGCTGCAATCACAACAGACAGCCAGAAAATTCGCCACTCGACTCTCACTCCTGCTCTCGGAGAGTACTGCCCAACACACCGGCATGCGCGAGCAATGGAGCAACATTTCTCGTTCCCTACGTACCGCCGCGGAAGAAGAAATCGGATTCCGGCGAGCCCGAAAAAACAATTGGCATGCTGCCGCCGAAAGAAAAGATGCCGCCTATAGAGCCACGCTGCGATCGGGCGCAACGCGAGCCATGTGGGATCGCTACAGAGAGCTGAAAAAGGAAGAGAGACGTATTATCCGACAGAAGAAACGAGAGGCCGAAATACGTGAGTGCGAGGAGCTTGAGATGCTGGCCAATAGGAACAACGCCCGAAAATTTTACCAGAAAGTTCGGCGGCTTACAGAAGTTTTTAAGACCGGGGCGTTGTCCTGTAAGAACAAAGACGGCGATCTGGTGACTGACGTACAGAGCAATCTTAAATTATGGAGGGAATACTTCTCGAACCTGTTAAACGGTGACAGCTGCGCATGTCATAGAGAATGTGAAGATCCCGATACCCCAATCGTTGACGACGGAATTGTCGTTCCGTTACCCGACCAAGACGAGGTGAGAATAGCAATATCACGGTTAAAGAACAACAAAGCCGCGGGCGCCGACGGACTGCCGGCTGAGCTATTCAAACATGGCGGCGAGAAGCTGGTAAGGTGCATGCATCAGCTCCTATGCAGAATATGGTCGGATGAAAGCATGCCTGCCGATTGGAATTTAAGTGTGCTCTGCCCAATCCACAAAAAGGGCGATCCTGCAATTTGTGCCAATTACCGCGGGATTAGTCTTCTAAATATCGCCTATAAGGTTCTAGCGAGCGTATTGTGTGAAAGGCTGAAGCCCACCGTCAACCAACTGATTGGACCTTATCAGTGTGGCTTCAGACCTGGAAAGTCTACCATCGACCAAATATTCACAATACGCCAAATCTTGGAAAAGACCCATGAAAGGAGAATCGACACACACCATCTTTTCGTCGACTTCAAAGCTGCATTCGACAGTACGGAAAGGAGTTACCTGTATGCCGCTATGTCTGAATTTGGTATCCCCGCAAAACTAATACGGCTATGTAAGATGACGTTGCTCAACACCAGCAGCGCCGTCAGAATTGGGAAGGACCTCTCCGAGCCGTTTGATACCAAACGAGGTTTCAGACAGGGTGACTCACTGTCGTGTGACTTCTTTAACCTGATGTTGGAGAGCATCGTACGAGCCGCAGAACTTAATCGCTCAGGCACAATTTTTTATAAGAGCGTACAATTGCTGGCGTATGCCGATGATATTGACATCATCGGCCTTAACAACCGCGCTGTTAGTTCTGCCTTCTCCAAACTGGATAAAGAGGCAAAGCGAATGGGTTTGGTGGTGAACGAGGACAAAACGAAGTACCTCCTGTCTTCAAACAAACAGTCGGCGCACTCGCGTATCGGCACCCACGTCACTGTTGACAGTTATAATTTTGAGGTTGTAAAAGACTTCGTGTATTTAGGAACCAGCATTAACACCGATAATAATGTCAGCCTTGAAATCCAACGTAGAATCTCTCTTGCCAACAAGTGCTACTTTGGAATAAGTAGGCAATTGAGCAGTAAAGTCCTCTCTCGACGAACAAAACTAACACTCTACAAGACTCTCATCATGCCCGTCCTAACGTATGGCGCAGAAGCTTGGACGATGACAACATCCGATGAAGCGACGCTTGGAGTGTTCGAGAGAAAGATTCTGCGTAAGATTTTTGGACCTTTGCACGTTGGCAACAGCGAATATCGCAGACGATGGAACGATGAGCTGTATGAGCTTTACGACGACATAGACATAGCGCAGCGAATAAAGATCCAGCGGCTTCGTTGGCTGGGTCATGTCGTCCGAATGGATACAAACGCTCCGGCTTTGAAAGTATTCGATGCGGTACCAGCTGGTGGTAGCAGAGGAAGAGGAAGGCCTCCTCTGCGTTGGAAAGATCAGGTGGAGAAGGACTTGGCTTCACTTGGTGTGTCCAATTGGCGCCGGTTAGCACGAGAAAGAAACGACTGGCGCGCTTTGTTAATCTCGGCCAAAATCGCGTAAGCGGTTATCGCGCCAATTAAGAAGAAGAAGACGCCGACTTAAGAGGACAGATACTGGTAAACGGCCATATTTTCCCTGATTTTCATTAAAATTTTTTAAAATGAAGAAGTCAATATATTTTCATATATATTTTTCAAAATTGACATACAGTTTGTTTATACATTAAAATAAAATAAAATAAAACTTTTTTTTTTTTATTTTAATCATTTAAAATGGCGGATGTGCACTCAATTCTTCCAGGAAGGTCGCAGTGGGGCTTCTCAATCGGCGGGCATTGTAGCATCGACGTCAGTGACCTGAACACAAAAAACCAAACATTTTTTTGTTTATTACTGTTAAAATTTCTAAATTAATTAAAAAAAATGGAAAAAAAATCGCGGAATAAATGCTTCAAAAAAAATGAATTTTCCTACTAGATTTGCTTCGAAAAAATTATTTTTTAAAAAATTTTCGAGTTGTAAATTCACATAGAAAGGGTTTTCAATAGGTGCGCTTCAACTTTTGTCCGATAGGGAGGGCGAACGACGCAATATTTTTTATTTTTCGCTTGTCATTTGTAAACTTCATTAGTATACATTTCATCATGGAACGCTACACAGTTGAGCAACGATTGCAAATCGTGCAAATTTTTTATGAAAATAATCGTTCTGTTGCTACTACTTTAAGAGCATTACGGCCATTTTGCGGTCCATTTAACAAGCCGCCCCGTTTTGGGGTTATGTGAAGTCATTAGGTTCAACGATTGGACTTCGTAAAACGTGCACGCGGTGGTCATGCAAAAGAAATCGAATTTCATACTTAAATGTATATGTTCAAACTCGATAAGTTAATTAGTTAAAAAAGTCAAACCGTTTGTGTTTTATTCAAAAAACTTCAAAAGTTGAAGCGCTCTTACTGAAAACTCCTATAATATCATAAAAAAGATGTGTGCAAAATTTGAGGGAGATCGGTCAAAAACTTTTCGAGTTATCGTGTACGTCAATTCGAAAAATATAGTTTTGAGAAAAACGCGTCTAAAGTCGGCAACGTAACTATACCTCTCCCAGCGCTCGAACGCAATGAATAGAGTCGTCACGGTTGACGATAAGAAATACTTAAATTTACGTTCTAAAATTTTTGTAACATATTCTGAAAGGATTATATTAACATTTTATAAAAAAACAAAATGTTTAATAATATTTTTCCGAAATTAGTTCTATAGTTCACTCTGTTCTGTTTAATTTTACCTTTTATTTATCATCTGGTCTCATTGTCGGGGAATGCGATTATTGTTGGTGTTGGAGATTATTTGTGTGTGAGATTTCTTCGCTATATTTACTTTTTTTCCAAATTTATTCTTCTTCTTCTCCTACGAGTAGTCAAATCTCTCTCTCGCAACTGCAGTGTTGCCTAGTTTTAAAAGGAAAATTTTAAATATTTATTTAATTTCTTAAAGAACTTTGTGTGCGTGTTTACAAAGAGCGTCTTTTAAAATATATCCGTTAAGGTTATGCACAACCGACAGTATTGCAAAAAATAAAGGTTTGAAAGTACTTCCTTGTATTTAAAACTTAGGTTAAGAAATTTTCTTTAAAAAAGGGCCGAAAACACTTTTCTGCTATATTTGAGGTTATGTAACAAAATTAGGTACTTTTTTTTCAAAAACGTCGATATAAATCCTTCAGTAGTATCTGGTATATTTTTACTATAAATACAACTCTATGGCTCTAATTCGTATTCAGTAAATTCAAGGACTTTTTAAAATGTATAAAAAAAGCTTTTAATGTTAAGAGTGGAGAGAAGAAGATCGAATATTTTTGCATAACTGGATTTGCACTTTCAAAATATCAAATTTTTTAGCACCAATCACCAAATTTTCATCAGCAATGATCCCTCCTCAGCATAAGTTTTAAATGCAAGAGTGGCCTTTGTAGATTTTTTTGTAATAATACAATGTTTTTTAAATTACAGTTTTGGTAGCTTCAAATTAAGAAAAAAAAAAACACCCAACTCAAACACTTTCGCATTTTGGCTATAAACACTAAATTTACTGCAATGAGCAAAGATTTGGCAAGAGTTGGAGTGTGGTAGAGGTTAGGTTTTCAAGATGAAATAAAACGTATATAATTTAATGTTATGGCCAAGAATTTAGCTTTATCATAAAGATAAGGGTTTGCCATTATGTTTTAAAAATGATTTCGGGCAAGTGACTGCCGCGGCTGGCTCGAATAAATTCCAGCCGAGAGGCCCAATTTTCGACCAGTTTTTGCAGCAATTGGGGCCGTATGTCAGCAGTAACGCGCCGAATATTCTCTTCCAAGACGTCAATCGTCTCGGGCTTATCTGCGTAGACAAGCGACTTCACATAGCCCCACAAGAAATAGTCCAGCGGTGTTATATCGCACGTTCTTGGAGGCCACGCCACAGGTCCACGGCGCGAGATAATGCGCTCACCAAAAGTTTCCTTCAATAAATCGATTGTTGCGTTGGCTGTATGGCATATAGCGCCGTCTTGTTGGAACCAAAGGTCGTCCACATCAACATCGTCCAATTCAGGCACGAAAAAGTCATTAATCATGGCTCTATAGCGCTCTCCATTGACTGTAACATTATGGCCGGCTTCATT
This sequence comes from Anastrepha fraterculus, assembly GCA_037575425.1. Classification (NCBI taxonomy): domain Eukaryota; kingdom Metazoa; phylum Arthropoda; class Insecta; order Diptera; family Tephritidae; genus Anastrepha; species Anastrepha fraterculus. The sequence goes on from JAYXIM010025705.1 coordinate 290,961, forward strand.
TTTAAAGAAATATGGACCATAGAGCACACCAAACAGTGACTTTTTGAGGATGTAACGGCGTCTCAGCAATGGTTTGTGGATTATGTTCACTCCAAATGCGACAATTTTGCTTATTGACATACCCATTCAACCAAAAGTGAGCTTCATCACTGAAAAAAATTTTCTTCGATGCGTCGCGCGAACCGAACCATTATTTTCGTAATAAATTTGCACGATTTGCAAACGTTGTTCAGGTGTAGGTCTATTCATTATGAAGTGGCAAACCAAACTGAGCATAAATCAAGTGACAGCTGTCAAAAAGACCATCTACGAAAAAAGTAGTGCCAACTTGAAAACCTAACCTCTAAAAAAAAAACACCCTTTATTATTTTATCGCTGTAATTCCCGTCAGGTTTATTAAATAGATAGTTATCCTGTTCGATGACTACAAATATTGTGAGTCTATCTTTGAGATCTTTCTGACAGTCCAATCAAATTCATCTATTCATAGGTATTATACACAATCTGTACCCCCAGCTTTAATCAGCGTCCTAAGAAGCAAACTGCCTCTTCCGCAACAATAAAGCTCACTTTAACTGTTAAACTCTAGTAGTTCAATATTTCGAGTATCCGTGTTGAATAAATGAATACCAGTGTGAGATAGTAGCCAACAGAGAGAGAGGTGTATCCCATATTAATTCCTCACATAACTTCACTACCACGAAGCCACAATACTCCTTAGAAATTATAAATGTTTTTTCAAAAATCATCAAACACCCAAGCATTAAAATCAGGTGTAATAGCTGTCATCTTCCATCGATATGCTATCAATATCACAACCGCACAATCCACTTTGCTTTACCACCATTAATTGCCTTTTTTTGCCTTTTTTACTCTCAGTAGCTGTGATTGATTGATGCCATTTTCATTACCATTAAAAAGCTTATGCGCTGAGGTAACAGCAACCACAAATTAGAAACATTTTTAAATTGCAATTAATTACAAAAATCGCTTTGAGATTTATATAACCGATGATGGTGAATTACTGGTTATTGACATTGCCTAAATGCCACACAAGTGCTTACCTACACATATGTATGTATGTATGTTCAGCTGCTGTCATGCCGTGTTCCCAAAGGGCTTATCAGCTGACGAGGAAAGCACACCAGTGGTTTGAGTTAGTAAATCGTGTTACCGCCGAGACCGTGCACGGCAGCCTCTTTGTTCATGGATTAGTGGGGGTGGTGTGGTTGAAATTGGCGATAAAAAGAAAAACATAAAAAATGCAATGTCTGAAAATAATTTTTGACAGATTTAATGGTTGTTGACAACGTTCATGGTGGTGTTGTGAGAGCCTAACTCATTTTTATAGTCAAGGCATAAATGCCCAAGGGAGTCAGAACATTGTCTTGTATGGTTATTGGGAGCACCCAAAGGTGAGTATGACAGCTAATTTTTCAACTTCGATTTTCTTGTGTTCCTTTGCTTAGTCAAATGTGCACTCTGGGTTTTATTAAAATGTATGACATTTTAATCAATAATTTTATAGAATTAAATTTAAAAACCCCATTTTAAGTACAGGACCGTGCGCACACAAGGCATAAGGCAACATTAATGATAACGAGCGGAGTCAGTCAATAGCAGCGCTTGTATAAGCTTTGCAAAATATTCTAAGTGCAATTAATGGTCAATTTTTTTCCTTTTTTTTGCGGATGAGGAGTATTAAAGTGCCTAATGCATCATCAAAGCTGCTGTCGCAGCAATGGTATGCCCAGAGACTATAAAACTCCCCTAGTTTGAAACAGCCGCCCACCCTAGAACGGCTTTCGCATTACTTCAGAGTGGAATTTCATATTCCTCATTACAAGTTCTTGTGTACTTCAGGCCAAGCTCCGCTTTTTCATCCGGAGAATTATTTCCTCGAAACCACTAATGTTTTCCCACGCCTCCGACTGCATTCTCCAGCGTTTGATGTTCTTGTTCCCAAAGCGTGTAGTGAAAGAATGTGTGTTCGACGTCATCTCCGACTATTTCCCCGTATATGCATATGGGGTGTTCGCATTTGCCTATTTTAAGCCAGTAGTTCTAGAAATACCTATGTCCCAAAGCATTTGGTTTGTATAAGTTCCACAGCTCCTGCTGTACCATGTAGCAACGCCTTTTATTAGCCCAGCCGTCCATCTGCTGCGTCTTTCGTTTCTGTTCGGTCTTATCGTTTCGTCCTATATTTCGCGCGCTGTAACTTCGCCTACTCTTTCTTCCATTCTCCCGTTATTTAATTCGCAGAACTTGTTTCTCTCAAAGGCTAGTAAATCTATCGGTATTGAACCGCTTATCACTTGAATAGCTAGCCCTGATGCTGTGCGGTAGACAGACACAACTTTCAGTGTTGCCGTTCATTTTACCGTCACTAGGAGCTTACACCGGTGATTTGTCTTTAGGACATTCGCCCATAGTTTAACTCCACATAAGAGAACGGAGAACGAGGTAGCCATAATTATTTCCCACTTCCTTTGGGTTGGTTCCTGTTTGCCATCAGTATACTGGGTAGCGATACTATCTTAGCGGCTTTCTCTGCTGCGTGTTTTCTTTGGGCCCAGAAAGTTAATATTCGGACTAGTCTTATGCCTAGGACATTTTTGGGGTTGTGTTTCTTAGTTAGAAGTATTAGCTCAATTTCCTATCTGACTATTTTGAGACCACGTGAGGTTAGCCGTCTCCATTTCAGTGTCCGTATCATGACTAGATTGAGTTTTCTACGAGCTTCTTCCAGGATTCGTGCTGCGATGACTGCGGCGATATCGTCTGAGACTATTAGCACTTCGATATTAAGCTTTGATACATTCCACTTACGTATACCAATTTTCCTTTATGTTTTTCTGTGAACTCTTCCAGGACCTTTCATGCCTTTACTAGTCCAGCAATGAGATCACACGCGAGCGTGATGTCTGGTGTTGTTTCTTCGCAACCAGGTTTTCTAAATGTGATTACTGCTTGTGTTCGTGATCGTCAGACCAAACCTGGTTGTCATATCCTGAACGCAAGGGCTTTGGAGTTGAAATCGCCGGCAACAATTTGTCAGTCATAAAATCAATGTGATCTAATTTGTTTCGGAATTCTTCGATGTTACCGCTAGGCGATAGGTAGCAGCTTAATAGCGTGATTTGTGGATGCGTCCCTAAACAAAGCCACTTCCTGGCTGAAGTCACAGTGCAGCAGAACCGGTGGGGTTCTCCAACCAGTGGTCGATATTTTGTTTGTATTGCACGAAAATGTATATTTTGCAAGTATGATTTTATGAGCATACAACAGTTGTGCGGTAAACCCAGCTTAAGCTTGTATAGCAAGCCTTCATGCCAGAGTTTATCGCAAGCTTGCGTTATATTTAAATATGCCGCTGTACAATATTACCTCCTCTCAAGTGCTTGTCAAATTATGGAAAAGTTGCTCTTTCGCTCTTCTGTAAGTAATGCCAAGCATCCATTTCTTACGAATTCGCGTAAATTATTCCAACAATAAATCGGTCTACGTGTGTTTTTGTTCGAGAAATCGAATCGTCTGTCAATTGACGGGGTTGATGCGCTAGACCAACAACAATATTTTGTTCGTTTGATTGTCCAAGCAAAGTATTGGCATTCCGGCGGACAGCCACATGGACACGGCGAAAGAAAAAAAAATAAGTCAGCTGATTTACCGATACAAACTTTAATAGATTCTCCTTGACTTTAACACTACAATTTATACGAACACAAGTGAATTTCGTACGACTTTTCCAAACAGACTACTCTTTGAAGTAACCACGAAAGCCTTCACTCTCTTCTGAGTAAATTTAATTTAGAATATTTAGTGGCAAATGGCCGAATATTTTCTTATGTAATGTAATAATGAAAACTCTATGCCATTCGAGGGTGGCGCCCCAATACTTCTTCTTCTTGAATGGCGCGATAACCGCTTACGCGATTTTAATAAAGCACGCCTGTCGTTTATTTCTCATACCAACCGGCACCAGTTCCTTCCTCCTGCCTGCTAGCAAGAGCTGGTGCCGCTTCGAATACTTTCAGAGCCGGAGCGTTTGTTTCCATTCGGAAGAGATGTCCCACCCAACGAAACCGCTGGATCGTTATTCTCTGCAAGATGTCTATGTCGTTGTAAAGCTCATTGTTCCATCGCCTACGATTCTCGCCGCCAAAATCGCAATAGTGCAATATAAATACATGCCTTGAATCTTCTAGGTAATGGCATACGCATCAGTTTAACCTTCGGTAGAAGCACCTATTTTTTGATGTAAACGACACACTAGGGCAGTTTCCCCCAACTTTTAAAATTTCTTCCATAAACAGAGTTAAATATATCATTTGCACTTTCCTTTTGTAAGTATTAGATAAAATAAATTTAAAATTAATTCATTAATTTAATTTATTCAAAGATATCGGATTATTATATCAAAATGCTTGAATTTTATTCACATAAAGAAAAGTTTTATCAGAAATAGGCTTTGCGGTTTAAAGAAAAAATATATCGGAAAACTACAGTGCATTATTAGTTAGTTGATTAATTGCATTAAATGGTTTTGGTATTATAGTTTTATGAACTACATTTTTTTATAAAATAAATTAAATAAATAACGAGTCAAAACTCAGCAACGGGTGGGGTACACTTTCGTTTGGCGAAGACAGTTTGTAGGGCCATAGATGTATAAGTATTTAACTTAGTCTTGTCAAAGGTGAATTTTTATCTTTTAGAGCAATAAAGGAAACGTGGTGTATAAAAAAAGTCAGCTAGAAAACTGTTTATCTGAATTGGATGAAAAAATAATTGACTTTGATGACGATGACTTTCTTTTGATGGGGAAATTTGATCAAACTAAAGGCACAATTTTTCAATGGTATAAAACTTTTGGAAAAAATTTTGTTAGAAATTAAGGGAAATACAATTAGCATTGAAAAATGTACCTAATGCACTATTGAAAAAAAAAAAATAGCGACGTCATAATTGGCATAGATGAAGAAAGGTTATTTTTCAACAGCAGGACTCATTTTCGAATCAAACATCTGAAAAAATTTTAAAGCAAAAGTGATGCATAGGAAGATTCCTATAAATAAAACAAAACTTTATAAAAAAAATACGTAAGCGAGTGCGTTTTAGTTGAAACTTATTTTTTTATGTGGTCTTTTACAAAATTTTAATTTAAATTTTATCTGATATTCTTAGGAACTTTTACCTTCTTCCTATGGGTTAATAAAGCAAACTACTAACACATATAAATCACTTCCCATACAAATTATCAAATAACCATGTTGACAATGGCTGGCTCACTGTGTACACTTTGAGTACGCACACATTCAGGTAACGAATATGAGTAACTTATAGCTGACTGACGAGAAGCTCCAATTTAGCGATTTGTGCAATGATTGGAGTAAATTTTGCATCATCACTCGCTTTTCATGTGTAACAAGTCGCTATTCAGCATTCTGGGCAAGATGACTGGCCATTGACTACTCCAATTGTCAATGGCTTGTCATTTTAGAAATCATGTTTGTGCAACAAAAAGGGTGAATAACGAAAATAAAGCAATCATTGGAATGTCAATAAAGCATAACTAGATTAAGGTCATCTCTTAATGGAGTGAATGGGCAAACAAGCGACGTAATGAATGGTCAGGCCAGATATTTGCTAGTGCTTTTCGTCACCTAAGTGCTTTTCTTATAGTCCTCAGGCAGCTGGTTGTTGATGACTTAATTACGGCTCGTCAACAAGCATACGAGTATCCCTGAAGTGATAGTGGGTGTTTCAGTTTTGAGGGAAGTATGAATAAAACAGTTCGAGAATAGAAGTAAATTAATTTATGCGTACAGGTGTTAGGAGGGAAAAAGTACAGATGAGGTGTAGACTCTGAGAATGTGGGCGTAGGCACTGGCAGTGCAATAATCCAGCTTATCATTTTAATAGTCATATTTGTCATTTGCAGCCGCAATGACGTGCGATATGAAAAGCAGCGCTTTTGTTATCTTTAAAATGTATAAATTAAGACATCGTTCCTTCTCTACTTCCCCCACCTACTTTGTTATTTACCTATGCGCCAATCCGGCTGGCACAAAAACATCCTGTAGCGCCAAAGCGTAGGCTGAAGATGTTAACTTCATTAAGGCGCACCAGCTGACCGATGTTGTTCAAAAACAAAACCACTTGCAGACACCACATTTACATACCCAAGTGGCTATTGCATGGAAGGCATTTCTGTCACTTTGTTTGGTCTACGCCTTAATGTACCATCCAGCTGAGTACCAAGTTAAAATTAATACTTATTCATGCTTTTACTACCGCCTAATGTACAGTACACGCAATGTTGTTGAAACGCCCGAAAACAATGACAATTGTTGGTCAAATAAAAGTGACTACATAAACAGATGACTGCCCGCCCGAGAGTAACAAAATAAACAAGTTAAACCAGTTAAGTAGCACTCAAAAAGCTTTAGACTGAAAAAGACAAACAAAAGAGCGACGCAACGTTTGTACATCCAGCGGCTACACCTACGTTCTGCGTTCTGTGTGCTCACTTATGCAGTTACATGAATTCATAAATTCTTAGTGGCCTAAAGCTGTTAGTCGGGCAAGTTACAGCTGTTGTCGCCAAGTGGCGTTGATGGCCTCTGGGAAAACTACAACTGAATGATGATGACGGTGATTAAAACTTGTTTAAGTTCGCCTGTTCCTTGCTGAAAAAGCTTATTAAATTTTACGAACATAGAGTTTTGTTCAAGAATTGATAAATTCATAGTGGGGCATTGGAAGCAAGAAATGTATTTCGTAATATATTTTTAATGGTATTTGGGGTTTTCAAGGTATATATTTTTACATAGGTAATTTCATATAAAATAAAAATAAATAATTGGCGCGTACATTTCTTTTGGGTATTTGGTGGAGGTACTCCTCCGACTTGTGGCGTGCATCTTGATGCTGTACCACAAATGAAGAGACCTACAGTTTTAAGCAGACTTCGAACGGCAAATACATTTTTATGAGGCGATTTTGCTCCAGAAATTCACTCGGAGGTTTGCCACTGCCTGCCGAGGGCCGACCGCTATTACAAAAAACTTTTTATTAATTTGGGTTTTTACCGAGATTCAACATATGTTCTCTCTGAATTCCAAATGGTAGTGACGCACCAAGCCATTCGGCTACGGTGACCCCCTGCCTGAGAATATCTCTTTTCGGTGAATAATTTTGTAGAATCTTTCAACCCTTTAGCGACCTTCCAAATGCCAATTTTTTTAGCCTTTCCACAAAAGGGGTATAACTGCTCCTTTCATGAAGGACCTAATGAGTTAAAATATTCTACAAAATCGATAATTACAAAATCTTACTATATGTTTCCGAATTTCATATTTGTCTCCGTTATGAATTTCAACCCCCTTTTCCCCTTATTTTGAAAACACTCAGGCAAAAAATTAATAACTTAATGTGGGCATAAAAAAGTTTGCTCTAGAATTCAAAATTATATCGAGGTAAATTCCTACAAATGACTAGGTCTTTCATCCTGAGCTGAATTCATTCCCTACATAGATAATGGCCCTGAAATTATTGCACATTATTGTCAATGGAGTATTTTGGCTGCATCAAGCAGTCGATGTTGGGTCCTCGGATCGTACGTACATCTAACACACTAGAAGCGTGTCTTCCATCTATCACAACATTCTCGATCTGGTTTCGCGTTTTTCGATCAGCAGAGAGCCACGTAGCTTGGTATATCTTCTTATGCTGGAATCTGGTGCTGCAGACTACCATGTTTCGGGCTCCTGTGAAGTCGATCAGCCTCTGTCCGTTTCCGGATGTTTCGTTGTGCAGGCTGAATTTTTCGACTGCGGAACCAAAAATTCCCTACATGCCCACCCTGGCGTTGAAGTCGCCAAGCTCGATTTTTATGACGTAGCGGGGGCAGCGCTCATAGGAACGTTTCAGACGCTCATAGAAGGAATCTTTTGCCTCATCGTTCTTTTCTTCCCTCGTGGCGTGGGCGCAAATAAGCGAGAGGTTGAAGAATCTAGCTTTATTACGGATTGTGGCGAGACGCTCGTCCAGCGGAGTGAACGTAAATACTTGGCGTGAAGTCTCTCTCTCACACAACAAAACCAACACCGAATTTGCGCACCAATGGTCCAATGTTCATTTTGCCTTGCGCCTTTGCTCTTACGAGGACATCACCAAGCCGGGCAGAGGCATCTTCCCTATTAAGGGACCATACATTCAGGTGCATGCCCTCAAAACGTAGTCCTAAGTTCTTTCTCACTGGCCGTCATCAGTGTAAGCAGTTTTCATCCAAGGTTTTGTTTTCGTTTCCGAGTGTTCGGAAGTTACCCAGAGGATACTTCGGCGAAGCCGGGAAATTGGGAGCTGCTTGGATCTATACAATAGAATCGGCTTGGCCACTCCCAAGTTAATGGCTATCAGGAACTTCTACTTATGGAACCATCCTCCTCAATGGAGAACTATAAACTAACTGATAAAGTGAAAAAACATACAGCGATAGTAGTTATCCACGTAATTCAAAGCGGTTTGGAAATGGCAAATTTTTCGTCTGGCAAAAAAGTCGCTTGGTCATTTATTTACAAAGTTCGCTAAAAGTTGGAAGCTGGCAATGAAGCATCCGAATTCATCGACGAATAACCCCACTGATCGTGTTAGAATACAGTCCTGATGCCATTACCCCCACATCTCTATTAAGTTTTAATGAGGATCTTGCTTATCACATATAACCAAAGAGTGGAGATAATATCCCACCCCCTGTTGAGTTCACTTATTAACCTTCCTAGTTCTGTTGATATTTTTCATATTACTAAAGCTTTGACGATTCTGGTTTCTGGTATAGTGGGAGCCAAGTGGGTTATGATATTTTTTTTAACATTTCCAAACATTTATTCCTTATTTTAATGTATGCCAGTTTAAACTAGTAAACGCTTGAGGAAACTCGCTGATCTGTAATTCACATCCATGTCCTTTTTTTTTTAAACAGCATTTATTTTCCCCTCACCCAACTCACTAATTAGCGTTAGCTTTACAAAGGACTATAAATTTCTACCAAGTTACTTTTCCAGCTAATTAAATGACTTAATTAGTTAGTGTCAAGATCCTGACTTCGAAAGGTTCGAACGTATACATTTACGAGGGCGGTTCAATAAGTACCCGTGTTTGATGACAGAAGGCGCTCGTGAAGGAAGTTGGTGTTAGCATCGTGGTCTGCCCTCTATCAATTGACAGCAAAACAAATTTCAAACTGATTGGTAGGTCAGTTTGGATTTGGCAGCTAATCGAGTAAGATGTGCTTCGTGAAGTAACAGAGACCATGAGTGTATCGTCCGGAATGGCAATTAATATTTTACATGACAAGTTGGCGATGAAAAAATAGTTAGCTTCGAAGCAGTGTTTGGAGTAATTTAAGCGAGATCCGAGGAAATTGTTGCCTCGTGTTGTCACCGTTGATGAAACAAAGGAACAATTAAAAGAACACATTCCTCCCGGTAAATCTGCGCTAAAGAAGGTGAAGACAGTTGCGTCGGCCGAAAAGGTCATGGCGACAATTATTTGGGATGCGTACAGCTGAGGATGATGGATTTTTTAGAACACGAAAAATGATCTCTGGAGAATGCTAAAGTGAATTATTGGACCGCGTTCACAAAAAATTAAAGGATACACGGCCGCATTTAGTGACAAAGAAGGTGCTGTTTTATCGCGATAGTGCAGCAGCACATTCATCCGGAGTTTTTGCCGCCAAACTGCAAAAATTGCTGCCGCTCACCACGTATTCACCCGATCTGGTCTCTGCGCCTTCTTCTTGTTCCCTAACATAAAGAATTGGCTCGCGGGAAACAAATTTAGTTCAAACGAGAAAGTCATGGCCGAGACAGAGGGACACTTTGGAGAGTTAGACAAATTTTATTTTTTGGAGCGGTTTATAAATGGTCGGAGCGTTGCGAGAAGTGTATGTTTCTAAAAGGGGACTATGTTGAAAAATAAAACAAAAAAATTTAAAAAATGGAGGCTTCTTTTCTGATATGGATACTTGTTGAGCCTCCCTCGTATATGTAGGTATGTATTGTATATGGCTCAGTATGTGGAAGCTAAATTCCACGAAAAGTGGTTTCGCTCAAGTAAGAAGTTTTACGAAAACATTTAATTACATGCGCGTGTACTTACTTAACTCATTCTCATCGCTCGCGCGCACCTTCACTGAGACGCACAACCACCCTCGCGTAATAATACACAGTTGGGCTTCAAAATTTAGTTCTCATAATTTGAAAAGCCACGAAATGTGTTTTGCGCACAACATGACGTCGCCACAAGAACACCAGCAAAATATCAAAACGAAACATGACCGAGCAAAATGACGCCGCAATACAAACATACAAACACATATGAAGTTGTGTAATATAACGCCATGTCACGAAGCTTTGCACACAGCCACAGGTGGAGAGAAAACTACAGTAACGACCCAAATGCTTGCGTCGATGTGCACGGCTTTACACCTGGCTGCTAATAGCAAAGTTGAAAGTGCGTCCGAGGCTTAATATTGCGAAACAATCATTTATTAAATAATTAATCACCGTTTAATCAACACACAAGCAAGGCATGTAAGTGCATGTATGTGATTGTATGATTGTATGTTTTGGTTGCATGGTGTCAAAATAAGTTTCGTTAAATGCCACAATAACTACACAAAAAACAAGCAGCTGTTGTCAGGCGAAACGATATCGAACATTAGCCAGTCATTGTAATGGTAAATACGTGTGAATTGGCGCAATTTCAAATGCACAGCAACGGAGTGTAGTGCGATTTTTTATTTGCGAAATGGTACACACACCTCCACTAATATCGATGGCAAATAATAAAATGGGTAGCCATCCAGTGAGAACATTTTGCTGACGACTCTGTATGCAGTACCAACAATACAATAACAATTTAGTAAAATAACAAATACAACAATAATGGATGCACATGTGCCAATTGCTGACAAAATTGTGCGCGCTAGCTGATTGTTAATCGGTTCGACGTTTTATTTTATTTTATATACCCACATATTTCGGTATATTCCAGTGCTCCCCACTGGGCGTATGAGTAACCTCATTTTCATCAGATTTTAATCAGCGGGGATGGTGTTGTAGGTTAATTGTGTGTTTATATGCATATGACGTGCGGCTTTTGCCAACTCTTCTGCTTGAATTCAGCTGTTGAGTTTGCTAGATGCTTATGCATTAGGGTTCGTCACCAAAAAAATTTGCAGCTTTTCAAGCAGAGTAGACAAAAATTTATTATATTAATGCCAGGACAAGCGAAGTGTCGATAGTCTCGTTGGATCTCAAAAGGGCTCGCGATATTCCATGTTGTCACTGACCAGCTTCCTAATTGGAAAGCTGGTAATGGTCCCAAAATGATCAATTATGTTAAAAATTACATGCGAATCATCAAATTGTATACAATACAAACGTTTATTCCTCTGTCCGTCCGCTATCAAATGAACTACCTCAGGGTGCACCCCTTTCCGTTGTTATTTTCCTTATTGCCTTTAACAAAGTTAGTGAAATTACATCTGCTTGCAAAAGCATTAAATTCATTGCATATGCTGACAACTTTAATTTAATAAAGAGGTTAGGGGTAGTCAGAATATAAAAAAATGGATTTTTTTTACATATTCTTAAAGTACGATATCTTAAAAATATTGTGTGAAAATTTGAAATGAGTCCGACAAATACTTTTCGAATTGTTCAACAATTAACAAAGGGCGCTCGGACGCTCCGGAGCTTGATAACAAAACTTTAAATGCGTTTTTCTAAAAACCATGTTTTTTGAATTGGTCATCACTGTAACTAAAAACCGCTTCGTAGATTTCAATAATTTTATTTATATTTTATTATTTTATACAGCATTTATTTATTTATATACTGTTTTTGAAAAATATAAAAAACTCGTGCCAGATGGAAGGATTTTTTTCTTTTTAAAACTTTCGATTTTTTTCAAACAACTAGGTTAGGTTAGGTTGAAGCGGTTGTCCATTGTGGACACACTCAGGCTCGTAGCCCATTGTTGGTTTTTTTCTCGAAAATCTGAAAAATATTTCCCGAGGACGCCATGTTAATAATTTTCAAAAAACGCGCCAACCCATTCGGCTACGGCGGCCGACTTAGTATTAGTAAAAATATTTATTTGGAGGAGCCACAGCTGATCTCCGGGAGCACCTCTCCAGAAAAGACGTGTTGCGGTGACCACTAAGCTTCTGAACTATTCAATCGTATTTACCTTAGTAGAAATCATAGCTATCTATGAAGCAATCTCCATGTTAAAAAATCGACGTAGTAAATATTTGATCTGCACTGGCCCACTTTCTGCTCTTAACGCCATACAAAATTTAAACATCAATGGATATTAGGGTGCTCCCACTAGAAATCAATTGATAAATTATCACCCTAAAAGCAGTCACGCAATGGTTCAATTCGTGGGAATGAATTTTCATATAGCACAACTAAATCTGCTATCTCTTCGCCACACATTTCTTCAAGGAATTACAATTAAAGCGACATGCATAAACACATCAAAAAGCTATACGCATGCATCCAATAAAATGTCACAACAGTCTGGTATCAACAAGTTAACATACACAAATAAATTCGAAAGAAATTCATAAAACCAAAGACAAAGCGAGACATAACTAAGTTTGAGCGTGACTGTGAACACTTCAGTCATCTAAAAAATCTAATTTTAATTCAAAATTTTCAACAATCCCGCAGTTGATTTTTTCCGCCAATTCACGACTGATTTGGCGACCGTTCTCCTTCAAAAGTGATTTGAGACGTTCTTCATCGAATTCAGAAGGTCTTTCGCTGCGGAAGTCACCATTTTTGAACTTTACAAACGATATCCGTGCTGTAGACTCGAATATGACACCTTCTCCAAACACGTCGCACACGGTACTTACTGCAGTCGGTACAACGACGAGTTAGACACGTTTATCAGGGGTGCAAAAGTAATCAGGTACGTCAAAGCGTAAAGGACGTGAAAATACGGTCACATTCCACGAATAAGCAACGATAGAGCTACAAAGATGGTCAAAGATCTGAGAGTAATTTTTGGCTCTAAAACTTCATTCTCAGGTCATATTAATTTTGCTATCTCAAAATCATACTCCATCATCAGCTCTGTTCGCCGTAATAGTTCAAACTTCTCAGACCATTACACATTTAATTTACTATTTATTGCGTTAGCTGGATCTAGGCTGGAATAGTCTTCATTTATTTGGAGAACTTATCACCAATTTGCTGTAACATGAATAGAACAGGTACGAAGTATGTTTCTTAAATATGCCCTGAGATCTTTCAATTTTTCTGTTCTATTATTGTTCGATCTATTTGGCGTAGATGTTGATGAGCTGGTATATTTGGCGCATTTGCTTCCAAAATAAAGGTTTAACGTAATGCACTACACAGTTGTTTTATCCAATTGCTTTGGCAACACATTGAAAAGTTGAACACTGACAAGCTCTAGATTGCGCTGCATGCCACATAGTTGTCCAACAATCAATCTATCTCACACTATACTGATTAGTTACTCACCTGTATATTAACTGTCAAGAGAGTGACAGTCACTCCGATAGCCAAGCGGCAACAGGCGCTCTGGGCTCGATGATGATGCACTTGAAATTGTTTAGGGAATGTCTGACTTCACTTTTGGTCGCATCCCAGGCCCATCTGTATACCTGGTCACAGCGACATTGAGAGAAACTGCGAGATGGTTGAGCTGGTTAGACAAGGGAACTAAGTGGTAGTTTCCCCGCGAAAGGGGAGAAGTGGCATCTCCTTGCCCCATTACAGTCTGCTCTTCGTTTGCGAGCGCTCGTCAAGTACACAAACTTGTATTTGTGGCGAAATTATTCTGTCCATGTATGAATCAAAGACGAACGATCTTCTGAAGTAGAAAAAATCTCACCTCTCGAATTTCGGGGGTGTCCTTATACGTCATAATCTGCGAGGTATACACGCTGTGAGACTCGGCGTTATTACGAGTCCTTTCTGCATAAGCTGTGTGGAGGATGAGGTGGAATCATCTCAGCACCTTGACGCCCATTTCTTTAGTACGCCTGCTAATATACCAAGCCTTGATAATAACAACCTAAGGAACTTCATCAGCAGCATGACGCGGTTAGCTTAATCGTAACTCAGTCATGGTACGTAATCCATAAATAACCGAAAGAAAATATTTTTTTTAAATTTAGGCGTACAGTAAAACTTGGCTAAGGAAAAACAACTGTCAATAGCTTTAATGAAAAAAGTGCTTGTAGCGTAGTACACATAACAGATGTGAATCTTTCAAGGCAGACAAAGAAAGAGGAAGAGATCCGAGAGAGAATGAGAGAGAGAGAGAGAGAGAGAGAGAAAGAATATACATATATCTAAATAAATTCACAACATTTGCAGAAAATACAAATAGAAAAAATTTACAAAAAACGGAGAACGGTCGACCGGTGTAGGTAAACGCCGGACACAAACCGTGGCAACAACGCGCACTACTCCGAGCGTTTATCATCCGCACAAACGCAGCGATTCCAGGTCCGCAGCAACGGCACAAATTACCGCAAGGCAATACCGATAAATCCGACATCGGAATGGATAGCACTTTATAGTACGCACAAGCACTAGCCGGGAAACGAAAATAAGCGCCAAACAGTAGGCACCAAAAAAAACGCCAACAAAATTAGAACCAAAAAACGCCCCGAACAGTAGGCACCAAGGAAATATAACGCCAAAAAGTAAGCACCAAAAATATATTGCCTACAAGTTTGCATCAACAAACAAGCGCCAAAAAGTAGGCAGTGTTATTTCTCAATAGAAATTAGCAACCACAAGGAAAAAATTAGGAAAAACGGCCTAAAGTGTATCTTAGATATACAAGGTTTAGATAGCTCTATCTCCTTTTTATACCTTTTTTCTCTCTCGCGGAACGAAAATGCCCCAATCGTTGCATGGCCTTGAAATTTTACTTTCGACTCTCACAGCGCCGATTCCACACCTAGCACAGCGGGTGGTGTATAGCGCCTAGTAGTAGTTATTTTTTTAGAAAAATACTTTCTTCACTTTTATTTCAAGTTTTCAAGTTTATATTTACCAAAAGTATCTGTGACTGAAATATTATATTATTCAATTATTTATCGTATTTACAGCTAAACATTTTGCTTTGCTGCCAACTCCTTTATTATTTATCATAATCGTATTAAATCGAATAAATCAGAATTTTTAAAACCAGACTCAAGGGTAGTTCTATGTATAAAAAATAATATATGGCAATAAATTACAAAATCATAAATTGAATATTAAAAAAACAAGGAGATGAATAATAAATTTGCAATAGTTATATAAATAAAATAACGACAAATGATACAAAATGCACGAATTCTTTTTGTCGTTGTTACGTTTGTGCACAGATATTTGCAACTGTCAATTAAATAATAATGAAAATTGAAATAATTAATTGAATGAGTTTTGCATAAAGCCGTTTTCACTCGTGGAGCCGGCAATTGAAAGAAATAAATGCGACTGAACTGGATTTCAAGCGTCATATGAGTAAACACATTCGAGCTTTTTTAAAATTATTAACAAATTCCGGTGAAATTTTTTGCCATCAATTTTATTTCAAAGGAATTCACAAATTGTTGATTTCCGTGAAATACGTGAAAAAAACTTTTCAATGTAGATAAAAAGAACTGCTGAAGCTGTTGCTGGCCGGTTAGTTGGCCGTGTGGGTATTAAACTTGAATCGACCAATGAAAATATTTTCTGCAAAACTACTAAAAAAAAAATTAAAAGGCTATAAGTTAAATTGTAGATATATTTCGTTATTTAGAGCCGACGCATATTTTGATACAACCAATGTATTGATAGCTCTTTGCGTGCTTTGTTATTGAAAATTAGTATAAATATTCTGGAAAATTGTTGATTTAATATAGTACGGAAAATAGTGTATATGGCATTCAGTCCGCTAAGCCAATTGGTTATTGGTGGAAGATTTCTGGCATAAATTATAATAAAGGGTGGTTAATTTTCAAAGGCCGATGTTGAATGTGAACCACACCTAAGCGTCAACGACACCGTTGGACTTCTTTCTTTGGGGTTATTTGAAAGAAAAGGTGAACGTCGATAAGCCAGCAACAATTCAAGAGCTAAAGAACGAGATAATTCGGCACATTAACGGCATAGAACCTCTATTATGCCTCAGTGTCATCGAAAATTTGGACTATCGGATGGAGGTGTGCCGCCGAGACCACGGCGGCTATTTGACCTATATTTTGTTTTATACGCAATTGAACTATACCAGTATTATCATAACAAAGAAAAATTACAATAATTTTCTAAAAAAATTGTATCTCATTTCAAATCAACAACGGCCCTTGAAACTTAAGCTTTGAAACTTGCAAGCTTTATTGGGTATTTGGCCGAGCTCATCTTCTTCTTTATGGTGTGCGTGTTGATGTTCTTCCACAAATGGAATATTTCTTTGTTACGTACGTATAATTTAAAAACAGCACTTGATATTTTGGCTTTTTAGTTAACTCATAAACCATTTTTTTAATTTTTGTTTAATGACATTTTGAAAAGTCCCGTTATTTCTGTACAAAAAATTTTCTTAACTCGAATTTCAGTTAATAAATTAATTTGCTTTTATCTCTTTATGACATTTTTTGGTAATAGTTGAGACTCAGCGGTTGATGAGGAGGTTGATTTCGCGTTGAAATAAAAAAAATTTTAAATAGAAAAATATAAGAATGAAATAAAAAAACAAATAAAGATAAAAACAAAACAAAAAAGGAATGAAATAAAATTAGAAAATAAATAAAAATAAGACAAAAAAGAAAAATTCGAACTGTTTACGAATTACGGAAAAGGTGAAAGTGATGATTGTAATTTGGATGATGATGCAGCTTATATGCCAGGTGAAAATACAAATGAGGCTGGAAAGCCGTTCCATAGTCAAGGCTGGGACGCCAAATGTCTTATACCGGGTGTGTTTTTTAGCTGCATGAAAACATATTTGACTGCGGGGAATGGCAAACTGTGTCAACATTTGACGTCAGAACAGTACTTCAAATTGTGGAAATTTACTAAGAAAAAGTAAAAATCTGTTCCTTCCGTCTCTTTTGCGTTTTTTCCACATTATATTAAATATATTTTAGCATTGACATCACACGCCCAGACTGATTAGCAAAGTAGTCGAAAATTGGACTGATCGAACCCGCGGAAGACGTATTCAAAAAATAAATCCCGTGGAAATATAATCAAAAAAATTCTTTTTAACATCATTTATGTTTTGTATTGTCATTTTAAACTCTCAAACTCTTTAAAAACGTATAGGGTGAAGAGAGAAGAGAAACGATTCGTTGTTGTTATCCAAAGAAAAGTAAAGTGTGAGATAAGTAAGTAGGTGAAATGGTTGAAGTGCCAGTCTGGCACTCCCCAAGTAGCACTAAAGTCCCGTTTTGATACCATTATGAGACCACCAACTGGAAGCTGGCTGCAGCTAAGTCTCATTTTCTGAAAAGTCCCCACAGCTTCTGAAATGGTAACCCTCGCTTTTCCGTGTATCTGCCGCTAATCCAATGACTGGTAAACCTAGCTACGAGTTTGGAAATTGAATGGCGTGGAGTCCCCAGGACTTTCTGAACCTTGCGTCTTTTGTACTAGGGCCAAAGAATTTTCGAAAGAGCACACGAAGAAGTGGAGCTCCATCTGATCTGCAACTTTCTGAGAAACAAGTTGTGCATATCTCCTGTAACTACAGTCAGATAACTCCCGATGACCAGCTGGGAGACCTTTGAAACTAATTCAGTCGATACCTTCCGGAGAAGCTCATCAGTAATTTCATTCCCAGATCAGAAAACTGTTACCTGCCAACCTAAGAGATTTGATCCCCTCCTTACAGAAGTTTACTAGTTTGGCTGTGCACCATGGCACCGTCAGAGCCTTGATCGTGGCTTGGCTGTCGGAGAAGATGTTAATATCTCCCTCGCTCCCACGTTCCCTATGCATTTTGTATGCCTGCAGGGACCGCAAGGACTTCTGCCTGAAAAACACTAGCAGTATTCGGCAGTCTAAAGAAAATTGGTTGATTTAGAGAAAACCCGATTTTATCTTGGAACTGTCAGACAGATCCAATCCTACGACACGCAAACTCGTGTTTGCGGATAGAGAGAATTGTCCGTCAATATATTCATTGCTTACAGGCCATTAAGTCGCGACGTGCCACAGTATTTTCTACAATGGAAAAAATCAAGCTTTGTGCAGTGATGGAATTTTTATTTTTAGAAGGCTTAAAAGCAAACAAATTAATGAACGAATGCTAAAAGTTTACAAGGACTTTTCACCATCAATTAGTACAGTAGGAAGATGATTTGCTGAATTTAAACGTGTTCGTATAAGCCTTGAAGATGATCCACATCAAGGACGCCCAATAGCAGCAACACCACCAGAAATCTTAAAAAAAATACTGGATATCGTACTGGAAAATCACCGAGAGACTAAAATAGATTTAGTAGAAGTCCTTGGCATCTTATTGGGCTACACTGCCCAATAACAATATTTTGACTGAAATATTGAGTTTCAGAAAGCTGTGTGCACAATGGGTGTTACATTAGCTAACACTGGAAGAAGAACATATTCGAATGCGACTTTCTCAGCTACATTTAAAGCATTTTCGAAAAGATAAAGGGGATTTTGTGCATCGAGTCATCACTCTGGATGTGACTTGGGTCTATTAACATGATTCTGAATCAAAATAAGAGGCTAAAGAATGGTGTGATCATGACTCTTTGACTTCGAAACGAGTTCGTGTCCAGAAATCGGCCAAGAAGGTGTTACCATCAGTTTTTTGGGATGCGAAAGGAATTTTGCTTGTGGATTACTTGCAAATTGGTAAAACAATAAATTCTAAATATTATTATAATATTTTAGACCAGCTGAAGCAAAAAATTCATGAAAAAAGACCCTGTTTGCAAACAAAAAAATTATTTTTGATATTTTCTTTTTTTTTCGTGTTGCAAAGCATTTTGACAATAGCTGAAATTCATGAATTAAAGTTCAAATTGTTTGAGCATCCGCTATCCACTGTATTCACCAGAGTTGGCCCCTAGCAACTTCCAATTGTTTCCAAACCTAAAAACATTCAAACGTGGAAAGCGTGGAAGCGTATTTTGCAGTCCTTCAAGATTCTCAATTCAGTAATGGAATTCATAAATTGGAATCTCGTTGGAAGAATTGTATTAATGTTCATGCTGAATAATAAAGTGGATTTCAAACCACAAAATTGTGTTTTTATTATCGAACCGCAAAACTTATTGAGCCACCTTGTAAGTGAAGGAAATAATTTTGCAAGGTACTCCAAATTCAATAAGAAGCACTGGTTTTGTCAAATAAATGCAAATAACTTGAATATTTTGGTCTGTCAAAACATTTTCTTGAAAATTTTATGTGCAGAAGGAAGTTTATTTTATTTTATTTAATTCTTTTTATGAAGAGTTCTTTAAGTTGCTAACTACTATATTTACTATACTTTATTAATATGTCGTTAGTTTAAAAATGAAATCCATGCATACTTATATTTAAACACTTTGTTTTCCTTTTTACTTGCAGTTGCACTCATAAGACGTTAAACTCTTTCGTAAACTCGACCACTTCATACTTAGCAATCAATCAGTTTCATATACACACACAAGTAAGTAATATAGTATTTCTTTTATCATCCATCAAAAGTTTCTTAGTGACAAGGGCACTTAAAGTACTTGCGGATACTGCAACAACAAACTCCAAACCCTAAACTGAATAAATCCATTAAAACTATTAAAAAACATTTTATGGCTAAATATTTTCATGAAATGATGAAGAAAAGAGAAAAATAAATAAAATAAATAGAACTGAAAAAAATTGAAATATCACAAAATAAAAAAGCAAAAGAAAAACCGTTAGTGATTACTTCAGAAATGAGCAAATATATATTTATTGCTATTGGACTGCGTTTAAATAAATAAAAAGACCTGCTGTAATCACTGCAATACAGAACAAGTAAAGGTCACCGTTGCGTTCACAAGATACAGGGTCCGACAGCTGCAGTGTAACCAACTCACGCTCAGTAATCAGCTGTCTGTTATTTGGCTAAATGACAGTCCAGAGTATTGTTTACAAGGGCGCGGGAACATTTTTCGGAGACTAAACACGAAAAAAGAAAATGAGTAATGGATTTCAAGCGAGGTGTTATTGCGATATTTACCTGCAAAATCACAACCAGCGATTGTTCGTGAGCTCGAGCACCTTAAAGTAAATAAAATTTGTATTTACCGTATCATTATTACTCGTTACAATGGCACTGGTAGCATCACGAAAAGTCATTGAGGTGATCATCAAAAGACTGCAACGTGTCGTGGAATGGTCCAAATGTGAAGAAGCGATTTGAGCGAAATCCCCGACGAATTGCCAATCAAATAGCGAAAGAACTGAAAATATCTGACCGTAGCATTCCCCACATACTGAAAAATGATCTGAAAGTCCAGCCTTACGAGATCCAAAAGGTGCATGATCTCACACCAAACAAGGCAGACGTGAGAGAGCGAATGAGTTACTTCGCTTGGCCGAAAGCGGTCAATTTCCGAATATTGTGTATTCTGACGAGAAAATTGTTTTCAAATTGAGCAACTCGTAAACTTCCAAAACGATGGGTTTATTTGACCGACCGTTCATACGAGAATTTGAGTTATCAATTAGCCACCAGAGGTAGCACCCGCCACAGGTTGCAATGGTTTGGGTCGCTGTAACCTCAGATGGGCGCTCTTTAATCGTTTTCATCGCGCCTGGCGTCAAGATAAATGCGAAATATTATAGAGAAAGTATTCTGGAGGTTGTCCGCGAGTGGGCCAAAATACCTGCAAGTCACATTCGGGTAGCTTGCGATTCATTTCTATACCGTCTCAAGGCCATAGTCAAGGCAAAAGGTGCTCATATCGAGCAAAAATAAATTGATTCTTAATTTTGTGATATTTTCACACATTTTTTTACTTTCGATTGAATAAAAGTAATTTTCCAAACTAAATTTTTGGGCCTTATAATTGGTTACACTTCGAGTGCCGGACCCTGTATGATGTCCTCCCATATTTCTATACTTAGCTGCCTACGTGTATGTGTGTGTGAAGAATTATCTTCAGCCATAGCAAATTTTAAAAGTTTTCCAATTTATATATTTACTTTTTCTGCTGCTATTGCTGTGCCATATTTCAGATCAAATAGTAGGTCTATACATCGAGCGTACGGAATTTGAGGCCAATTTGAATTGCTTACACACAACAACACTAACATTACCTTATTATATATCTAAATATAAAACCATTCGACAAATCTTGGCCATAACGTTATTAGTTGCAGCCCTCAGAGAGAAATGGGTTATGCGAATGCTTATCGATTTCATGCTCAACTATGCCCCATACGTACCAATACAGGGAATTAAAGGCTGAGGAGTTAAGCGGCCATAACTTCGGTGTTATGTGGTCAACGAAATTTTCAGCCACCCAATCATGTGCCGCCATCGTTTTTTGAGAAGGAGCAGAGTCTTGCTGAAATATGTGTGGGCTGTCATCGCCTACAGTATCAGTCCAAGGTTTTACTACTCTCTCTGAAACCTCGATATTTGTTGCTCACAAAACTTAAAACCATTACAGTAACTAGAAATTATGTGGGTATGACAACAGGAGCCTGAAAGAGGTTGAAACATATGCATCTGTCATTAATACTTAGGAAAACTAGCTTTAGCAACCGTTGTGATCTCCAAATTGCTCCATTTGCAACAGAACTGCATTTATAAATTCTAAATGGATGAAGTTGAGCTTCTCACTTAATTAAATTAAAAATAAGAGGTGGCTTGCCATAATTCCGTAATCATAACGATAACCTCAGAGACCAATTGAATTTTGGTTCTTCGTCGTAACCATAACCAGTTGTTTTGTGCTACATTGTCGTACACCTGTTGCTATCTTTCCTTCAGTTTCTGCACATAGAAAACCTTATGCTCGATAATAATTACAATTTATACGCCGTTCTTCGGCGACTTAACTACTTTAAGCCACATTAAAGCCATTAAGGGAATTTTGATTCTGTGCAGTGCACACAAACTGCCGCTGCACGTATCGTAATCAGGCTGAGGGGCTTGGCCTTCAGGCCCGACCTCACTTACGGATACCCAAGTATCCTTAGAAACTGTGTTCATGATTTTTGCAAACTTCTTTGTAACTAGGAATTGCTGCGCTAGAAGCTTCAATTCGGGCCTTTATTTCTTATGAAGGACCCCAACTTGCGTTAATCTATCAGCCTAAGTATTTGACTTCACTCACTTTTTCTATTGGGATGTCATTAATTGCTAAGCCTGTATCAGTACATAAGTAGATTTTTCTTCTGCTGACGATCATATATTCGTGTGAGGAAGCAGAAATCCATTATTCTATCTAAAAAATAATTTTGCCGTTTTTTGTTTGTTCCATTCAGTAGTGAGTTACAGGGTGTTAAAAGAAATGTCGATAAAATCACATAAATAATCAAATTTGAACGGCGTGTTAGCTGTTGTAGCATTGGACAGGAATTAAAGATCGACCATAAATCAGTTTTCAACCAATTGCGCAAAACTTTTATGCAAAAATTGTATGCAAAAATAAAGGATTCCTTTTAACTTTACCATAGCTTCGTCTGCTTTCATTCAGTAAAAGGAGTAATATTCATTTGAAACGGTCAGCTTTTACTTTTTCAAGATTATAAATCAAAGAATTAGAGAAACTGTGAGATTGCTCTCATTAATATATCCAAGAACGGGTTTCTAATCATAAAATAGAATGTTAATGGTATATGTTATATATAATAATATTTCTAAGTTCTTTAAACTCGTAATTTTCTGTAGATCTTCTGAAAAGTGACAGAAGTGTATACATACAAAATTATTTACCTCGCAAGATTTTTAATTTTTACAAATGGTGCCTTAAGTCAATTATATTTGACACTTCTGAAGTAGACGGCTGTAGTTACAAACAGACAAGCCATGGGGTTCGTAAAGATCAAAATAAAGATTTTCATTACTCAATTTTTTATTTTTATTTTTTGTATTTAGTAAAAAATTTATTCAAAACCAAAATTGGATAATTCATTATACGACACCTTGTATAATTGGCGCTTACATTCATTGTAGGATATTTAACCGAGCTTCTGCTTCTGTCTGTTCGGTACGTATTGATCTTTTTCCACAAATAGAGTAACCTACAGTGTTAGGTTAGGTTATGGTGGTAGTTGGTCTGTACGACCAACACACTTAGGCCTTAGGTCCTCCTCATCCTCATTTATACAACAAAATTCATGGGATCTCAAGAAATACCTGCCAAATAGCCAATGACCGGAAATACAAGCCACATTCTTTGAGGTGTTCTCTCTTTAAAGGCTGAGCAGAACAGAACAGCTAAACAGTTAATCTAGAATGATATTCAAATATACGTGACCTCATTTTCAAATTGAGAATCATTTGAGCAAAGTATTTATTAACAAGTCGAAAATTTCGACTTTCTCAAGGATTCAGCACTGTGCCTACTGGGTAAAAATGTGCTTATATGTGTGCGCCTGTGCGTGTAGGAAAGCAGCAAACTTGCGAAGCACCGTAGTGCCGCTGTGCACTCATTCATCTTCATCAGCTACCACTCGCGCAGAAGGATCTTTGTCAATCGAATAAGAAAACTCGTGGGTGCACTAACAAAATTGCTTCTTTTTTTGTTACTCAAAACTTATTAAGTTAATAATTTTTTTTTTGTAACGACAAAGAAAAAAAAAAAGGTATATCTATATAATTCTGCTTTTTTTGTGCGGCTCCAAAGAAATTTCTCACATCTTTAGCTCAACTGTTTATGCTTCATTTGCTTCTGGCATTCAGTATAACTGTGTTTGTAATTTTTACAGCTTAATACCATTAAATATTAAAAAAAATACTGTCAATTTACAGGATGATACACATTTAAACGCACACACGCGCATGCCCTCGCACTCAATCATTTATTGAGCCAAGCAGCTAAGTCACGGATCAAATTTTAATACGTGACGGATGGAAATTTTATACAAGGAAATGTTTGAGAATTCAAAGCCGAAATGCTTCTTTCACATGTTCCATGGCGTATGAGTAACCTCGTATGACTAAATTCATACGAACAAATTCAAGAACAAAGTGCATGGGAATAACAGCAGCTAAATAATGTCGCATGCACAGAGTTGCCGTTGAAAACTTTACAAACAATCGTCGACGTCGCCGTTTTTGCTTGACTAGCGTTTGACGATTGGCATTGACTTAATATTGAGCTGAGCTGCGCTGAACTGCTCTACACTGCACTGAATTGAGTTGTGTCGTCGAGTGGTCTTCTGCTTCAGTTCAGTTGGGTAGCTATTTTGGCCCTGCAGCAATTGACACTTTCCGCCTTTCACTTCGCATAGTTCGTTTTCGTTCATTTGTCGCACGCTTTATTACTTTATTGATTTGTCGTGTTGCGTTTTTCTTTTCTTTATTTCTCGTATAAAATTTTATAATACGATGACTGAGTAATTGAACAAATACATAAGATGAAGTAGAAGATGGAGTAAAGTGCTTATGGACTTAATGTTGCTTTTATTAGTTTCCGTTTTGAAAATTAAACCAAGCAATGCGTTTATAGTCAATTTGATTAAAGGAACAAACAAATTTATAATGAACTATAAATTTTGACCAAATGTTTAACGATTCCAGTGTTTTTCTTTTATAGCTCCTTTTATCATGCTTTCAGTTCTATGAGATAAATCAATAAATATAAAATAAAATAAAATAAACCACTATTATTTCTCCGCGTAGAAGTGCAGTATTTTCCAGGCATCTATACTTCATCACTAAAAGCACACTAAAGTGCAAATATATTGGATATACTTTTGTTTTGGCCATGAACCCCTTTTTTTTTAATTTATTTCACATTGCAAAACAAACTATTTGATTTCCATTACTATTTATAACTGATTAGAGTAAATTCGTATTTTCTTGAAGCTTTGCAATATATAAAAATACTAACTTTTACTCACGTCCCCGCAGTCACGGCTTTTACTATGCTTTCCAATGTAACTGATAAGTATATAAAAAATGTCAGCAAACTTGTCAAATTTAACTGGCTCTCTATTATTTGTTTTTAAATATTTTTATTTTCTAAACACAAAACAATTTATCTGCGAGAATACATCCTAGAAACAAAGTTTCGGTACTTATTGCTTCTTGCGTAAATAACTATAAAGGTTTCTCGTCAGTACTCGCTAGCAGCCAACGTAGAGTTCTTCGTGAGAAAAGCACGGAGTACCCAGATACACAAACACCTGCAACCATCAGAGTACGCACTTGGCAGTGGGCCTACTTTTGATGGGATCTGCAGGCATCTGAAACGAAACGATAAGGTGGCTGGAATTATTGAAATTCACGTTTTCAATAATGATTCTTCTTTGGCCACTTCAATGAGGATATTCATTTGCACAAAGTACATTTTTGTACTAGGAACTCAGTAAAAAAGCCCGTTCATTATACTTGGCGCAGCCTGCTTCGTGACTTTGGTTGCTGTTCCAAAATTTAACTGACGCTCCGCCTGCTTATACATCCGAGGCGCTTGTACAGCTTATCAGCATAATATGAGAACAATGAGTATTTTATCTTGGAGAATAGGTTCGTAGCGTTTTTACTTAATCAACAATATATTTGCCATTGCTGTTTGCAACATCTTCCCACCTCTTGACCAATTTGTTGATGCCATTCCGGCAAAAACGAGAAGTGAAAAAGAAGTTGTTGAGCCATTTTTTAAGTATCTATTTGTTATCGAAGGTAACGCCCTTCATAAGGTTTGATAGGGAGCGGAAGAGATGGTAATCTGTCGGTGCAAGATCCAGAGAATGCGGCGGTTGCTGAAGCACCTCCCATGCGAGCTCTTAGAGTGCGGGTTTACCGACTTGTGCAACATGGGGCATGGCGTTGTCGTGAAGGAGCATTGTTTGACCATATGGATCAGGTCTTTTCAGTAAAATAGTATCATTCACGCGGCTTAGCTGGGCAATGTAGAGCTTCTTGTTGACCGTGGCATTCTTTTCGAGCATTTCTCAGTGCACCATGCCTTCCCAGTCCCACCAAACACATATCATGATAAATAATTTCTTTGCATAAAGATCCGGCTTGACTCTCGGCTTTTGGCGACTTTCTTTGTTTTTTTTTTTTTGTTCAGCTCGTAAAGCACCCAGAACCCCGATTTTTCGGTAAATTCCTTTGAATGAAGGTGATTGAGAATCGTTATATGATCGCAGTTAATTTTTTCCGCCAATTCACGACTGGTTTGGTGACAATTCGACGTATTTTTCCCCATTCTACCCACAAATCTTCTTTGATGGCTCAGCGAGTATTTTGGTCAGTCAGCTTCGACTCACAAATATCACATCTAAAGCAAAATGGTGTTTATTATATCAAGTTAGAAAGCACACGACCTTTCCTTTTATATTTCTCTATGTTCTGGGTTCCTCATTTTCTTCCTTGAAATGGATGCCGCGCCCACTACACCAAAGCTAACCTGTCCTTCTCCATTCGGCAACGAGGCTATGTCAAGAATGGCTCATATGACAAATTACCAAATCAGATTCTCTATAGACATACGTCCCATACAGACGAGCTGATAGGTTGATATTAACTTACGTGCGGTCACTTCGTAACGTAAGAGTATGGGAGCCTTTCAAATGTCTATTACTGTAGGTGAGCCTTATGGGTCTGTAAATTTTAGGAAAACTTATATGTGGTTTTTGTATGACTTCAATTTCTGTCACTCTTCAAGTAGTTGGACAAGCTTAAACTTCAACCTACTGCTCGAGATATCCCTAATTTTCGGAATAAGAACAGTACTCCCGAGCTGACTACGCCATCAAAAGTGTCAGTGCAGCTATGAAAGTGTGCATATCAGAATGGTTTGAACATTTTTAGGCTCTCTGTAATCCACTAACACATCACTTTTCGCATCAGTTAAGGAATCTAAGTGGACCTAGGAAGGATGTTTTGAAGTTTCAACGATTCAAAAGTTATACCAGTGCTCTACAAAAGTACTCCTAAAAAACTCTATTAGGTGCCCTTATTAAGATTTTTTTTCCTTGTTCACTCCTTTTGGGAGCATAGGGCCTCGACAAGACTCTTCCATTGTACACGGTGATATGCTATTGTTTTTGCACCGTCCTATGACATGCTTGCATCTGCTAGTTCGCGCAGCACCGACCTGCTACAAGTGTTTTTTGGTCGACCGCACCCTTTGCTCCCTTGCGGGTTCAAGTTTAGTGCCATTCTCGTGATGCTATCTGGTAGTTTTCTCAATGTGTGACCTATCCATCGCCACTTTCTGCGTTTGATTTGCCTAAAAATGGGTTGCTCGTTCGTTAATCTCTACAGTACGTCGTTACTGTTGGTGTTGCGCCAGAATATTCTGCAGCTGATGCGGAGGCATTTATTGATGAAGGATTGTAGCCTCTGTGTGATGGTGTTAGATACCAGCCATGCTTCGCTTCCGTACAATAGCACTGTCTTTACGCATGAACCGTATATTCGTAGTTTAGTGCGTCTTGAGATTTCCGAACTCCCCCACACTGTATGCATTCGCCCGAATGCCGCCCTAGCTTTGTTTAGTCTGCAGTTGAGACCTTCATCTGATCCACCCTTTGCCGTCATGTTGCAGCCGAGATAGCAGAAGCTTTCAACCAATTCCACCGGGCATCCGTCAACTAATATCTGTATTGTATTATTTGTTTTAAGTTAATGGCCTTGGTCTTGACGATGTTGACATCCAGTCCGACAGTGCATGTCAGTGCGACTAGTTTGTCCGCCTTCTCTTGCATGTCAGAGAGTTTGTGAGTGAAGAGGCAGATGCCATCGGCGAAGGCCAGGTCCTCAAGATGTCTAGTGAAACTCCATACGATGCCTCTTTTGTGCAGGGTCATCAAGGACGATGGCGAAGAGAAGGGGCCACAGGAGACCACCTTGCCTTATACCTGCGTTGGTAAAATATTGAATCGCTGATATCACCTTTGATATCCTAATTGCTTACTAATATATGTGATCCACCATGGACGCATAGCTGTCATTTTATAATAAAAGTGAAGTCTCATGGTAAGCTTGAAGCGTTGTGAAGGTCAGGTTAACCGTTGCCGACTCCACATCATGGCTACAAGTGATTATATAGCCTTTATCTAGCTATTTCCTAGGTAGCCTCGACCTGAAATACGGACATTTATGAAAAATCAGACCCCTAGGAATTGCCTTAATCTGCATTTGAATTATAATATTTTAATTTTAGAGAGCAAAATGTGGATATCTTTTCGCAATTTCCAATTTTCCCCCAAACACCGCAGTATATTTTTTGTTTATGTATTTCAACACGCGTATGCTAGTAATATTTCAAACCTTAGCACTTACACTGAAGGCAACCGAGAGTAGTTATGAGTAGGTATGGGTAATTAGCGCGATGTAGCTTAGCTGTTGCATATTCCACAAGAATTTTTTGCATTTGAAATGTTCATGGCCGCAGAAACCACGCACTCTCACACAACCAAATGCAAACAGATAAATAAAAAACTAAAACCAAATGCAAAGCAAAATATTTCGTTAAAAGCACACATTAGTTTGTGGTTTTGGAAATTAGCAGCGGCCACTCAGGCAAAATCGGTATGCGCAGGCCATCCAAGCACCCAAGCCTGGTGCGAAGCGGGCAAATAGCTGGGAAATTTCGTTTGGCATAGCCATGTTCATACACATGCATATGCGGGCACATACATATACAAACATAAATGTAGTTAATATTTGCCAAAAGCATTTTTGTGGAAATTATAACTGTTTTTTGCCACTTTGGCGAAGAAAACCACAGCCGCTCGTACGAATATCTGCATGCGCGTCTCACCGAAATTTGGGTGTCAGTTAATGAGCATAGCAGCAAAAGCAAATTGGTATATTTATATTTGCGTGCATACATCTCCTTCTTTTTGTATGTATATATGTATGTGTAAACATATGGTTATTGAAGTAAAAAATCGTGGGAATATCTCACTAGCGGAAAAAGAAGCAAAAGTGACAGAGTCGAGGGAAAAATTTGAATTATGAAATGAAAAATGCACAACCCTGCATTAAGCATGGCAGCTCGCATTAAATTACGTACGCGCACATGATCACATATATTTGCACGTAATAATGAACGGTGGCAATACCGCACGGCGTATACGCAACATGAATGCGCTGAAATCCTGGTAGAAAAGTAGCAAAATGGAATGGAGTGCTCCAATCCAAGAATCGTGAATTTACGCAAACACATGAGGCTATAAATTATGAATTCGTTCGCAAAGAGCAGCAAATTCGCACATTCTCATATCAAATACAATTTATGTGCCAGCGTAAAATGAATGAGAATATAAATGAACGAAAGTACAAAAAATGTATGCATAAACAAACAAATAACTCAGGAAAGCATAAGTGGAAGAGCATACAAAAACCAAAAAAATGGTGGGTGCTATGCGTTAAGTGCAATCATAAGTACGAACGCTGCGGTACATTTGGGAAATCTCTTATACGACACGTTAACCAAAAATTGGAGGAGACAAGGCGCTATTTTCGTGCCCCTGAATTGGACGCTGATTAAGTATTTAATTTATTTAATTCCATAGTTAATAGCACTTAGATCCGAAAGAAGTGGAAAGACGTTTTCGACTTCAAACTTTACTATTTATTTTTCAATGCACTTATATAAACATATCTAATACTGCTTTTTCGGATGACAGATATCAAATAAATGGGGAAAAAACAAAAAAAAAATTAAGAAAATAAAACTTTCAGCTGTTTAAATGTCAAAAATAAAGAATGCACCCGCGAAGAAACGTATCAAACAAAAAAAAAACCCAAAAACAAAAGAAAAAAACAACACATGGAAAACATGAGCACCATAAAAACAATCATATCTCACATCCAACCTATTCGCTTAACCAAAGGTTGGTTATTTCAATCTTCAAAAGTAGACTTTCTGCTCTTGGTATTCAGTCGTTTTCCATAAAACCCCATTGCGATCTTCACAAAGGAAGGTTCCCACAATTCCATCACTTCCTGTATGTAAGTCTTCTGAATATTTTTCTGATATTCCAATTAAAATATCAATTTTTCCAAAGACACTTAGTATATTTGGGATGCAATTTGTTCATGTCATTGTTCTAATGGTTTCATTCTGAAAACTTTAACCTGGTGTTACCTTAAAACCTGCCATGCATTTAAAAACAAATATAATAAAAATAATACATAAAAGAAATAAGAGCAAACACACAAGAAATTAAAGAGGAGATCCATCATAGCAAAAAAGTTACATTTCAACTAAATTTAGTGTGAAATATAAATATCTAATTTCTCACTTGAATACTTGAAATGTACCTTGGCTAAGTTTTCAGCTTTGCTGCTATTAATTTTAAAAAGAAAACTTGCGTAATCTTATTGGTTTTGTCAGAGAGCAAATCAGTTTAAAAAGTGACTTTCAACATGCCAGATTCTTCTTTGTCTGCTTGATTGGCGCGATAATCGCTTAGGAAATTTGGCCGAGTTTAGCAAAGCGCGCAATTCGTTTATTTGTCAAGTTAACTGGCTCAAGTTGGAAAGACCAAATGAAGCCGAGTTATTGTACACCTATTTTTTCTAATGCAGAGGAGGTCTCCATATAAGGGTCTTCCTCTTCCTCTGTTGCCACCTGCTGATATCGCATCGAATACTTTAAGAACCGGAGACGGAGCGTTTATATCCATTCGGATGACATGACCCAACCAGCGTGGCCGCTGGTCCTACCTAGTCCAAAGTAGCACCCTTTGGCAAGGGAGATTTATCATTGCATTTCGTGGCTGACATTATTCTCGATATATTAAGCTAAGTTCGACTTACACAGAGAGAATATAAGAAAAAAGTACGGCAAGCCAAACTTGAATCCTATAGAAATTTCTGCAGTAACGTCGAAGAAATGAGGAAAACAGCGAGACTTTGTAAGGTCCTTCATTTAGACCGCTCAGTAAGGCTGGATTCCATTCGAAAACCTGATGGTTCATACACCATTTCCAAATCGGAAACGTTTAATGCTCTACTCGAAACCCATTTTCCGGGTAGTAGAACTCCCTCTGAAGCTGAGAGTGGCATGAACAATGACGGTGGCAACGGTGGAACCTCTAGGTACAGCTGGTATATTGCTAGTCGGATAGTGACAAGGGAATCGATAAGGTTTTCCTTATTTTCCTTTGAGAACTTTAAGTCCCCTGGACCTGACGGAATATATCCAGAAATGCTTAAAAAAGGAGGAGACAGGCTGATTGAGGCCCTGAAAAGGATCTTCACAGCCTGTCTTGCATTTGGTTATATACCATCCCAATGGCGACGCGTAAGAGTAGTATTTATTCCAAAACCAGGAAAAGATGACTATTCCCTAGCAAAAGTTCCCTAGAAATCAACACGCTTACCAGAGTGGAAAATCATGTGAATCAGCCTTACACGATCTTATTAGAAAGATTGAAGCTGGGCTGGAAGCTGACGAATACACAATGGGCGTGTTCGTGGACATTGAGGGGGCTTTTGATAATGCCACTTTCAGCTCGATATGTTCTTCTGCCGAACGACACGGAGTTAATCAAGCCATTATAAAATGGATATACTCCATGCTCTCTGAGAGGCTGTTAACCGCTGGTGGGAGCGACGACGAGCAAATCACAGTCAGGGCCAAGCAAGGATGTCCCCAAGGGGGTGTTCTTTCTCCGCTGCTGTGGTGCTTCGTCGTAGACTCCCTATTAGCGGAGATGCAGGAACTCGGCTTTCACGTCCAAGCATATGCGGACGACGTCTGTGCGCTAACATCGGATAAATCCTTAAGGAGGCTTTGCACGAAAGTGCAGAGGATTCTTGACAAAATCGATGATTGGTGCATGAGACAAGGTCTTTCCGTTAATCCGAACAAAACAATCATAGTCTTGTTTACGAGAAAACGGAAATTGGATGGACTCAGTCTTCCAACACTGAAAGGTGTGACACTTGGTCTTTCCAACGAAGTTAAATATCTAGGAGTAATCTTGGATAAGAAGCTGACCTGGGAGACACACGTTTCACTGAAGGTGAATCGTGCATTGAAGATTTTTCAGCAATGCCGTAGAGCCTTTGGCAAAACTTGGGGTCTGAAACCTGCTGTGGTCCTATGGATATACACGGCACTTATCAGACCAATCATCACTTACGCTTCTGTGGTCTGGTGGCGACGGAGCATGGTTAAGTCCACAATCCGGGAACTATACAGGCTGCAAAGAAGTGTATGTTTATGCATCACGGGTGCCATGGGTACAACCTCTGGTGATGCCCTAAATGCTATGCTTGATTTGCTCCCCCTGGATCTTAAGATACAACAGGAAGCAATAAAAGCAATGTGTAGACTCCATAAATATGGGTTCTGGCACGAAGATGAAACTTCGGGACACAGAGAAATCTTTAAGTTGCTGTCGGAGCAGTATCCACTGTTTTTGGCACCTAAAGACGACCTGATACCCACAGTTTCATTCGGAAGGAAATTTGATGTCAGATTTCCATTGCGTGAGCAATGGAGCAATCCAGAATGCATGCAGGGAGGTTTGACGGATATTTTCTTTACCGATGGGTCCAAGACTGAAATAGGGTCTGGAGCCGGATGGTACTTAAACGATAGTAATAAGTATCACTATGCTATGGGGGAATGGCAATTGTTTTCCAAACAGAAGTTTTTGCCATCCTAAAAGTAGCCGAATGGATAATCGAGAGGAGATGGAGCGGGAAACAGATTGGAGTCTTCAGTGACAGTCGGGCTGCATTGAAGGGTCTGGAGAACGCGAAGCAAACCTCAAAGATTGTTCAAGAATGTAAGAAGAAGCTTGTACTTATATGGGTTCCGGGACACTTCGGTGTTCAAGGAAACGAAATTGCCGACGAATTGGCCAACCGTGGATCAGCGGTGCCCCCACAGGGGCCAGAGCCAATAATCGGAATCAGTCTCGCAGGAATCAAGAATTGGATCCACGATTATGTAGGCAATCTACATAAAGAGCGATGGTCCGGTCTAGAACGCTGCAGAACTGCAAAGTCTTTTGTGACAAGTCCGAACAGAAAACTGTCAAACTTCCTACTAAAACTTAGAAGGAAAGACATTCGGTTGATGGTCGGCATCATTACAGGGCACAACCCATGGGGTCAGCATATGACCACCATTGGAATCATCGAGGACCCGGTATGCCTGTCCTGCTTGGAGGAGGCGGATAGCACTGAGCACTTTCTCTGTCAGTGTCCTGCCTTTGGTAGAGCAAGGCTACGAGTATTGTGTTCCGATGTCTTGAGAATGAGTAATATTCGTTCTCTAAAACTGGAGGATATTTAGAGATTTGCCAAAGAATCTGGAAAATTCTCACAGGACTAACTATCTCTATCTCTGTCTCTATTCTTTCCTATCTCTTTCTCTGATACTTTTCTCCCTCCCTCCTTGACTATCTACCCCCTTTCCAGAGCTTTAAATACAATGGGCTTTTTAGCCTGAGTGTTTTGGGAGCCACCAAATCTCCTGGTGCTCCTTGGCTCGACCTCTTCAAATTCGAAATTCGAAGCTAAGTTCTTAAAAAATCAACAATTAATTTAAAATTCAAAAGAAAAAATGTTATCATTAAAAAAAATTTATTTTTTGCTACCTGGGGCTTATAGCACATACGACTTTTATATCTAATGATCTGTAATAACATTCCTTAACAGATTTCGGGTCATTAGTTCCGAGTGTCAATTTTAAATAGACCTAAGTAAGACATACATATTTATAAATAGTATTTCTGGAATGAGTACTGAAACTCTTATCTTACATTAAGTTTTTGGGAAAAACACCTTCATCGGATTCTATTTTTTGCAAGAAGCTTGATTTCGTTTCAAGTTTCTCCTGACATTTCAACTTCCTTCTGGATAGTTCTTCTCTAAGATATTTTTAGACGGCCAACCTTGCGACCACCTAGTGGATTCCAATCCAGTGCTTGATGGCAGATTTCATTTGCGTCCTTGCGGAGCGTATGCCCAATTCACCTGCACCTTTGTCAGTTTTATCATTTGAGCTACCGGCTGGATTTTGCACCTGTCGTATAGATTGTCTTTACTTATGGTGCTGTGCCATCAGATCTTCAATATCCTGCGTAACCTCTGTTTACACAGCTTTGATTTTTTTTTTTTCGATCCAATTATTTGTGAGCCAGGTTTTCGATACATACAAGAGTACTGATAGTACCTTTGACTTAAATATCCGTAATTTTGTATGTACGCTGAGGATGCTCGAAGACCAGATAGCTCGGAGATGTGCATACGTGCCGCTCGCTTTATTTATTCTGGCGATAACGTCTAGTTTCGCACTGTCTTCAGCGACAATAATACTACCTAAGTAGGTTAAGGTGTCAACGTTCTCAATTTGATCACCATTTAAGAGGAACGGGTGGCTGCTAGTAGAGCGAATTTTCATAGCTATCGGTTTTTTGTGACTTATTTTTAGCCCTGCATTCATTGATGTTGAGGACAGATCGTGAATTTTGTTCTGCATGTCGTGTATGTTTGACGTAGAGAAGGCAATATCATCAGCGTGGACAAGTTCTGCGAGATGTTCATAGAAGTTCCAATAAATACCTCTTCCTTTCCCCTCAATCAACGTAAAATTATCGGTAGCGTAAAGTTCATTAAGTCCACCCAGCCTTGAAACTCATTATAGTATCCCTCTCCTCTTTTCACTCAATCTGTTATGCACAATTGGATATACAAATCATAAACCCTCCATTCTAGCACCATTTAATGGTGAATCAGTCCTTTCAAAGAAGCTACTCAAATGCAGGAGAATTCCAAAACTGACCAATATCCGATGGTGAGAGCTCCTCAAGCGTGTATAAAAGGGTAAGGCCAAAACATCTCAGTTTAAGCCTCTCAAGAGCGCTGCAGGAATCTCCAGAACGAGCGAATTGTCATTCTAAGCAACAATCAGGCGCCACTCAAAGCATTGACATCCTATGAAGTTGAGTCCTCACAGATCTTTGAGTGTATCGATTAACTGAATTCGTTAGGAACGCACAATCTCATCCGGCTCATATGGGTCCCAGAACACAGGGCTATAACTAGGAACGAAATAGCGGATGTCTTGGCAAGAGAGTCTAGGGCCTCTTTACTAATAAAACAAACACACCACCAAGGAGAAGCTAAGGAGGGAAGAGCTAGGGAGGTTAACTACCACCAACTTATTCGGCTACGCTAGACGAAGTCCCCTCTTAAGCAAAATAAGTTTAGGAAACTCTTAAGAAGATGGTTGAGACATCTCGGCCGATTGCAGCTAGAGCATCTTAAGTTGAATAAGGGAACTAAATTTAAATGAGGTACTGTAATAAGTGGAAGATATAACAATCCATGAAATTGGGGGCAAAACCTCAAATCTATGTATCTAAGGTGATTTCACTTTACCCTCTTCTAGATATCTAAGGAAACTAAAGAAACTCAAATTATGTTTAAACTCATTAATTTTCCGACAGACGGTATCCAGTTAAGTCCACTACTCTTAGCATGACGAAGAACGCGAACTTGTATACTAGGGCTCTCGCTCAATATTCGTTGAGCTCACTCGGGGTCAGTCTAACCAATAGCAAACACAAGGTAACTGTTACCTCAGGGATGCTCTGTCTATTCGAATATCCCCGTAATCGTAATCTTTAAAGTGAGATATTCAGATGTTATCTAGATAGAAGAAAATTCATCAGGTTAAATGGTTTTCGTTAAGGCCACACAATTAAATTTTCTGGGTGCTCTCCACTACCATAATATTTTTTTTTTAAATAGGTAAATGATTTCTTCAGCAAGAGGTTGGTAACATACATATCAGCTGCCTTAGAATTTAAAGAAAACGGTGTCTTAATGAAAAAATAGCCAATATGTAGAAAATATACCTGAATTGGACTGGCCACACTTCCAATTATTTAAACTTGTTGTAATCTATTTGTAAATACTTGCTTGTACATCTATGCGAACATTTAATTAAAGCACTAAATTATGCTTCTGATTCCTTTATAATCGAGCCAGCAGACCAGAAACCAAATTAAATGGGATTATTCGCAAATATTTGCGGTGATGTGCGAATTTTCTCGCTTATTTGCAGATTAGAACAAATTTACAATAGGCATACAAATTTAAAGGTTTAGGTAAATTTAGGTATGTATCATTTGTCTGTTTAAATGAAAGAGTATTTTCCTATTGGCGTGCAAATTCGCATTTATTTGTCGCATCAAGCAAATATTTTTGCATTCAATTACTTCGCTATTCATGATTACCTTTCTAAATAGTTTTGAATGCGATTCAATATATAGAAAAATAATCAAAGTTTCAAATTTAGTGGAAATAGATTTTTCGTTTTTTCGATATTTCGAAAGTATATTATCTTAAGAATCTACTGTGAAATTTTCATGGGAACTCCCAATATTATAGCTACTATAGCCCATAAACTAGGTAGAGAGCGGTCCGCGCGCCCCTGTACCTCAAACTTTAAACTCATTTATCACGAAACGACTTTTTTCGGCCTGGTGTTGTCAAAACAAAACTATTCAACCGAATCTTCTGAAATTTTAATATATTGTTCACAACATCAATGTGCTTTTCCGCATTGCATTTTTTACTACTTAAATCTGAGATCTGTCCTAGGATTGTCAAACAATTTTGACAAGAAGGCCATACGAGTAAATAGAAAAAGGTAGGTGAAGAAAACGACTTCGATTCAATATCTGTTTGCAATGTCTTATTTTTGTCTGCATCAATTATTTGTACTGCTGGTGGGCATTTTTTTTTTTTTTGTTATGACCGAAGGTCATTTACATTATTCTCAATGCCTCTGCAAACACATTTAAATGCAATTTCACTACTCAATCAAATCAAGGATTAGCAAAATTGACAAATTTCACTATTCTCCACAAAGCAGATGCAAAAATTGGCATTAAATGTTTGAAGTGAAGTAGAAAAAAATAAAATGAAATAAAACAATATGAAATAGAAAAAAAAATTAAATAAAGTCAGTAAAATCAAATAAAATTAAATTAAATAAATTGAAATAAATAATAAAAAATAAATTAAACTAAATAAAACAGAATTAAATGAATTAAAATAAAAAACAAATTGAACCAAAAAAAAAAATTAAATTTAATTAAATTAAAAAAAATAATTAAATGAAGGAAAACTTTACTGTCTTAATGAATGTAAAGCAGTAATGCCAAATTTGGTCCGGACCTAACCTGATATACTAATATATAATATAAGTATGTATATCCGATATATACAAGGTGAAGTCCAAAATAAACAAGACTGGCGTCATAAAAATGTTTTTGAGTGTCCGTGTGTCTGACCATCGTCTGATCATTTTTTTATTGAGTCAGTGCGTTGGAAGTAACATACCTAGCTGACTTCCAGTGAAAGCTCGTTGACATTCAGTTCAGTGGAAGCGAAGTTATGGTGTCTGAAGTGTCAGTATGTTTGTGTTATGAGTTTCGAACAAAGAGCTAATATCAAATCGGGAAAAAGTTTAACGAAACATTTGAATTGATGAAAAAAGTGTATGGCAATGATTGTCTAAATCGTGCCAGAGTTTATGAGTGGCTTACACTATTCAGAGATGATTGTGAGATCATAAATGACAATGAACATAAATCACCGGAATCAGTAATCACCGAAAAATCCACCGAAATTGTTCGTAAATATATTAAAAATGAACTGAAATTATCATTGGAATTGATGGACTCGGAGTTGAATATCTCCGGAACATCGATTTATCGGATTTTAACTGATCTTTTGGCTAACGAAAGGTCTGTGCACGTTTCATTCCGCGGAAGTTAACTGAGGACCAAAAGATGCTCATAATTCAACATTCCAAAGACCTCATTAAAGAGGCGAGAAAAGACGAGAACTTCCTTTACAACATTGTAACTGGTGGTGAAACGTGGTGGTTCCAACATGAACATGAAACTAAGCGTCGAAGTGCCGAATGGAGGACCCCAGACGAGCCACCAGCCAAAAAATCGCGTTGGAAGAAATCAAAAATCAAGTCGATACTCATTTGTGATTACGATTCCAAGGGAATTGTCGAAAAGGAGTTCATACCAATGGGCCAAGCTATCAATGCAATTTTCTATTTTGGCGTTTTGAAGTGTTAGTTGCATCGCATTCGCCCTGAATACCGCGAAGAAGAAAGCTGGCGCTTATTGCATGTTAATGCCCCATCTCATCGATCCACTCTTGTGACTGATTTTATGACTAGAAATCGTATTGTAACTATCAATCACTCACCGTATTCGCCTGATATGGCTTTCTGTGACTTCTACCTATTCGAAAAATTGCATTTGGCCATGAAAGTAAAACGTTTTGCGTTCGTAGAGGCCATCCAAAAGGCTTGTACCGACATCGTGAAGGACATTCCGGTCAATGACCTGAAACACTCTTTCGAAAAGCTTTTGGATCACGCAAAACAATGTATCGAGGCCAGAGGGGCCTTTTTTGAATAAATAAACCCGAAGTTATCAGAACAAAGCTCTTGTCCTTTCTATTTTAGCTCAGTCTTGTTTATTTTGAACTACCCCTTGTATTAGTGTTTGAGTTTGCTTATGTATTGAATCAAGAAGAATTATTTAATGAAAAAAAAGCAAGAAAAGCGAAAGTTAATTTAATTGCCCAATTTGCTGATAGCTCGAGGAAGTCCGTAGATGACGTCTACTGAGGGTACAAAAAATTATGACACATATACGAATGTGAAATTCTTTATAACATTTTAAAATAAGCAACAACAGGCTAACAAATTTTGATCAGAATTTTGTATACAAACCTCTTCTTTGCAGGCGTCAGTTTTAGTTATTTTTTCATTACTTTCCTATTAATATTTTTCTATAACCCTGAAAGCACAGAATTGTTCGGAAGAAGGTATTTTATAAACTTGAATTTCGAGAGAGAAATTTTGTTAGTTAACCCATTTTCGGCAGCTGGTCGATTTTTCGACCACCAACTTCGGACTCCAATATCTCAGAAACTAAATGTAAATTTATTGATCAGTTTTCACAAGTTTTAAATTTGGAATTTAGTTAATTTCTAGAGCATAATTTTTTAAGAAAAAAAGGTTCGGGCAGATTTTTGTAAAAGAATGAAATTATCACTATTTTTACGTGTTTTTTTTGCAGATGAAAAAATAATGAAAAACAAAAAAAACAAATAATTGTTACTAATTTATTGTGAAGAGAAAAGATGAAATTAAGAGAATCAAAAAAGTAACATATCGATATTGCAATAATTTTTACTGTTTCATGGACGTAAACTTTAGTGGTCGAGAAATCGACCGCTGGCCAGGAACTGTCATGTAGGATAGAACAAAATCTAGCAATATTTTTTTCTTATTGAAAGAGATGGAAGTGAGTATCTTTGTGGTATAGGAAAGGTACTACCCCTGCAGGGAAAATCAGTACTAGTGAACCAAAATTCTAGTTCAACACTAGTACCTTACCTCCAAAATCGAACCTGTCCTATATTGAATGGTACGGGACTATTAGAAAATACCTACAAATCGAACTAGTTCTCATTCGTCTAATATCGAACTAGGGCAGAACTATCCTAAAAGGGATGTAGCGGTGGAGCGTAGGTTTATTGGAATATTGTACCTATCGAGGTACCATACTTTGCCACACATTGACCACTACTGGTCTGTTCGACCGGACATGGGGGTTCCAATTGTGAAGCAGGCTATGAGTCGTCATCGGTTTAAAAAAAATTAAGCAGTTTTTTCCATCTCGCTGACAACACGAATTTAAACGCAGCAGACCGTTTTGCGAAGGTTCGTCCTATTACTGTCGCTCTCAACAAAAAGTTTATGCAGTTTGGAGTATTTAGCCATAATCTCTCTATAGACGAACAGATGATCCCATACTTTGGACGCCACTCCTGCAAAATGTTTATCAAGGGAAAGCCAATCCGGTTTGGGTTTAAAACATGGTGCTTATGCTCTGAAAGTGAGTACTTATTTTCTAGTTCATTGTACGGGGGAGCAGCAACCCCTCACGATAAAACTATTGGACTAGGCGCACAAACAGTCTTAGACTTGCTTGCCAACGTATCTGACCCTGAGTGCCACATCATTTTCTTTGATAATTTTTTCTCTTCATACCATCTAATGTGCCTTCTGAACGAACGTCGATTTTTTGCAACTGGTACTATACGCTAAAATAGAATGGGCGATTCTCCTTTGAGAAATTTAAAAAAAGAAATACGAGGAACATTTGACCAACTACTTGATCATCAGCAAGAAATATTGACTGTTCGGTGGAATGATAATGCTGTAGTCAATGTTATAACTAATAACTCCACAGTCAATCCAATTATTAGCACTAAAAGATATTGTCGGAAGAAAATACAAACTATCACTATCCCGCAGCCAAAAGTTATACAAGAGTATAATGATGGCATGGGTGGTGTGGATCTCCATGATAATGCGGTGGCAAATTATAGAATATGTATGAGAGGAAAAAAATGGTGGTGGTCAATACGGACAAATGCTCTTGGTAACGCAATGGTCAATGTATGGAACTTCATTGTATGATGGCAAGAATTGAAAAGATAAAACCACTGTCACAAATTGATTTTCGTTCCAAAGTCACAATAGAATTATTGAATTACGACAAGCACGAGGACGTGTATGAAAACGAACATGGAGATGAAGGTCCATCGAACCTTCCTCGGATCAATGAAAGGGTACACGCCGTCATGAGAAGCATTGAAAACAAATTTCGGCGGTGTAAATTTTGCAAGAAACATACTATTTTTACTTGCAAAAAATGCAATATTCATACATATAAATGTTTTGATGATTATCATGAAAATTTGGAAGCTGACTTTTCCATCAATAAAACAACAAAAAAATATTTGTATTTGAAATAAATTTACTTCGTGTGCTAAATTTTTTTCCATAAATGTTTTATATTTTTTTAATATATTTGACTGTTTTTGGCCAGCGGTCGATTTTTCGACCAGTCCATATCTAAAACACCGATGGTCAGAATTTTTTTTTATTTTTAATTTTTCTTGATTATGGTCCTATAAGCACTGACTAAACAGGAAATGGAAAAATTATGTCGAATTCTTGTAGCGGCCGAAAATGGGTTAATCTCGCTATTTAATTCCGGATTGGGAGCTATGTTCGAAAGAACAGATAAAGCACAAGTTATTGATATGGGAGCGTTGATACCATAACTTTTTCTTGAAAAGGCAAATTCAAAGAATTTCGGATGGCGAGGAGTTCTAGAGAGAATATTAACAGCGACATTTTCGGAAAGAGAAGGACAGTCAACTGAGCCAGTAATGATGTTAATGGCAAATGAGCAGATTTTTATTACTTGACAACGAAAATAGTAAGACGATAGTGGTAGTGAAAAATTTAGTGAGCGGGTAGCAAATTTTAGAAACAGTTTTTGTGTAAGGCCCCCAAATACAATTGGAATACCTCTGACCACGAGTAAACTAGTAATCAAAAACAACATTATCCAAGAGGCCAATAGGTCATGAAGATACATGTGTAACAGCTAGGGTACTATGGCCGCAAATAAACCAGAAAAAAACAAAGGGAATGCTTAGCCTCTCAGAAGATGATATCTCTAAAGTCGTGGCTTGTATAACCAGTCATTGGCTATTTGGCAGGCATTCCTCGAGACTAGGAGTTTTCTCCTACAAATATTGCAGAAGTTGTAGAGATGAGAAAGAGGAAGAAACAGTTGAGCACTTCCTTTGCAATTGTCCAGCCCTAGCTTAAATCAGAGCAGGTTTTCTAGGTAAATACTTTTTCAGCTCTCTTACGGAACTGTCTGGCGTGGAAATGGGATCAATTCTGAGCTTCATAAGAGCCAAAAAATGGTTCCACGATGGAAGGTAAATGGGGTTCCCGTGCAGCACTGTGGTATCACAACGGAACTCTAAGGTCTAAGAGACCTAACCATAACCTAACCTAACATAACGCCTCCAAATAAAAACTGCATACGCCATTCTTGACCTCACCAATGCACAATACAGAGTGAGTAAGTGTGTAGTGGTTCGTAAACGCTTCACAGTTTCTTCGTAGATTAGGTTTTATGTGAGATGGACCGATGTGCAAATACCTCCAAAAATTTGCTTCTGAAGTTTCTTCTACTCCAAA
Organism: Anastrepha fraterculus; assembly: GCA_037575425.1. Taxonomy (NCBI): domain Eukaryota; kingdom Metazoa; phylum Arthropoda; class Insecta; order Diptera; family Tephritidae; genus Anastrepha; species Anastrepha fraterculus. The sequence continues at coordinate 333,277 of JAYXIM010025705.1, forward strand.
AAGTCACTTCAATGGAAAAAGAGTTTATGACGAAAAGGTCTGCACCTCCACCTCCAGCAATTTTTTTGGTCAGATAACCGCACACTGGCAGTAAAATGGATTGAGGTGTTGGAGCTGGCATATTTTCTCATAGACTTAAAATTGGAAAATCCGTGCGTCTCCCCAATGCCTGCAGTGTCTTCCAGGCGAAAGTACTGGCAATTGGGGAAGCTTGTAGGCTACTAATCGCAGATCCCTCTTTTAAGGGCAATATCGCTATTCTTTCGGATAACCAAGCCGCAATCCAGGCACTGGATTCGGCGACTACAACCTCTAAACTGGTAGAACAAAGCAGGACTAACCTTACCACCTTGAGCGTAAACCCTAAAGTTACCTTAATCTGGGTCCCGGGACATCGAAGCATTGAAGGTAATGAAAGAGCAGATGAACTGGCAAGAAGAGAATCTGCCATGAATAACGCTCTTGCAGAATTCACACCACTAGGTACAATCAAGAGTGCAATTTCCCTAAAATACCTCCGAATCGCGGATTGTAGATGGAGAGACCAGACGAAATGCAAATATTGATAAACATGAAACGACGGGACGCCTGGAGACTAACGGCAGTCATAACTGGCTTTTGATCTGTGGGAAAACAAGCAGCCAAAACTGGCATCCCTGGCAACAAATACTGTCACAGCTGCAAACAACCGGAGAAAAAGGAAACAATCTTCCATTTCCTCTGTGAATGCCCTGCCCTACGAAAGGACAAAATGTTAACCCTGGGTAAACCGCTGTTCGAGAGTATCGAACAACTGCCTGGCTTAGATGTCAACAACCTGATATAGTCATGCTGTAAATAACCGTTAAGCAAGTTGGTAACGAGGATGTGGCAACAAAATGGTGCTGAAGCGCTTGTTGGATTCTGGAAGAATCACCACTTAAACCAACCAACCAACCAACCAGACACTTATATACATACATACGTACGTTTTGTATGTCTTCTAGCCACACTATATACATAAGTGCACACTTCGTTAGTTGACACCAGTTATTATTTTTTCTTTTTTTGGTTACTTGTATATTAACTTTCGTCCACAATCTCTTTTGTTTAGTCAGCTGTTGTTCCCGTTGCTGTTGTTGTAATAATAAATAATAAATGTACGTTTTGGTTGATTTCTATCATAATATATCGCTCACCACACCACCAGCTTTCAGCAGCAGTAAATTATCCTAAATCTATGTACGCAGTTCGGTTTTGTTTAGTCTTGCTCGGTTTATGTATAAATATTTTGTACATATAAATCTTTGTCTTTTTTGTATTTATTGTCGCATTAGCCATAGTTGAATTATGACATCACATTAAATATCACAAGACACAATAACCGCTCAATAGCTCTGCGTCACTACCCTCCTCCCTTACACACACACACACACGCACGGAATTTCCTTCCGTTTAGCTAAATTATGTGCGCGCGTGTCCTTGCCATTTATTCATTTGATCTATAACCGAGACCAAGAAATAAAAGGCAAACATTGGCGCTCACTCCCATTCACAAACTCACACATACATGCTTATTTGTTGTAAATAACTGTGGTAAATACAAACCCACTCATATTTGGCGTTTGCTTGCCTCCTTACCGGCGTTGGCTTCTCTCAACATCCAGCGATGTTAGATTTCACGCGTTATTATCTGGTGTTTCCTAATGTGAATGTGTATGTGTGTGTGCTATAATATTTGTACGTCCTTGCTATCAGCGCCGCACGTAATTTATTGAAGAGGTTTTTCAAGGTTTCGCTAACGAACTCACCAGCGCACGTTCATTGGCCTTTGCAGCTACACTCTGTCTTACTTTGCAGCACTTCTCTTCCGTTTTGACGATCTTCCGCCAGCTCAGATGTGTCGCTGATTTGTCTATTTACACGGTGTTCAAAACTCGTTAGCCATCAACTTTGTTATAAGGCATTAAAACCTATGTATATATGTGCATGTGTTTGTGTGTGTGAGCGCGGACGTGCTTGCGTAAGCGTTAGCGTTCACATCAAGCTCGAATTACTTGTCGGAAGCTTGCGATGAAGCGATGGCTTTTGAATCGATAAATGGGAATATTCGCTTAAAACCCCTTCCAGTATTTGCGCGTAGATGTGCGTAGGTTAAATAATCTCTAGAAATACTAAAATTCGTAAATATTTGTAATATTTTTATGGTATAAATGTGTGCGCTTAAACCATTTTCAGTGAAAATTTTCAGTTTAGTACTTTAAAGATTTCACTAAATATAATAAATTAATTTTTTTTGCAAATTGTACACTACGAGCACTGAATCTTTTGTTTTGTTATTTTTTGTTTTGTTCTTATTACTTTCCCCTTTTTGCATCTCCATTTTCACGCACTTCCTTTTCCTCTTTCCTTTTGTTTTCTTTTTCTGTGTGAAACTACTGCCACGCACAGGAGAAATGGAGTGTGAAAATGTGTGCCATTTTCTATGTAAAGTTGTAAGCCAAGGTTGTTGCAAACTTTGTAGTTTCCCGATCATTGACATTTGAAATGAAAATAGTGGGAAATTATTGTGTCAACGGCAGAAATTCAAAAGTAAAGTAAAGAGAAGTAAATGCTTTGGGTTGCGTTACAAAGGCCGGCGCTGTGCTTGCACTATTGCGAGCTGACAATGAATTCTAAGTGAAGATTTAACAATTAACTGTGCACTAAAGGTCAATCGAATAATTTTTGGTGCATTTTGAACAGAAAAAAATATTATTGTTTTTAGAATGTTTTCAAGTAAACGTTTTTTCGTCTTATTTCGTAGATGAAATTAAGGAAAATAAGGAAAATGTTGCTGGTAAGGTTCAGCAGATTTAAATGCAATATGCGAAATTTTGCTCTGGAACTTTCCTTCAGTTTGCAGGCAACTCTTAATATAATTCCGCGATGGAAGAAGTCCTGTTGTTGTTGTAGCAGCATAAATATTCCCCATACTTGGGCAGAAAATGCTGCTGAAGTTAAAGTCCATGGCCGGATATAAATCCGAGTCGTTCCGGTAACGTAGAACCGACTGTCATGGGAACGTTAAAAGAAGTTCTCGTCCCAATTGATGTAAAACTTGCCCAACTCTTTTTTGGAAGCTTTTTTCGGCCAATTTTGAGTAATCAAGAAAATTTTTAAATTTGCTGAAAATGGTATAACCGCTTCACGTCAAGTATGAAAAAAATGTGGCGGTTGCAATGAAGTCTACTTACCAACCTCTCGAAAGCTCAGGTGCGTCGTTAAAGTTGTGTGAGCTCTGTAGTGGAATTCACTAACACATTTTGACGATAATCGCATCATTATCTTTCCTTAACCACAATTTTAACGATTTTGCTATTCGGTAATCCGATTCATAACAAAAATTAATAAGATAAATTCAGCTGTTTTGGTTATCACAGACTAACCTACACTAATGACGACCCCTGCATGCACCTGTATAACACGGTACTTGTAAAACACGGTACAAGAACTGATATTAATATAACACGATTTTGAAAAATATGCATTTTAAATTTGAACTTTTTTTCCGTTCAATAAGGGGAATACCCCATATAAAATTATTATTATTAGGCTTTGAATATATTTTTTGTTGTATTTTTTAATTTTTGTATTTCATCATAAAACTGAATTTAATTTATTTTTCTTAATAAAAATTTCAAGGTAAATTCCTTTTTCATTATGTAGTATTTGGAACGAAATTTCAGCTATCATACAACTTTACACCTTAAGATTTGGTTTCGATATAGCACGGTACGAATTAACCCTGTTATACGAGAAACGCCTGTATTCACTTGGTCTCACGTCGTTAAGTCCTTTTTTGTTTTTACAATATTCGAAATATTTTCCATGCTAAATTGTATGCATTAATAATTTATAAAAATAGACTTCATTGCATAAACAAAGCTTTGTAAATCAAAGTTCTACAAAAGTTCAAAAAATTCGCATCAAAATGTCCCACTACAGTCTTGTGCAGACTTTTGCTTCCACAACTACAGCTCTCCACTCCGATCGATCCTCTGCTACGCCTTTCCAGTTTACGATCCTCATTTTCTGCAGGTCGACTGTGACCTCATCAATCCAGCATTTGTTTGGTCTCCCTCGACCGCTACGTCCAACCACTTGCCCATGGAACGCTATACTGGCAATTCGCCATTTGAGCATTGCGTACATGTGTCTCAACCATCTGATTCGTTAACTTTTTATAAAGCGTATTGCGTTTCCATTTTGAATTAATGCATCGAGTTCGTGACTGTATCTTATCCGATATGTGCCGTCATCACGGCGGAAGAGACCATATATATTTCGCGGTATGTGTCTTTCAAACCTCAGTATTTGGTCCATGTCTGTTGTTTAAAGTGCCCACACCTCGCTGCTGTATGTTAGTAAGAGTCGTACAAGCGCTTTATACATTGCCATCTTTTGAGCTTTTGACAGCAATCGAGACTTAAATATTGTTATGTGTGCAAAGAATGATTTTTTTGCCGCGCTTACTCGGTCATTTATTGCCACGGAAGAGTGAGAATTACTACTGATGAAGAGACCTAAGTATTTAAATTTGTCGACCCTCACAATGCAATCATCATCGATTTCAATGTGTGGATCTTACTTGGTTGCGAAGTGCATAATTTTGTTTTCTCTGTGTTGATACGTAGACTCACCTCTAAAGCTGAATTTTTCAATCGCTCATACATATTTTTAAGCTCCTGTTCCTTGTGCGCAATCACGACAATGTCATAGCCATCAGCTAACATTTGCGAGCTGCTGTAAAATATTGAATTGCCACATTTTATTTTGCATACTACCTCATGCAGTAATAAATTAAAAATTCTCGTTGATAGTGAGTTGCTTTAATTTACGCCTGATGAAATGCTGAATTCGTTGGGGATATTTCCACTTATCATAACCCTCGCATTGGTATTTGATAGCGTTATCTGGACTAGTTTTAGAATTTTTCGCGGTTTTTTTTTATTTTTTGTTTTCCCTTGTTCACTTCTCTAGGGAGCATAGGGGCTTGACAAGACATTTCCATCGAACACGGTTCTATGCTGTTGTTTTTGCACCTTTCCATGAGATGTGGGCATCTGCTAGTTCGTGTTTTTTGGTCGATCGCGACCTCTGCTCCCTTGCGCGTTCCAGTCCAGTGACATTCTCGTGATGCCTGATTTGTCGTTTGATTTGCCTGCCGATGGGTTCTTCGTTCGTTAATATCCACAGTGCATCGTTACTGAAGTTTGGCTAGAATATTCTACAGATGATGCAGAGGCATTTGTTAAAGAAGAATTGTTACCTCTATGTGATGGCGTAGGTACCAGCAATATTTCGCTTCCGCACAACATCACTGCGCTTACACATGATCCGTATATTTGTAGTTTAGTGCGCCTGGAGATTTGCGAACTCTCCCATACTGTATGTATTCGCCCGAATGCACTGTTTAGCCTGCAGTTGATATCTTCATCTGCTCCACCATCTGCCGTGATGATGCAGCCGAGATAGCAGAAGCTTTCGACGAATTCCACCGGGCATCCGTCAACCAATATCTGCCTTGCTCTATTGTGGTAAACTCTCATGGCCTTGGTATTGGCGATGTAAACCTCCAGTCCGACAGTGCCTGTCAGCGCGACTAATTTGTCCGCCTTCGCTTGCATGTCAGAGAGTTTTTGAGAGAGGAGACAGATGTCAGCGGCGAAGTCCAGGTCCTCAAGATGTCTGGTGAAACTCCATACGATGCAGTTTTTGTGCAGGGTTAGTTGGCTCATGAAGTCATCAAGGACGGTATACGCTGTTTAAACGTTATGCGTCTTGATATTGATCCAAAAAGAAGGGGTCTACATTTTTATGCCGCCGCCGAATGACAATTGGTTCTTGATGAGAAGCTTTTCCGTGCTCGGAAGTTTGCCATTCGCGGCCGAAGGTAACCGCTACCTTTTGTCACTTTCAGTGGTCATGGACATAGTGATTTTCAAAGTTGCGCTTTACCGATTGGTATTCACGCTCACGTAACCATTCGCTTACTGCGCACCGAAAAAACATAAATTCTTATTGCCGCCTGTAAGTGATATTGAAAAATGCAACGCATTTGCTCTAATTTTATTTTCATTTTGGAACGCTGTAACACACAAATTTCTGCATAGAGCACAAAACTCTTAAGAAGTGTAATACTTTTTTTAATATTTTGCTTTTAAAGCATCGTAGGATAAAAGGGTCAGTGCTTTTTTCCATCAGTCATAAAGTCTGCCTTATTTTAAGAATTCCCTGCGATCGGAAGGTTTTGTCAAAAAAAAAAATTATGCTTATAATTACTATATTGTAATTATCATTTAAAAAGGCCAAGCAATTTTTGTGAACTTTTTTGTTTAATTTACTTCTCGCTACATTAGAAAGTACAGCTAAATCATTTCTAAGCAATGTTTGCAGAATTAGCTCTGGGTCACCGAAAATATATTCGCCTACAAAAATTGTATGTGGAAGGTAAAAGTAAATTATTCATTGAAAATTAATGCAATGGGATGATGATTTACTTTTAGCAGAAATATTAATTTGCATTTACACAGGTCATCCTAGTAGTCATACTCGCACGTAGGTATGCGCATTCACGTGTAAAATTAAATTTAATACACGCATACCTTCCCACTGCAGCCGCAAACCGAAGCTGAGAGCGTAAATTAAGTGCAAAGCAAATAAAATATAATAAAAAATGTAACAACTTTTCCGATGCGCGCTACGTACAAACAAACATGTATACACACATACATATAGCACCCAGCAACGGGGGCAGTAAACCCAGCAAATGTTAAGCAACCAAGCCACACATTCACATAATAGTGTATGTATGTATGTGTACATATATATATGTATATATGATTTTATAAATGTATGCGTGTAGAGCACCGCAAAGCTTGTTGAAATGCGCGAAACTTTTCTCGCCATTCTCATTCATTTTCATAAGTGGCCAGACCGCACCTGGTGAGCGCTGACGTAAATACAGATGAAGCGTTGAGTGCCAAGAGGCCAAGGGTGAGCGTAAGTGTGCGCTGTGTGAGCGGTCGGAGAAAAGTTAAATGGTTGCATGTGGTTTAAATTGCTATAAGTGCTTTTGTTGGTGCTGCTGACGCTTTTAAATGCTTTTAATACAGTCACGTTAGTGGGGGATTTGCGCGCGCATACATACATACATACATACACACAAGTACATCTCCCCACCTGCGGTATTGTGGTTACATATATTTATTGCTTCTTCGCATTTGAAATTATGATGTTGGTATTTCCGTTTGTGTGAAGAGGGCAACAGCAAGGCTATATCAAAGTTGATCCTGTGTCGATGTGGTTTATAGAATTAGAAAAAATCCAACGCTGATTTGGTTAGAGCTCGGCAGTCATTTGCCTGGCTATGAGTTATTTGCGGTAAATTCATCCGCTCCTCACAAATATACAGACTGCGTGCGTTCTATCTGAATGTATTTAGTTCTACTAGTTGTTGTACCAACACTTCTTAATATTTTTAGTTATCACATAAATTTCTTAGTTTCTTCTCTGAGATGAGATTTGATTTTACGCCCTCGTAAACTCATACGAGTAATTTTTATCTGAATTAAATCTTATCACTAATTCAAACACACCGATGCGTAAATGCACGCCCACGCCCACGCCTACATATACAGTAAATGAACTAAAGTTCGTTGAGAAATAAAAATTCGTCCAAACCATACTTAGATATGGGCAACCTCAAAAAAAGCTTAGCCAAATTTAAACTGTGTACATTTCATTAAAAATGATATAAGTATTTCAATTCAAAGCTACTTTTTTGAATATTTTGTGCAAGAACTAAATGGAATACAAATTGCTCAGAGCTAAAACAAACATATTATTTTCATTCCCCACAAAAGTTGGAATGGTAAAGCCACTACTTTATAGAATTAATTCAAAATCTTCTTCGTTTTCTTTATTGGCGCGGTAAGCACTTAAACGATTTTGGCCGAGTTTCAAAAAGCGCGCCAATCATTTCTTCCTCGTGCTAACCGGCGCCAGTTGGACACACCAAATGAATCCAATCTTTTCAAAGCAGAGAGGTCTACCAGTTGGTGCCCCATCGAATACTTGCAGAGCCGGGGCGTCTGTATCCATTCGGACGACATGACCCAGGCAACGAAGCTGCTGGATCTTTATTTGCTGAGTATGTCTATGTCGTCCTAAAGCTCATACAGCTCATCGTTCCATCGCCTGCGATACTCGCCGTCGCCAACGTACAAAGGTCCAAAAGTCTTCCGCTGAACCTTTCTCTCAAACACTCCAAGGGGCGCCTCATCGGATTTTGACATCTTCTAAGCTTCTACGCCATACGTCAAGACGAGTATGATGAGAGCCTTGTAGAGTGTTATTTTTATTTTGCCGACTTAGTCTAAACTAGCACTTGTCGGCAAGAGAGATTCTCCAAATCATAGCCCAAGAAAAATATCTAACCGGCAGTATTAAACATTACGCTTTATCACTTTTAAATTGCCTCATAATAAGACCCGATTCAGTTAAAAAATACGTCGTGAAGTATGAATAACTAAAGACTTTAGCCGAAGACGTTCGGAGTTTTTCACTTCAATTATATAAAGGGTGGTTAAGTTTTAAGGGCCGATATCGATTTTGAATAAATACAATTTTTTTCGGAAATTATTATCATTTATCTTTATTATGATAATATTGGTATGGCTGCAGTGGCACCGTCCTGTTGAAACCACATATCGTCCACATTCATATCTTCCAATTCGGGTCATAAAAAGTTCGTTATCATCTCACGATAGCGAACACTATTCACAGTAACTGCCTGACCGGCCTCATTTTGGAAAAAATACGGCCCAATGATGACGCCGGCCCATAATTATCATATCGGATTATCATTCGCCCAAATGCGGCAATTCTGCTTATTGACGAATCCACTGAGGTGAAAATGTGCCTCATCAGTGAAATCACGAAGTGCGCGATATGCATTTTGATTTGAACGCCCGTTTTCATAATAAGCCTGAATAACTTTAACGCGTTGCTCGATTGTGTATCTTTCCATGGTTCAAATTGAGTTGGTCTAAAATTAAAAAATGTCAAATGAAATGCAGAAAAAAGATTGATGTTTAGGTGTGGTTCACATTAAACATCGGCCCTTAAAATTTAACCATAATCATTTGGAATATGAATCACATTGAACCATTAATAAATCTCTCGAAACATATCGACGGTAATGCCACCCACGCATAGCGGCAGCTGTAATAGATCTAGCTGGAATAAACTTATAAAATCCACAAATACGAGATTTTGTTAAAAATAATTGGACTTGAGCTGTTTAAGCCAACAGCTAAGCGCGAGTTTAAATTTGAATAAAATCAGTGCAATATCATATAAAATCAAAGAGCCAATCTTTTAGGCTCATCAAACCACTGTATACATTTTACTTCGATCTCCTGACAAAACTAAAAAATTAGTGCTTCATTGACAGATGCAAGATAAGATAAGATGAGTCAGGCGCTTCAAGATCTGTAGAAATTGCCACACATTTTTCTGCTAGCAAACCTAACCCATCGCTCTCAATTTTAAAGTATTTATTTGTATACGATGTTTGACTTCTTGATAGTGATCATATTAAACGATCTGATGATAACTGGAATATGTTCAGAACTTCGAGAACTTCTTCTTCTTTTTTCTCTGGAAGTTTATCTAACTTCATATTTTTGAAGTTCCTGAAGTCCTTTTCTCTAGCTTTTAAGGCTTCATAAGATAAAATACCCATTGGCATGGCAAACTTTTGAATAATATCTGCTCATGCATCAAAAACTTAGCGATTGAATGAATGAAGAGAAGGCCTCTTCCTGGCCTTCCTTGAGACACTCAAGAGCAGACAACGAATATTTCGTGGGATATACCACCAATAGCGACCGCGTAACGTCTTCCGCATAAATACGATTTCACCAACTGCAGGAAAACAGAGTGAAATCCAAGCGAAGATAATTTATTTGAAAAAAATATTGTAAGATGGCAAGATTGGACACTGTAGACTGCCCAAATATAAATAAAATCAGATAATAAGTGTGTGTGCATAACTTTCAAATTGATGTGCATGTTCCTCTAGCAGTTTAAGGAAAACATATATATCATATTTTAATCTCAAGATCTCCAAATACATCCACGAATTCAACTAATAAAACATAATAAACCAATAATCCATCATAAGTTTGCTGCTAATTGGCAATTAGGTGACATATATGGGGTGTTTCATAGTCGAAAGCGGCTTTTTGACAGGCCATGGAGTGATTAGGCTGGAATTTGGAATTTCGATATACTGCAACTCCCATCTGATACTTTATGGAAAGATTTCAACGAGGTTTATCGGCTCGAATGCCTACAGTAAAATTCTAGTAAAATCGATTTTATGTATCGTCAGAAACCATAACAAGCCCAACGTAAAATACTAAATTCGTAGCATAATTTTCCTCATAACAGCAAATAATTCAAACAGGAGTCAAATAGGAGTTTAAATTGGAATCAGTGTCCTGATTCAGTAACCCACAAGCGAGCTTGGCAGGCTAAGAGAGGCTGCCGATGGACAAAACTGATGTTACTTGTCATGTCCAACCAACTGTCGAAGTTCCTCCTGTCATTAAGCAGAGGCGACTGTAGGCGGCTGGTTAGACTGAGGACGGGCCAGTTTCTATGGGCAAAGCAAACAGTGCACTCTGCCCACCATGTGAAGAGGAGAATGAGACGGCGAACTTCTTTCTGTGCGTCTGTCGGGCCTTCGTTCGAATCACACTTGTGGTCTTTGGCACTGATGTGTTAAGAAGCGACCACCTTGGCTGCTTGGCACCACAAGATCTACTCAGATTTCTTCAGAGGTCGAGCAGATTTAAAGAAAATTAAAGCCGAACCCTAGTGCAGTACAATGTACTTAATTATGTCGGAGTGCTCTACTCGTCGCACAGACTGTCCCGACAAAAACAAAAAAAGGGCAGGGAATTGCACCATGTCTATTTTAGCTGGTCCCTTGTCTTATAAAATTTACACATTTTTATCTGGAGGACGCGAGTTTAACTTACGGTTAGTAGGGGTGAAGTCATTTCTCAGACTTCAATATTTGATTACAAATCCATGCACTGCCCTTTAGTTGCTAGAAAATAAATTTTACACTCATCCCATCCTGCCTTTTGCTATTTGACAAAATGCCACATCTTCTCCACTCACTTTCCAACTTCATTCAAAATGCGCTACCGTAACGAAGTTGTCGTCACTTTGTTGCTACTGCACTTTACAACAACAGCAATGAAGCCCCTGCCAATGCTGATAAGCATTTGTCTTTGTGCGCCCACAAAAAAGTAAAAGTTGCTACAAAAAAATATAAAAGGTATAGAAACTAAAGTAAATTTTAGAGGCAGTGAAATGAAAAATGACGCACCGACTCGTTGCCAAGTAGCGGACAAGTAGCGAGCGTAAAAAACGTATAAGAAAATCAATGATGAGCAGGAGAGGTAGAGACGCGCCAGGAGCTACGGAGGAAGCATTTGTGAGTAGGCGTCGAGAAATTGTTGGCAATGAAATTGCAATGCTTGCGAAAATGTGATAGCCAAGAAAAGTGCATAAGAAAAGGCAAATACTTTTGATGTAGAATATGAATGTGTGTGTAAGTTTACTAATACATACGTGCATCGAGTGAAAAGGTTTACAAAAATTAGATAATGAAATAGCAACACAGTTTGCGTGATATCTGGAGCTCGGGAACAAAAAAATAAAAGTAAGGATTTCAAAAAAATGTAACTGTAAGAAAAAAAGCAAAAAGTTGTAACGAAAAAGAAAAAATGCAGTAAGTGATGCAGTAAATGAGGTTGAGTACAAAAAATACAACAGCACGTTTTTCCCCCACGCTGCTATGTGTCTTTTTGCACCAGAAGAAAAATATATAAAATTGAATTCGAAGTAGCCTGCACTAATTTTTCAATTACAAAAAATTGTAGAGAAGACCACAAAAGCAATAACCAAACTTAAGGAAAATTCTGCGAGCAATCAAATGAGAAAAAATATTTACAGAGCGTGCACCGGCATACGATGCAGAAGAATTTTCAATAATATTGGATGCCAATTAAAATATTTATTGGAATAAGAATTCATTACACTAATTTACAACCAAAAAGATATTTGAACTTGATGGCACATGATTTTTTTTCGGCCGTGTAATTTTCGAGATATCGCCATTTTAGGATTAAAAAGAATAAAAGGCTGATCCCAAAATTGTTTTGATATCTGAAGAATCTTTTAGCCGATTCAGAAAAATTATTTATCAAATTAAAAGTCACTAAATGTTCCATCGTTCATATTTTCAAGAAATTAGTTTGGGGGAAAAAATCCATTATTTTTCGGTAGATGAATGTAGTGATCGATATCTCATAAAGTACCAATCAAACAATTTAAAGTTTCTGTTCGTTGTCGTGGCAACATTTCACACTAAAAAAATTATTTTGCCGCTATATTTGGTTCCATTCAGCTGGGAGCTACAGGATGTTTATAAAGAAAAAATTCGGTTCCTTCTAGAAATTTTCTTAGGTAATGACCAAGCCGTTGAAATTGTGAATAGTGTTAATGGTACCGATACTGTAACAGATCGTGCAATTTTGGCTTCGTCGAGGCATTTTTCATTATAAAGAATGTGGATAATATCGAAAAAGTCAATAAAATCTGAAAAATAATCGAAGTTGACTGGCTGGTTAGTAGTCGCAGCATAGCCAAAAAGCTAAAGATCGATCATATAATAGTGCAAAGCCATTTGCAAAAATTATTAAGCGAAATTATTTGCCAAAATATAAAACAATATATATTCGAGAGTATATGCCGGTTTTATATATTTAATGATTTTTTCTCTTTTTCAATTCAGAAAACATTAAAAAAAATCAGGTGCAGCATCGTACACGTGGTAGAAGTGAAACTTCTGTGTGTGAATGAGTGTGAATAAGAGAGAGAGAGAGAGAGAGAGAGAGAAAGAGAGAGAAAGAGCGAGAGAGGAAGAGAAGGAGACAGGGATAATTTCAAAAGAAATACAACAGTATAAAATTTGTGTAAATTCGATTTTATTAACTATATATACATTATGCTATCATCTGTTGGTGGTTCAATTGGTAATACTGATATAATTGGTTTGTGATAGCTGAAATATGCAATGTATGTACGTGATTCAATATTTTCTAGATAACGTGTGAAAATTGCATCTGGTGTAGTTCCGGATTTTGTTGTTGATTCTTTAGGGTTATTGTTTATCTGCAAACCGAATGTTTCTCGAAGAAATTGAATCAACGGCAAATAATCATTGCATCCGAAATTTACGTTGAAATCTCCCCCGAGAATCAATGGAATTTTGTATTCGCCTCTTCCAAGTGCATTTGCACCTGCGTGGCCGTAAACCAGTAGTGAGCGGTGAATGAAATATATTATGCCATCAAGATTTTGGTTCGGTGAGATATAGATGGCAGCTATGACAATAGTTTTTCCATTCAGCGGACATTCTGCAATGCAAACATCGCCAACTGGTGCGACTGTTGATGGATGTGACTGAGACTGCCTTGCAGTCATTTCCATCTTTGGTGTGACGATATTTACGCTATCATCTTGATTGTGGTAGATTGCCTAACCGCCAGCTCTAACATTTAGTCGCTTATATTTGATGACGCAATTGAAATTTGGTATACTAATATCCTCGTTATCGTTTAACCAAGTTTCGGACAAAAGTACTATACTCGATTTGCGGATGACAGAGTCTGTTAAATCTGCGGAATGTGCTCGTAGGCTCTGACAATTAAGAGTATATACAGATAGCCCTCTTCTCTGAGTCATGAAATCGATTATTTGTTTATCCACAGTTTCCAGTCTATTTAACGATAGTCTCCGGAAATCATCTTGTAAATGAGACATACTGACTGATGCTCGTCGACCATTGTAGAATCTAAAATCATTTCCGTTCGTTATAATCCACAAGCCTTCAATACAAGTGACTCGTGATAAAGCAACGTAAACTAATGATTGCGAATGTTTTTTATCATATTCGTAAACAACTTCGGAATACGTGCTTCCCTGAGACTTGTGAATGGTCGTCGCACAAGCACAAACTAATGGTAAATGTTATCGATTAGCGTTAATCGTTTTGTTGTTGTTAAGCGGAATTGTTGATGTGCGTCGGCCGCATGAATGTATAACTCTCTTTCTCCTTCTCTCTACGTTGTATCTTTTTTTCTCTCTCGCGTAACGAAATCTCTAAACGTTACATTTTTTTCAATTCACTCTCCATTCTCGCTCAAATATCAGACTGCCGCTAAAGATGTTTCACTTCAAAAATATGTCGGTTTACTTTTGTCCAAGTCTGCCCCATTTTTAGACCATATATTTATGCGTAATATCTAAGGTGTTTGAATTCTTAAATAGACTGGAAATAAAAAATCAAATAGATTATTTCCTAGAATCAGAATTTTAATTCTTCTTCTCCTTGACTGACGCGATAACCACTTACGAGATTTTGGCCGAGCGTAAGAAAGCGCGCCAGTCTTTTCTTTCTCGTGCTAACCGGTGTCAGTTGGACACACCAAGTGAAACCAAGCCCTTCTCTACCCGATCTTTCCAACACAGGCGAAACCTTCCTCTTCCACTGCTACCACCAGCTGGTACCGCATCGAATACTTACTTACTTTACTTTGTTTCCATTCGGCCGACATGATCCAGCCAGCGTAGCCGCTGGTTCTTTATTCGCTTACTATGTCTATGTCGTCATAAAACTCATACAGCTCGTTGTTCCATCACCTGCGAAACTCACTATCGCCAACGTGCAAAGCTCCAAAAATTTCCCGCACAGTCTTTCTCTCAAACACTCCAATAGACGCCTCATCGGATATTGTCATCGTCCAAACTTCTGCTGCACAAAATACGACGGGCATGATGACAGCCTTGTAAAGTGTTAGTTTGTTTCATCGAGAGAGGAATTTATTACTCAATTGCCTGCTTTGTCCAAAGTACCACTTGTTGGATTTCCGGCCTGACATTGTTATCTGTGTTAATGTTCTTTAGGCGCGTTATTACAATTTTCACCTCGTCATAGTCGGCTAGCGGAGCGATAGTCCCGTCGTCAACGATTGGGGTATCGGGATATTCTCATTCTCTGTGGCATGTGCTGCTGTCACTATTTAAAAGTGTCCTTCCATAAATCAACCACTCTCTGGATGTTAGTCACCAGATAGCCGTATTCGTTCTTACAGGAAAACGCTCCGGTCTGGAAACCTTCTCTAAGCCGCTAAACTTTCTGCTCATCGTACACATATTTCAGCCTTTCGTTTCTTCTTTCTGATAATACGTCTCTCTTCCTTTTTTAGCTTCCGGTAGCGATCCCACATGGCTCGCGTTTCGCCCGCAGCATTCTGTATCATTCATATCAATTGTTTTTTCGGGACCGCCTAAATCCGATTTCTTCTTAGACGGCCGTTCGTAAGGAACGAGCATGTCGGCATGTTGGGCAGAGAATATCTGAACAATGATTGTCATATTTAATATAGAAACTTCGATTGGTTTGGTAGCTTTTTATGAAGATATAGTAGTCAACGGGTAGCATTGTTTTTATTTTTTGGAGCAAGTCTTTGTGCCACTCTTTGTCAAACGTTTTAGCAACGTCCCAATTGCTTACAAAGTCTGATTGAAGGTTTTGAGTAACTCTATGGATCTGCTGGATTGTCGCATTTGGCATTTTCGGTTATCAAAATTCCACAAATACAAACGAAGTGAATTCAGATATTAGTTTTATGAATAACACAGAAATATACTATAATGGACCCCAGTTCAGCTAAAAATAAATAAGCAGTCGAAACTGTTTCAAGTGAGGATTTCAAAAGCAATAAACAAAATACTTTAGTGAGCACAAAAACTCATTTTAATGCACGTTTTTTGTTATAATTACCTAACAGTACAATATTTGTGCTTGCTGACTAGCCGATTTCTTTAGGAAATGCGCAACAATAAGAATATGCACTTAAAAATGTAAATTCGTCTACTTAATAGATAAGAAATTTGATATTTTTACATACAAATGACTATGCGAAACAGTTCTGTGAGTCTCTGTACCATTTGTGTGTATGAGAGGGTGCGCTTTTACGGCATCGTTTCGAATTTGGCGTTGTCTCAGTTGTTTCGTGCTTAGCTAGCAGCAATTCTACAATAACTTGGCATAGATATGCATGATTGTTGTTGTTCTTATTGCCGCTGCTAATGTTAGCCATCAAGACGCTGTACATGGCCTTGTCTGCTGCTGGGTATGCGATAAAAGGCTTGACTGACACTCCACAATTGCCAGACTGTTGCTAATACTGACACTTTTATCTGGAATCACGTCATTTCAGGTGGTATGAAATTTATGCATATATGTATGTATATGCATGTGTATGTCATGAATTTCAATATTAAACTGTGGCTTGCAGCTCTGGTTTCACTACTCGGCATTTGGAAGCGCACATTTCTGCTGCTTCTTATATTTTTTTAGCCCGCAACTTTGTCTCATTCTCAAATTCTTGACACCTATTTGATCGTTCACTTTTTTGTGTGGGGTTAGTCTTATATCCTTTTCTACTTTTTACTTCATTCATTCATTCATTTTTTATACTTTTCATAATACAGTTTCCCTTTTCTTCTGAACGCTTCAGTTGTCTTAAAGTGCCCACCTAGGCGCCTTAGTAATGTCTTGTGCTTCGAAAAATGGGTCAACGATAAAAATCTTCAAGTACTTTTGACTACATTGGCTTAAAACTTTGTGTTTGCTGGTGGTTTATTTTAATTGTGCTACTCACATTTTTTGGTTGTTTTCTTGTTTTTGAGCGTTTCTTTTGAACATCAGTTGAGCAGTGCAGTTGTCGAAGCGGTAGAAAAATTGTATATGTTATACCTAAGATGCTCCCAAATTTTTGTAGTTACATTTTTTGGCTTTGAGTACGGTAAAGCACACATACTTACAAGCTTTCCAGACTTTGGAAAATATAAATGAAATATTTTTCAGCCAAGTGCTTAGTTCGATGTCGATATTGCAGCTTTTGAAGTGGTTGGCAGTGGCGTTGCTTGCTTATCTATCCAAGGGCCCAATTGTAGCGGCATTTCAATACTCTTTGAAAACAATTTTACGTTGAGAAGTAGTTTTAAGTTATAGGGTGAGTCAAAGGTGATGCAGAGGCAGCTGTTTGTGATATTTGAATTTGTTTTTCAGTCAATCGATACTACAGGGTGAACGATATGAAGTGTTACCTATTCAAAACACCATAACTTTTTTGTGTGAAATTAGTTTTTATTGATTTCAAAGACAAAATTGTTCAAAAATTATGACAATTTTAACATATATTCATTCTAGCTCGATATGACCACCTTTTGCCTTGACTATAGCCTTCAACCGCCCAAAAAATGAGTTTCCCATTGGCCCATTCTCGTATAATCGCTTTTTTCAGGGCATCCATACTGGCATATTTTTTAGTCCTCACCTTGTTCTCCAAAATGAACCAGATGGAATAGTCCATTGGATTTGCGTCTGGCGAATTCGAAAGCCATTGAGTGGACGAAACCATTAACCATTCTTGGTTCACACGAGCTTTATGAGATGGTACCGAGTCCTGTTGGAACGTACATGGCCTACGACCGAAATGTTTGCATCTCCACGCCTCCAAAGCAGCTTCTTAAACATTTTCCCGATAATAAGTCGCATTCACTTTGACACCAAGCTCGATAAACCGATTGGAGAGCGTTCATCAGCGGTCACTGCGGCCCAAACCATTACTTGCGATGGGAAATTACTTCGAGTGGCCATACGTAGGCTCAAATTCTCGTATGAGCGTTCGGTGAAGTAAACACGATCCTTTTGAGTGTTTATGAGCTGCTCAATTGGGAATGTTTATCATCAGAAAACACAATGTTAGGAAATTCGCCACGTTCGTGCAAGCGCAACAACTCCTTTGCTCTTTCGCACCGAACTTTTTATTGCTGGGGTGAAAGATCGTGTGCTTTTTGGAACTTGTAAGCCTTGACCTTGAGCTCATTTTTCAATATGCGTCGAATGCTGTGTTGCGATATTTTCAGTACTTTGGCCATTTTTCTTCCACTCCGACGCGCGTTCAAGTCGAGCCTTCACTTTCCGAACCATTTCTGGCGTTGTTGCGGTTTTTTTTGCTCCACCTCCATAGCATTTTGCGATGCTACCAGTATCATTGTAACGTTTTATAGCACGATACACAAACATTTTATTCCCTTTGAGGTGACTGAGCTCACAAACAATGGCTAGTTGTGATTTTCCAGCCAAACGCATTCACACTATTACGTTTGAATTCCATCACAGAAAAAAAAATTCAACAAAACTGAGACGCAAATGCTTTTGATGGCCTATAAACAATATATTGAACTGTCATTAGAACAATTTTGACGTTGATGTCATGAGCTGTTTTACAGATACAAGCAGTGTGAAGTTGGTAACACCCAACATCGTTCACCCTTTCATACACTCATAAAAAACTCCCGAACTAATCAATAGAATATCATGCAATTTTAAGAGCTGTTTTTTTAAGGGGTTACATGGGTGTCGTGGCTTCAAAAAATCGATCTTTTTTTTTTGGCTTACTAATTTCTACCATATCTCAAGAATATTATCCTAAATTTTCAAGTCGATCCGAATAATAGTTTCGGAGATACAGCCTTCGGAATGTGTGCACTCCAAGCCACTTTTATTGTTACTCAAAACTTTAAAGGCGTTTTTCTCGGAACTGTGTTTTCAAAGTCGGTCGTCAAATGTTCTCGAAAACTACTTAACCGATCTTGCTGAAATTTTCACAGGTGTTTGAAATACAATTTACTCGTGCTTGAACGAAGGATTTTGTTTTTTTTTTCAATTAAAACTATTTAAAAAAAAAAAAAAATGTCAAGCAAATTTGACAAAATTTTTCACTTTTCTGCAAAAATTTCTGCCAAATTCCAATTTTTACTTTTTTTCTTTCCTTCGTTCAAGCACGAGTTTATGGTCTTAACTAAAACACTTATTTTGTTTCTTCATTTTAGATGATCCTGTCAGGAGTTATGCTGACAACGCGGACGCACCTTTTTTTCGAGGGGTCACGGGAAATGACGTCACAATGGAGGAGTTATAATTTTTTTTTTTTTTGAAAATTGCAGATATTATTCTTTAAATATGTATCTATAAGACAGAAAAAAGTTTGAATTAAATAAATAATTGTTTACATAGAAAAAAAAATATTGAAAGTAGGCCTTGTTTTACCCGACGAAACCCATGTAACCCCTTAACGTAGTAGTCGTATCAAATACTCACTTTTATAGATATTTTTTAGAATTTCATTCTGGCAGGTGCTACTATCGTTTCTTTTCAGCCCTAACTTTCCATACCACAGTCTGAACATACTCAAATGTCAGATATAAATAAATATATATAAAAATCTGTATACCTAATACATTTTTGATATAAGCACCCAAGCCTGTGACGTGCTGAGAAGGCAGGTTTCCAAAATACTCTTAACTTTATCCATTTAAATATTTTGCGATGCCAGTTTATTTTTGAATTCACTGGATTTTGTAGACAATTTGCGCTAGTCATCGATAAAACCTTCCTATATTCACTTAAAAACTCAGCACTTACCGCGTGCCAATTATATTGAACAGTTGGCAACAAAACGAAGACCCGATGTTTGCTCTTTAAATCGTACCAAATTACTCACACAAATACCGAACATATTTCCTATTTATGCTAATTTAATTGGTGTTTTGTAATTATATTGAATAAAACTGAATCAATTGAATACATTCTTGTTAAATTTTTTGCGTTTGTTGTCTTGTGCAAAATCCGAGTATGCAAAATATACATCCTATGTTCTAACGATTCATTTCAATACCGCGCGCTCTAGCATTAAAATTCGACAAATTATAACAACTCCGCGTTCTACAATAAAATTCTACGTGGCCAAACAAAAAATAAAATTTAAGCATTTGTCTGCTTTTATGTAGCCTTTCATCGGTATACATATTTTACATGCGTGGCGACTTTTATGTCGTGTCGCTTTTGCATATTTTCAAGCGTTTAATACTTTTGAATGATAAAACTATGCTCCCTCAACGAAGCCTAGCTTGATATGGTTTTTAATGCTGGATTAGTCATCGGACCATACTTTTTCGAAAATGATGTCAGTAAAGCTGTTTCGGTAAACGGTGAAAGTTATCGTAAAATGATAACAAACTTCTTATGGCCTGTATTTGTAATTATATGAAATAGACAGTGCTACTTGTCAAACAGTGCATGAAACAATGGCCCTATTGCGAAAGAAGTACCCAGGATGGATTATCCCACGAAGCAGTGAAATAAAATGACCGCCGAGATCTCGCGATATGTTACAATGCACTTGTTCCCCTGGAGCTACGTGAAAAGTATAATATATGCCAATAAGCGCATTAAGACTCCAGAGCTTAAGAGTGAAAATATATTTGTTATAAAGGATATACAACACAAATTATGCCAAGGTAGGTAGTAAAAGTAGCAGCCGGTCTTTAAACCAAGTGCATTAGACCGTTGCCGATCCATCGTGATACCATAGCAGCAGTTTATCTTCCACTCCTCGTTAAACCACTTTCTTTTAAGTGCAAACCCACTTTGTTGGGTCCCCGGTCACTCTGGAGTGGAGGGAAACTAAAGAGCCTATAAGTGTGCCCGGAAAAGCTATAAGCCAAATATTCAGTCAGTATTAGAGGACATAAGCATGCCTCTAAACGAACTATACACTGTGATTGACTTGAGCGTAATCGCGGAAACCAATAGAAGGTGAACTCTGACTACTAATTGCAGAGTCTCGCTCTGGCCAAAACTGACTTTTAAAGGGCCAAAAGGTCTGCTTCGATTCAACAGATCAACTACTAGCGTCGCCACAGGTGTTATAACGAATCATTGCACTATTGGCACCTTGGGCAGAAGAATGGGAGTACATCACAATAACTTCTGCAGGAGTTGTGGAGATGAGGAAGAAATCGAGTCAGTACAACACTCCTCTGGGGATGTCTTGCACTTCAAAGAAGCCGTGCCAAATATCTTGCTGATTATTTCTTTGAAGATTTCTTTCTTTGAAATTTCCAAAATGTCTCATGAAGGGACAAGTAAAGAGATCTAAGTGGGATGGAAATCACGTGCAGGTATCTCAATGTACCTTAGGACCATCCAATTTCTTGTCTTAGACAAGCAACCTGGCTAACCTAACGTATGTTCAAATCCATTGATCTGGCTAACCCTTATATTCCTAAGGTCATCAGTATCATTCAAGAACGAGTATCAAAACCGAGTGGCATAACTTCCATAGTAACAAAGAAGATGTCTGACAGACCACGACATACCAAACATATGTCCGGCACTAACCACTTTTTCACATTCCCTTTAAAACCCTCTCATCTAACACCCCTCTCCCTCTGAACCCAACTTGTCGAAACAGCATATTTCCAGGGCCTACTTTAGATGAGCCTGACGAAGATGACCGGTGATATACTCTACACTGACGGGGATTCTATTACTTCTACAACAACAACAACATGTCACACTCCTCCTCCTCCATTTCAATCTTGCGGCTTCTGCAATAGTCGTACATTCAATCTTTGACTTAGCAGACAGTGGCTTCTTATCAAAACAACAACTTATGGCACAAAGTCATGGGCAATTTCGATATGCATAGCAATACTCTTTCGTGGTAAAAGGAATTGTAGCGAGAATTTTACATAAATGTCAGAGACTAAAAACTATGATGAGGCAAATATTCCAAAAAAACACTCTTCGACAAATTTTATTGTGTTTTACTTATGCAAGAAAACCTGCGCTCTTATTAAAACACCCTGTAAAGCATCGCATGTTTTATAGTAACCTGATAAATGGTAAAAACTTTATTTCTAGATAACTTAGCTCCGATTTTCTCAGAATTGAGAAAAGAAGATAAGAAGAGTTTTACTTACAGACTCTGAATCCTGTAATAATCACCGAGATTTACTCCTGCACCGAAAAACAGTTAAATTTTTGCCCAGCTCTGTAAGAAAGCAATGCCAGCATAGAGACAAAATGTTTCTCAAACTCTTATATGTAAAGATATGTAGCTTTCGCACAAGACACGAGTTAAGCTCCAGAATGGCACTGCTGAAGCAAGGATGTCACTGGTAGATTCAGAAAGGGATCGCAGAAATGTGCTAAGCTGCTACCGAACAATATTTTTCCACTTAATCTCATATCAAAAATATTTCTCACTAGTTCCTTTTCACGTACATACACTTCTACTTACATACCCATTGATCTTCTGCGCGCAAAAATGTCCCACATTCTGTGTATTGCATTTAATAAAAGAGCAAATAAGCCGCTCACGCTCTGACACAATACGCAATAATTACGCATTAATTTAAATGAAAATTGGAAAATATTTACATACATCTGTACGAGTATGTACCTACGTACATTTGCAATTTCAATAAATTGTATATGTAAGTGAGCTCCAGCGCATTAAATTTCACGAAGACTCAAAACGCTGAAGTACTGAAGCCATGAATGAGCGCATGAAATTATATTGCATGCGTAAGAGCTACGCGATTGTGGATAATACCCATTTTTCACGCCTGCAAATGAGCTTTAAACCCGCGCACGTTGTAAATGTTAATTATTCAGCCTTTCAGCGCTGAAGCCAGTAGATGTGAGTACTTATGTATGAGTGTAGAAAATTAAGTATATACACCAACGGTCAAAGGAAGCTTATCACAATATTTTTTCAAGCAATGGCGTCATGTATGCCTTAGTTCTCGATGGGCTGTGTTCATTCAGAAATGGCAAATTCAAGAAAAAACACACCACAAAGATCTCTTGTAGGTTTCGATTAAGAAAAAGAGCAGATGAAAGGCGATTGCTCCAACTGACAACATAATCCGCAGTAAATACGGACTTAAAATTACCTTTGAAGCGATTTTAATGAGCGACAGCATGAAGCCGAAGTAAAGGTGCTGGCCTAAAGCAGGCTGGCTTTGCTTGATGTGCTTGTTCTTCATAGCTTTAAAAACTTGTCTGCCCGAATGGGAGCTTTGAACGCTGTCATAACAATCAGGTGATTCGTAAAGGAAAAAGGAAACAGTGTTGTTAGATATATTCGATAATACATACATACCACATTTTTGAATCATGATGTTAAGGGATTACATACGTCCAGAATTTTCAAAAAATCGGTTTTTTTCACAGAGTATTATTCTTTATAGTTTTAGATGTATTTCTGTGTCGATTGTTAAAATTCCCCATCGATACAAAGTTATGGTAGAAAATGTAACCGCCCGACGAGAGTTTGATGCGCACAAGAAGCTGTCCAGAGCTTAAGGCACCTTTCTGGTCTACAGACGGGAAAATTGAAGGCGTTGAAAATTGAAGAAAAACAATCGGTATCGGTTGAAAATCGTTTTTGTCTATTAGATCAATTATTTATTTACAAAAAAAAAAAATATATTTTTTTTTCATTGGCAATAATAAAAAAATTGCTTCCCCTGACGTAACACATGCCACTGGCGTAATTGATTGGTCTGCTCGGGTACGTCTGAAAAAAAAACATTCTGTCGATTATTCATCAGGAAATATGTCGCTATGGTGGGTAGCAGATTTACAAACATTTTTTTTTCTAGATATTTTATCTGTTTATTAGAAAAAGAAAAAAAAAGATTTTTTCACGTTCTCGCTTTTAAAAAAATATAGAAAATAATATAAAATTATAATTCTGCTACCCGCGAGAGCCCTAAGTCTACTCAATAACATATTAAAAATTCATATCAGTGCTTTTTGAGAAATTACCAACGCCAACTCGGAAAAAATAGTTTCGAGAAAAACACAGTAAACACAGTTATACCTGGGCGTCGTACTCCAAAGCGGACTCGTTTTAAACGACTGTAACGTCTAAACTACAACGAATTTCAATATAAAAATTTGCAAGTATATTTTTTAAAGTATATATAAGCTATCATAACATGAAAAAAGTCGATTTTTTCGAAATGTGCCGCCCAGCTCTAGCCAGAAGCAGGAACTGGTATTTAAGACCCTACTTCTTAATGAATATAGATAATTTACACACTTTAGGTATTAACAACCTTTTACGCTTTGTCAAAAGTTCAGGATGGTTCAGTATGAAAAGGGAAATGTAGCCCAGTCCCTGCGGCTCACAACGGACCTACTTCGTGGTGTAAGTGCGATGCGGCTGCCAAACCTAACCTAAGCATAAAGCCAAGAAATCAAAAATTTATTTCTCGAGAAAATCTCAAAAATATGTTTCTCACATACTTTTAGAATTCAGAATTCATTCAACTGTAATAAAAATTAGTTTTATTTGCAAAACTCTTAATTATTATTTTGTGGTAAAAAAATAATAAAAACAATTTTTTGCTTTACAAAAGAAAAAACAATTAAGAATAGCCACTTTTAAAAAATTTATTTATAAATTTCGGTTCATTCCCTAAAATTTGTATGCACAAAAGTTTTTCTTAGGATCCATATATTTCGAGATATAATTCCTGAAACAAAGATTATTAAAAGTTTGAGTAGCAAAAACTTGAAAACAAATTTACAAAATTTCTAGATATAAACAAAATCTAAAGTTAAAAACTTAGAACAGACGGAGTAGTTTTTGTTTCTGTAGTCTATCAAATATGTCAGATGTAAAGCTGTTATATGAGTAATTCTGAGAAAGAAATATAAAGGTCTGAATTGTAGGTTAGGTTTTTGTGGCAGTCGGCTTAGAGAAGGCAACTCACTTAGACCATGTAGGTCCGTTGTGATACCACTGAGTAAAACGGGTATGCAGCGAGGGATAGGTTTTATCCCAACACCGGATAGTTCCGTAGGTCAAGTAGAGATGTTTTGCTAACAACCTGGCTCTTCTCCTCGCTAAGGCTAGGCAATTACAGAGGAAGTATTCTACTGTTTCTTCCTCGCCTCTACAACTTCTGCAGCATTCATGCACAAATACTTCTAGCCTAGAATAGTGTCTATATAACAGCCAATGACCGGTGACACAAACCACTGGACCAATGTTCGAAATGTTCTCAATTATCCTGATGCTTTTCTCTCGGCTTGTTCTTATATTTAGATTAGATTAGATAAGATTTATGGAGGGTTGGACAAGTCAGCACTCAGTACAAGAAATAGAGATGGGAAAGACACAATATGAGTGGTAAGATGGAAAAATTAGTTTGAGGTCAGTCTTCCACAAATCTATTGAATTCATTGATGAATCTTAAGAGATCCGGAAGAGGAAGAGTATGAACTCTATCCATAGTCAGTATATCGCAACCCTATATCCTAAGTCTGATACTGGAAAACGTCGGACAGCTACAGAGAAAATGCTCTGCAGTATCACCATCCTCAAGACAGGATGGGCATTTCGGGCTGTAGACGACCCCCATGGCAGCCGTAAGCTGAGCACAGGCGTTGTGCCCTGTAATTACACCCAACAGTACTCTCAAGTCCTGCTGAGTTTCAGGAGAAAGGTCGCTAGTTTCCTGTTTGGTTATTTCACAAAGCACTTGGCTACGCTGCCCGATTTCAACCCAGACCAACGTCCTATATGGGTATACCTCATGAAGTCGTCAAACCATAGTTGAATCAATGCAGAATTGACACCTAGAAAGGGTTAAGGCAAATTATTGTATTAGAAAGAATTTGACAAACTAATATTTGGCTTTAAAATTAGGGTTTTCAAAATTACTTAGCAAACCTTAAAAATTTGGAAATATTGTCTGTGCTGTGCCGTGGCACTTTATGCGTGAGCCTTACTGTATTACGATATTTGACTCCGTCTCCGTCTGTTCTTTTACTTTTGATAACTGTGGGATTTCAATAGTAATATCCCATAACTATGCGTGAGTATGTATGTATGTATGTATTTCAATACAGTTTCACGGCAGCATTCATCCGTTGTCGGTTTTTACGCTTCCATTCACAAACGGGACGCAATAAATACATCCAGACAATTTATTTGTTGGCGTATACTTACAAATACATAAACGCTTTTATGTGCGCGGACATGTACGCTTTTCATTTCATATGCGTAAATTACGCTGCATGGCATACTTACATATCTACAACTGATTTATATTCAAACCGGAATATCTGTACGCTTGCATTCAACTGCTGGTCGGTCAAAAGAATGCTCCGGATGCTCCAAATAATATTTCCAATGCCAAATTATATTTTGCGCCAAGCTTTGAGCCATTCACGATCGCTTTTATGTTGACCAGTAGCAGCTCTATTCAAATTTAAATTTCTACCTATTTTCATTTGAGGTCCATAATTCATGCTTGTGTAAAATCTTTCTTGGTTTAAATTCATCTTATGTAAAATCGTAAATTTTACTTGAAACCGGCATGCGATTTTGTGTTGTCGAATAGGTTGAAATTTTAGCCAACCAGCCGAATTTGCCTCGACAACCGTTTGACTGCCCACATCTGTTTTCCTTGGAGTTTTTGCTTAACTATTGTCCAAATATTTTCATTATCTCGACGAGGAAATAACCATTATGGAAATTGAAGAAGTTGTGAGAAATATCAAAACAAAAGAAGCTCCCTGCAGGAGCGAGTAATATAAATTACTAAAAAATGCCACACAGAATTTCTTAAAAGAGCTGACAAAGGTGTATACCGTGATCGTCGAAAAAGTAAAAATAGATGAACCATTTTCAAATACAAGAATTTTTCCCATATTCAAGAAGGGTCATCCAAAGTTGGCCTGTACTATTTAGTGGTTTTTAAAGCGCCATTTTACAGAGTCCCCAGAAAACCGGTGCTGTATAAACTACGTCCAAAGGGGATATCCACCAAAATCGTAAATCCTATTGAAAATAAAATCGGTATTATTACAGGACACAATCCTTAGGGTCAGCATTTGACCACCATTTGAATCATTGAGGACCCGATTTACCTGCCTTGCTTAGCGAAGGCAGAAAGCTCCGAGTATTTTCTCTGGGATTCTCCTGTCTTTGCGAATGCAAGGATATGAATTTCGGGTTCCGATATAGTGAGAGCGATTAATATTTGTTCTGTCAAACTGAAGGATATTTTCAGATTTGCCAAAAAAAATCTAGAAAATTCCCATATTTTATCCTAACTCCTTCTTCTACTACTATTCTCCTTTCCTGCTTTACTATCTTGCCTTTTACTTTCCAGAGTTTTGAATACGCTACAAACCCCTCGGTGCTTCTTGGCTCGACCCTTTAAAATTTCAATTTTCTGCTCATAGAATTTTCTGCTTTTTCGGAGTTGGTATTAGTGTATCGTCGACCTTTTATTTTAAAATATTTTCACTTTAGTTTTGTTATCAAATAGCATTGAATTGTGGAAATCTTAATTTAGAGTTTCAGTCGTTTGCATTGTATTTGAAAGAAGAAGAAGCTGCACGCACGCACAATTCTAATTAAATGCAGAAGTGAATGGGCAATCGCAAATACATAAAAGCGAAACATACATACAAACCATTTCATTAGCATTTGCATGTTACTTTAATTGTTGCATGCATGCACAATACTTAAAAAGATGATTTCACCAGTTTAATTTTGCTCATCCCACGTCCAGCCTATCCACCACACACTACCCTATTCTTTCTCATCGAAATTCCTGTTACTGCCCATTTACGCCACAACAGTTACCGTACGAGCGATGATTAATTACAGTGTAAATTAAAATTGCAAATTGCTATGCATGCTAGGCATGTCACTATGCACCCCTACCCTCGCCCCATTGACACACCGAAAGTTGGAAACTGCTTGCCTGCTCTACGCCAATTTTCAGCCGTTAAATTTTGGTTCCAAAAATTATGGGTTATTGTTATGTGTGCGTAGACCGTAGCACCAACAACAAAAACGTGCGTTGAATACACATTAATTGCTATGAGCATGTGTGCATGTATACGTGTAGATATGCGTGTGATTTTATCTTGCGCTTACAACATCTATATTTGACATCTGAGTGGCATTGCAATCGGATTACTTATACGCCACGCCTTACCGCTCTTTCATTATGATAGTTATTTTGTAGTGCAACCATAAATGTGTGTAATTTGAGAGGAGTTCGTGATTTTCATGCCAAGCATGTTGAGTGTGTGATAGTGGTGAGTGGTGGTAGTAAAAGTGCTTTAAATCTGGCTATGCTTGCGCACAGAGTAATACAAATAATATTTTTCGTGATATGCTTATCTTTACCCCAGCGTCAATTTCACTTTGTAATTTGTTTTAAATTATATTCCTGAAATGAATTAAATGGAAATTTACTTAAACATATCAGCACTAGAGAAATTGAGCTGGTAGCTAATTTTTAGATTTCGGTATATTTTAATTACAATTAAATCCCATTGAAGCAAAAGGAAAACAACAAGGCAAGTGAGCACTCAAGCGAATCTACGCAATCAAGTTCTATTCACAACGAAGAGGTGTTGCGTGCAAATCAATACATTATCACTCATTTTTATTCCGGCGCCAGACAAAGAAATGTAGAGGTTTGAAAAGCCTTAAGCTGTTCAGCTCAAGAAAAAATGTATCAGTTGAATATAAATTTAGAGCTCTAAGATCACCATTCGCCATAGTAGTTGATTGGAATTGAAATTGAAATTGTGGATGACCAGAAGCATTTCCAAGCACTCGGGCAATTTTGCTAATTCCACCTAAGGTCATTTTTTTTTTATTCTTTGATAAATTATGTATACAGGTAGATAATATTCCGAATTGAAAATAAAGAAATATGTGAGGAAAACATCGTAACGCATATTATATCGCTTCTATGATAGTAGCAACACAGGACGGTAACAACTGTTTTCCAATGATTACTGCCAGTCGATATGTATGTGATTTGGTTACAGGTGACGCTGTAAAGACTCTCGTGGGAGATTAAGGTCAATCGAGGTTATTTAAAGAGCATTGCGAGACAGATTATTATTTTTCTGCCAGCTTCACAGATTTTCCAGTGAACCTTAGCAGTTTGTCGAGGGAAAGAGAATACAACTGCGGACAGCGGCAAATAAAAAGCTCCGTACTATCTTCTTCCTCCAAAAAGACGTATACAGTGGACTGCCAATGATGCATATGATAACCATTGGTTTTGCTCTCTAATTATGCCTATCAGTGGCCATAGTTGACTCCTCTTTTATCTGAGAACGAAATTAACTAGCACCCTGCCGAGTCTTTTCAGGAAACTTTTGGTTATTTTGCAGGCACCAACGGGTATCATTTTTTTTAATAACAATATGAAGTCAAAGGAGATTAAATCAACTCATAGCCCTCCCTAAGGATTTTTTATTATCAATTAATTTCTTGTGATCTGTTCAATAACATTTAACAATATAAATATATGCTTAAATCTGAGATGCTCTGCGAGACATGCACGGAAAGCACCCAGTGGCGCAACCAAACCTCAATTTTTGCTTTTTAGCGCACGAAATCTATTGGAGTCTTATATTGTGTAATGGGACATGCTTTTTGATTTCTTCAACTATTGTGGGAACTTTGAGAACACGGTGAATTTGGGCATTTGCGCTCATTCTGAGAGTTTTCGATTGGAATCTTTGGAGTATTTTGATGTTTGAGTTAGCTGCGGTGCCCCAGAGTTATATAAGGTTGTCAAAAAAGTC
Organism: Anastrepha fraterculus; assembly: GCA_037575425.1. Classification (NCBI taxonomy): domain Eukaryota; kingdom Metazoa; phylum Arthropoda; class Insecta; order Diptera; family Tephritidae; genus Anastrepha; species Anastrepha fraterculus. The sequence continues at coordinate 362,954 of JAYXIM010025705.1, forward strand.
TTGCGGTATTTCCGCAAGCTTGTCTTTGCAAGCGCGTAGTTCTAGTTGTATTCGTCGCATCGGTTCACGCTAGAGCTTTTTGGAAAGCTCTTTTCACGTACTAACACGTGTTTGATTAATTGTTGTTTGCTTTTAGTCGTTCGTGAGTTATAGCGTCGCAAACATGGAGCAAAATAAAGAGAAAATACGGCATATTTTACAGTACTACTACGATAAAGGCAAAAATGAATCTCATGCTGCCAATAAAATTTGTGCAGTTTATGGACCCGATAGAGCTTCTATTTCCACCGCACAACGATGGCTTCAACGTTTTCGTTCTGGTGCGGAGGTGATCGAAGATGCGCCACGGTCCGGACGGCCTGTCGTCGAAAATTGCGATAAAAAATCGCTGAATTGATCGAAAGAGACCGGCATAGTAGCAGCCGTAGCATAGGCCAAGAGCTGGGCATGAGTCATCAAACCGTTATAAACCATTTGAAGAAGCTTGGATTCAAAATGAAGCTCGATGTATGGGTGCCACACGACTTGACGCAAAAAAACATTTTTGCCCGTATGGATGCATGCGAATCGCTTCTGAATCGCAACAAAATCAACCCGTTTTTGAAGCGGATGGTGACTGGCGATGAAAAGTGGGTCACCTACGACAACGTGAAGCGCAAACGGTCGTGGTCGAAAAGCGGTGAAGCTGCCCAGACGGTGGCCAAGCCTGGATTGACGGCCAGGAAGGTTCTTCTGTGTGTTTGGTGGGATTGGCAGGGAATCATCCACTATGAGCTGCTCCCCTATGGCCAAACGCTCAATTCGGACCTGTGCTGTCAACAACTGGACCGTTTGAATGCAGCACTCATGCAGAAGAGGCCATCTTTGATCAACAGAGGCCGAATTGTCTTCCATCAGGACAACGCCAGGCCACACACATCTTTGGTGACGCGCCAGAAGCTCCGGGAGCTCGGATGGGAGGTTCTTTTGCATCCACCGTATAGTCCAGATCTCGCACCAAGTGATTACCACCTATTTCTGTCCATGGCGAACGAGCTTGGTAGTCGGAAGTTGTCCACAAGAGAGTCCTGTGAAAATTGGCTCTCCGAGTTTTTTGACAATAGGGAAGCGAGCTTCTATAAGAGGGGCATTATGAAGTTGGCATCTCGTTGGGAACTCGTCATCGAACAAAACGGCGCATTATTGCATTATTATAACCAATTTTATGAATAATTGAAAATTCAATAAAAATACCGCAAGACTTTTTTGACAACCTTATATGCCACATGTTCATGCTGGAATTAGTATAGCTGAGTACAGTGAAAGCTTATTTTCGAATGGGAAGTGCGATTTAACAGCCAAGAAAAACTTTGAATTTTGGTTCCTAATGGCTTGCGTTTAGTAAAAATATAGGTTTGCCATGTAAGTTTGCAGTCAGAATGCATTTCGACATATTTTGTAACATTACTTTGGGCTATGATTGTGTTATTGAGCAGGCAAGTTCTTCCATTTAGTGTAAAAGTTACTTGGGAAGAGTTTTTCAATTTTGGCTTAATGCGCTACTCTTTCACTCTTATTTTATCAAATACGTACTCTGTGAAATTTTTGGGAGTCAACATGGGGGTGGGTGTCAATGTAATCCGCGAACGATCCAACTATTATTTCTTCAGAAGCTAAGGTGCGCCACTTTTATGTCGGTATGTAAGCGCTGAATAATTTTGCCATTTACCAACCGATCGACTTCAGCATACATGTTTTCGACAGGTCAATTCAGTACAATTTCAACACCGAAACAACGCGCTGAAATAGTGACGCTATACATCGAAAATAGTCGTTCTATTGTTCTAACTCAACGCGCATATCGCAAAAAGTATTGCGGCAATCAAGCACCTATGACTATACTATTCGTCGTTTGGTGTCGAAGTTTTATGAGCACGGGAGATCGCCAACATGCCGTTCATCAGCGACCAAGACTTTCCAATGAACTTGTTGAAGTAGCGAGGGAGAGCGTTGCCCAGGAGCCAACAGTGTCGTATCGTCGTCGCACTCAACATTTTGGCGTCAGTGAAACCACAATGCGGTGCATTTTAAAGGATGGTTTAAATTTGTTACCGTATAAAGTGCTATACACACAAAGAATATTGCCGACAGTCCATTCAAGTTGCTGGGAATGCGACCAAATAGTCGCTCGATTGGTTGACACTGAACCAAATTTTTGGAGGCAAATTTTATTGACTGACGAGGCACATTTTAACCTCTCTGGCAGCGTGAATACACAAAAATGCAGCATCTTGCGAGCTGAGTCCACACGAGATCCATTAAACGCCGTTGCATGACCGAAAAGTAACTGTTTGGACCGGCATTTGCGCCGAAACCATCATTGGTCTATATTTTTACCGAGAAAACGAAACGGTCGATGCAAATCGATATTGATTAATGTTGGCTCATTATGTCCGCCCCCAAATGCGGGAGAAAGGTTTAAACGGTTACGGGTTTCAACAAGACGATGCGCCTTGCCACACTGTGAATGCAACAATTGAATTTCTACAACGAAAATTCCCGGGAGGTCTAGTGTCAAAAAGAGGCGACATCGGCTGGCCCTCCAGATCATCTGACTTAAGGGGTTACATGGGTTTCGTCGGGTAAAAAAGGCCTATTTTCAATATTTTTTTTTTTCTATGTAAAAAATTATTTATTTAATTCAAACTTTTTTCTGTCTTATAGATACATATTTAAAGAATAATTTCTGAAATTTTCAAAAAAACAAACATTAAAACTCCTCCATTGTGACGTCATTTCCAGTTACCCCTCGAAAAAAGGTACGTCTGCGTTGTCAGCATAACTCCTAACAGGATCATCTAAAATGGAAAAACAAAAATAAGTGTTTTAGTTATGACCATAAACTCGTGCTTGAACGAAGGAAAGAAGAAAAAAGTAAAAATTGAATTTTGGCAGACATTTTTCCAACAAAATTAAAATTTCGGTCAAATTTGTTATTTATTTATGTTTTTTTTTTTAAATAGTTGTTGAAAAAAAAATCTTTCGTCCAAGTACGAGTAAATTGTATCTCGAACACCTGTGTAAAATTTTATCAAGATCGGTTGAGTAGTTTTCGGGAACATGTGACAGCCGGCTTTGAAAACACATTCCGAGAAAAACGCCTTTAAAGTTTTGAGTAACAATATACCTGACTTGGAGCGCACACCTTCCAAAGGCTGTATCTCCGAAACTATTATTCGGATCGACTTGAAAACTTAGGATAATATTCTTGAGATGTTGTAGGAACTAATAAGCAAAAAAATCGATTTTTTGAACCCACGAAACCCATGTTACTCCTTTTACATTTCAGTCTTTAATTCTAGGCATCTTTCTTTTGAGAAAAAGGGATTCCATTACTTTAGAGGCAATAGGCAATAGGCTGAAGGGCCGATATAATTCGACTTGTTCAGCGCTTTTTCCTGGTTTAAAGATCATTTGAGCTACTTTCTATTGCGAGGGAACAAAACCAGGGAGATAACTTTGGAGAACATGAAACATATTTCAAGAAATATTTGAATAAAAAAGTCAATAATTTTTATTGTATCCGACCATTTATCCGAGTACCATTAGAGGAAAAGGTATATTAGTAATTTTTTATATCCAAGTATTAGTAAGTAAATTAGTAATTCTTGTATATGAAAGTACTTATAACTATGTACATATATATATACACACACACTTTGCGCACTTATGTTTAGTTATTTTTATTGCACAATAAATCATATCTCTCCTATTAATGCTCTGCTTTTTCTATTTTTGCAGACTTAAAACAATAATAAAACAACAACAATCGCAACAAGGTTTATTTGAAAAAGCAACATCAACCACAAAATAAACTCAAACTGCCAACGAGAATTAATTGAGAATTTCTTTCAAGTAGTTAAATGAGCGTAAAGCGAAAGAGATGAGAAATTACAAAAGTATAATTAAACAGTAGACATTAAGGGAAAATAAATAAGCGAAAAATAGTTGATAACACTACAATTTGTAAGGATAATTAAACATAGATATATGTATATACTTGTGCATGTGAATGTATGTATGTATGTGTAACTGCGCTGCCACTTAATCCTCCGGAGAACTTAAGAATACCACAGAAGCAACTGCAACCAACACTGCAAAGAAAGCAAATAACGAAAAAAACAACACTAGTCACAGCAACAATAACAAGTAGTAGAAAAAAACAAAACAATATATAAGCATTAACGGCGATATAATCAGCAACGATTTGAAATGAGGTAACGAAGTGGAAAGCGAAGTTGGGGAAGGAAAGCAAAAAGAAAGCGCAATCCACTTGAGAATCTTTGCAAAATAAATGCATTTTCCTTTTCTGGGCACATTTCGATAAACGCTAGTAATTCGTAATACAAATGCATAAATCCGCGTATGCAATAACAACAACAAAAACAACCAAAACAACAGCAACTGCTAATGCAAACGCAACAACGCCACTCAACTTAGCAACAGCCATCGCAACAATAACAAGAAAAACAAAAGCAACAACAACAAAAATATCTCTGTTAAGTAACGTACGCTTTGTAGCAGCTGGCGCACGCAGTTTAGTGGCAACACATAGCAAGTGGCATAAAGTACGCATTCTTTCGACGTTGCCACACTTGAGTGGCAATCAAAATCGCGCCCGAAGTAAACGAAACAAGGAGAGCAATAAAATCTTTGGCAACAGCAGCAGTAGTAGCAACAACAGCAAAAATAAAAACTTCAAACGCCACTGTAGCAACAACAAACGCATTTGCTGGCGCAGATAACAATCCGGCTTGCACCGGAGCAAGAGTCCAAAGGCTGGAGTTCGCATCGAATTTGCCATCAACGCCGCCAATACCCACAACATAACAACGCGACAGCCACAATAACAGCAACGCCAATTAGGTCTGTCAACGGTCACTACAGCTGGCAACAATAATAAAAAAGCCTGCTTAGCTTGTAATTGTGGCACAGCAACAAGAGCAACAAGAGCAGCAAGAGCGCAGTAGCAGCAGCAGCTATCAGCTATACGGTCAAGCAAAGTGCCATTCACAACAACAATAAAAGCAACCACAAAACAACAAGAACAACAATAGTATACAACACAAGCAATTTCCGCATTGTTGGCGAGGTCAGCAAGTGCCTCCTGCAACGCATCAACCGCCACTGTGTGCACAACAAATACATTCACCAACTGCCCAACAAGGCACAAAGACGCAGTGGCATCAACATCGAGCTATAAAGGAGTAGTAGCAGCAGTAGCAGTAGCAGGCGGTGGCAGTAGCAGGGCGGCAATCACGCAGCAGCAAGCAGCAGCAGCACCCAGGCAGCCACAAAGCGCAGAGGGAAATGAGATGAAGTGGTTTCAAGTGGCGTTGGATATGTTCCTTGTGCTTTCATTTATAACAAGTAAGTGCCTGTAGACATAGTTAGTCGACTTAAATTTTGTTCGAGTGTGTATGTATGCGAATATATGTCTAAGTGTGAGGGAGTCTGTTCTCATGTGGAGCAAAATAGTGGCATTGTTTGAATATAGATGTGGCAGCTGCTTTTGGGCTACAGCTAGAATGTTTGCCGTTTCTAATTGCAGGAAAATTTTTGAAGATTTTCAGTTGGCCCACACATATGCAAGTGCCTACTTTGTTGATAATTGCATTAAGCTCAAAAAGTGTGGGAGCCTTTAGATCGGCCGTTGGCAAATATGCGTTTGTAGGTATTAAAGGAAAAATAAATAAAGATATGTACGGGTAAGCTTCCCGCTGCTGGTATTCTTAGTTGGCACCGTGAATTTTAGAATTTTGCAATTTTTGATATTAACTTTCTCCTTTTTTTTGATTTATAATTACATTTAATAACATAAAGAGCGTACATAGAAGAGTCAGCCAGATCAAGAGTAAAGCTCTGAATGTCAGAAATCATTGCACAAGATGTGTTTTTAGAGAATGTTTTTTCAACTTGGCAAGACCGACTCCCATTCAGTTGGTTGCCGCGAAACCCACTGCATATGCGAGACATGAATTGAAATAAAATAGTTGAAAAAGCTATATGGATATTGAATATGAGTTTAGAGTAGAAAACCCTTTAATGAGTTATCAGTTTAGACCCGGAAATATTATAGTTAATCTATGGTATTTGATTTTCATAAAACAAAACCTCTTGAAAGCAAGAATAGATTATATTTATGTCGGATTGCAATAAAAGTGAATCTTCCGACATATTGGAGTAAATTTTAATATCATCATCGTAAAGAAGAAATTTCGAGAAGTAAAAGCATGAATTTATATTAGTTTTAAAAATAATAAAGAGAGGAAGGTAAAATGGTTAAAGTACCAGTCGGATACTATTTTTAGAACTCCAACAGCCAACCAGCTTCTTCATGGAATTTCTGTATCCGGCGTCTATTGTACTGGGGCAAAAGGTTTGCGAAATAGCACACGAAGAAATTGAGCTCCATCTGTACTGCGATTTTAATTTTTGTTTTTTTTTTTTTGGGAAATAGGTTGAGCACTTCCCCTTTCACAACAGTCAAGGAGATCTCCGAGACTAATTCAGTCGACCCCTTCATGGCAAGGTTAGGTTAGGTTAGGTAGTGATGGTTGCCCAGAGATTGGGCCCACTTGAACGAAGAAGTTTGGTTTATCCTTTGTGATACCACTGCAAGGAAAAAGAGGTGAAGGAAAACAGAGAACGAAAGGGAAAAGGATGGGGAAGGTTGAGTGTTTGTGGACTACGAACGGTGACTAGTCTACAGTTGTGTTAACCTCTTTATGTTGCTGATGAAGTTAATTAGATTTTTGTTTTCAGTACCTGCTATATCAGCAGGCGTAGAAAAGAAGTGAGAACCAAGATGCTTGAATCTTAGTCCCGCGAGAGTTTGGCAGCTGAGGAGCAGGTGCTGAGATGATTCCACCTCGACCTCCATACAGCTGACGCAAAAAGGACTTGAAGTAATTCCGAGTCGCACGGCATCACGCGGACAGTGCCACGTGAGATTGCCCCCGAAGTTTGAGAGATGAGATTTTGCCATCCTCAGAATATCCCTCGAACGCCTCCTATCCAAACGTGGCCAGAAGGACTTCGCGTCCTTACACGTTCGTGTACTTGCCCAGCTCTCGCTGAGTTGGTGCAAAGCCCATCCTTCCAGGAGTAGAGCGCAGGTTGTCAAGGGGATCCCGATCCTCTCCTTTTGCGAGCACACTACCTCACAGGCCCCTTCCTCTGGCCAGCTCGTCGGCTCCCTGACCAGTTTCGAATGCACCATCGTAGAGCCTATGGCCCTAATTACCGTTTGGCTGTCGGAGTAAATATTTACCTTCTTAACAGTTATTACTCAAGCAAGTAGCCAGTCAGCTTCTTTAATTGCGGCCACCTCTCCTTGGAACACACTGCAGTGATTCGGTAGCCTGAATTTGAGTTTGATGGGGAGCTCTTTGCAGAATACTCCTCCTCCACCCCTACCATCCAGGTTCGAGCCATCCGTGAACAGGTTAACTAGGCGCTGTCCCCAAGTGTTGCCCCCGGCCCACTCCTCCCTTGGTGGAATGTGGGTGAAGAAAGTCCCGCTTGCACACACTGATCCTTCGACGAGGGGATGAGCTCAAAGTTTCTGAGGATGCTTGAGTGCCCATAACTGGGGTTGACCTTATAGCCCAAGCCCCGCAGTCTGATTGCGGTACGTGCAGCGGCAATTTTGCCGGCGAAGTCTATAGATACCACATTTAACATTATAGGAGTAGTTCGAAGCGCCCCACTGATTCCAATGAGTGCAGAGCTCTGAACTGTCTCTAGCTTTTTAACTGATGTCGTCCTCTCCAGTGAGTTCCACCAGACAACGACTCCATATAACAGGATTGGCTTTATTATGGTATTATAGAGCCGAAATACAACTCTAGGCGAGAGCCCCCATCTTTTGCCAATTCCGCCCTTGCATCCATACAATGCGATTGTTGCCTTCCTTACTCCTCAATGATAGCTTACTGCCAAGGGTTAGACCTAGGTACTTCACCTTGTCAGAAAGCACCAACGGAGCGCCCCTCAAATAGGGGAGTTGAGCTCTGGGTATTTTATATTTCCTCGTGAAAAGGACGAGCTCCGTCTTAAGAGGATTTACCGATAAGCCGCAGTCTGCTGCCCATCAAACAACTACGTTCAGATATCCCTGCATTAAATCGGACAGGGTATCTATAAACTTTCCTCTAACAGTTAATGCCGGATCAATCGCGTAGGCAATCACCCTACAGCCCCTCCTCACCAGCTCCGCCAGCAAGTCATTGATAACAATGATCCAGAGAAATGGTGTGAGAACACCGCCTTGCGACGTGCCTCTGCTCACCTGCTGGCGGAGAGAGATGCCGCCCCACTCGCTACGACCGTTCTGTCGCTAAGCATTCTGTGGATGAACCTGGAAAGGTCGGGTCCAACCCCCAGCCTGCCCAGAGATTTAGTGATTGCCTCCGGGAGAACGTTGTTAAAAGCCCCCTCAATGTCGAGGAAGGCGCCAACAGCGAGTTCTTTCTGATAAAGGGATTCCTCAATATCCTTAACGATTGTGTGAAGGACAGATTTCACTGATCTGCCTTTCCAGTAAGCATGTTGGGTGTGCGACAAACACCCCGAGGAATTTCGCTTCTTATGAGCAAGAAAGATGAGAGGCTGATTGGCCTAAAATCCTTAGGGGGGACATGTGAGCTCTTGCCAGCCTTGGGTATGAACACAACCCTCACAGCCCTCCAAAATCCCGGTATATAGCCCCTGGCTATGCAGCTCTCATAGATAGGGCTCAGCCAGCGGCATGACACCTCCACAGATTTCTGCAGTTGGGCAGGTATGATGCCATCAGAACCAGGTGACTTGAAGGGCCCGAAGGAGTCAATGCCCCAAGCCAAGCGATGCTCATCCAGCAGCCAGCCGCGGTTCTGAAGAAAGATTGGTGTACTGGTGCTGTTTGATACCGGATTCGTCGGAAAATGAGCGTCGAGAAGCAGTTTTAGTGATTCCTCGCCGCTCATCGCCCAACATCCCGATTCATCCCTCAAGTATCCCAAGGAAACCGAACTCCTCGTGAATATTCGCCTAAATCTTGAAGACTCGTGACAACCCTCCACGCTTCCACAGAAGTTTCTCCAAGAGTCCCTGTTGGCCTTCCTAATTTCGGACTTATAGATTATTATTTTATTTATTTATTAACACCAAACGATAGCTGGAAAGGGCGGGAGGTCGTGTTTTCTAGTGCAACGGAGTAGGTCCTACTCGATAAATATGATGCTATTATCCAAGTTAGGAAGGTGGAATGGAGTCCGAAATATGCACATTTACTTAGCAAAACCTTATCAAAAGCCTTCGAAAAGAAAGTATAGATGGCATCTAGTTGATAGTCAGCCTCTAAGCTATCAAAAGAGTTGTCAGAAAAAATTGCAAGGCTTGAAACCGTTCACCTTCCACTGCGAAAGCCAATTCCGCTTCTGAGGCTAGACACAGCAAAAAATGGTTTGGCTTAACAACAGTCTCAAATAGTTTCGAAATTGTTGTCAATTTCGTAATAGATCTATAGTTTGTGACGTCATTATTGGTTATTACAGCTCACTGTTTTAACGATAGAAGCTGTGTGAGCTATTTTCCAATCCTGTGGAAATAGTCCATTAGAGAGCGATTTATTGAATATTAACATTAATGGCTTTGTAAGCGAGAAACAGTTTTTGAGGAGAGGAAGCAGAAGACTATAGATCGGTTGAGTGAGTGTACCAGAGTCACTAAGGCTTCTTGAACATCGTCTTCTGACACGGAGAATACGCCAAAGGGCAAAGAAGAATCTGAAAAGCCTGAGTAGCTTATTAAAACGAGCTCTCAGAAAAAAGCGCCCGGAATAGGACGTTAGACATGACAAACTGGTTTTGCATTATGACAACGCCACGTCACACGTTGCTAAATCGATCAAGAAATATTTAGAGGCACTAAGTTGAGAAATCTTGCCCCACCCGCCGTATTCGCCAGACATTGCACCTTCGGATTACCATCTGTTCCGATCAATGCAGTCATCCCTTATTGGAGAGTGGTTCACTTCCTACGAAAGCGTCGCAAACTGACTCAATGAATGGATCAAGTCAAAAGAATTCAAACTTTTCGTCAGAGGATACCGTATGATACCCTTAAGAAGGAGTAAACTTGCAGCTTCCAATGGCAAGTACTTCACATGATATCATGTATTATTTAATTGTTTAAATAATTCGGAACTTTGGCTAAAACGGTCAGAAACTTATTAACATACCTAGATATACAGCATCAACAACAAAAAGGGCTACCTCGTAGCATATTCCGTAACATGTAACAAAAAAGTGTTGTAGTACTTTAACCTCTTCCGTAGCCATGTCGTGTTTTGGGTATCTTTACCCCTCCACCAGAATTTCTTCAATAAAAGAGTTTCTGTGAAGACGATCTACTATTTGAAGGTGACACAGGCTTCTTCAAATCCCACCAAATGCACAACTCAGACAAATATTTCCTCTAAAATTCTGTTGTTTAAATAAAAATTTGTTCCACTCCAACTTCTTGCCTTGTGAAACACAGCTCATCAGGTATTTACTCTCTCACTTCTCTTCATGTACCAACAACGTGGCAGTCACATTATTAAACGGTGTCACACAGCACTTTTTACTGCTTAATAAAATAATTAGTGCCAATGTGCCAGTTATGAGTTTTCCTTCTCGCTAACCTCTGCCTTTTAAGTGCCGCAATTCACACATCTAAATATTTCCTTTCACATTTCCAAATTCACACTCACCTTCACTCTCACTTATTATATGTCACACCAGCACACTAATAATTTAATTAGCCATTCCCACTTGAGTGTCCCATTTGTGGCCACAACATTTACACAGTGCGCGGTGGGGCGTATGAGTAACATTTTATGAGCGCACTTTTGCTTCTGCAACTTTTTCTGGCAGACAGAATTCAAATGCAAAAGCAACGAGGGTATACTTTTTTAATTTTTAATTGATTAAATGAGGTGAAAACTAATACTAATATGTGAGCTAAGCGATAAGTACTTACTGAAATTAAATTAAAAACACAAAGGATCTTTTCAGCTGCTAAGTGATTTGAGGTGCAATTTAATCATGAAGAAAATTCAACAGTTTTAAGCACTGGAGTGAGCAGACAAGGGACCCATTTAAAATTGAAAAATGTACACTAAAAATAAATTACTTTCGCTTTCCAGAGCTGAAATTAAATTAAAGAATGGGCGTTAAATGCAGCTACCTGTACTGGTTTCACATTTACCCATTTCATTGCTTTGTTTTAATTACTTTTCCGCGAGACAGGTAATAAAATATTCGATTTCACGAAATGCTACTTAAAATTCAAGTCAGCAAAGTCTTAAAAGGCCACACAGTGTACATAATAGGGAAGTCCACTACTACCCTGCGCTATGTAAGTGAAATCTGTGTCTAGATGAATGATCAAATTTAATCTTGCTTTCGCTTCCATTAGCTGCAACCAAATAAATGGAATAAGTCAACGTTCTATGTACAGCTGGCGCATGTAAAGCATTGTTGTTGTGGTTGTTGTTTTAGGCATTGTACTACTCTATTGTCATAGATTAATTTGACTGTCCGATATATATATTACATAATATGAGCAATACAGAAACAAGACAGCTGGCTAACTCGGATTGTTGAAAATCGCTTCTTTCATTCTCGGATGGACAGTGCCGGTATATATACCTATGTGTATGTATGTATGTATATACGTACATATCTCGAATGAAGCTCGTGGGAGGTGCGGCGTGTGCAAGCATATGCTGGATGTTTGTTAATATAGGAAATTCCAATACACGTGTGCGGCATTATTCGCGAGTTCTTTGGAATCAGACACTCAGATTGATAAGATGAAATAAAATTAAATTAAATAATATAAAGCAATGTAATATATTATAAAATAAAGCATGATAAAAAAGTAAATACAAATGAAATACAATAAAATAAAGTAGAACAATATTAAGTTAAACGGTACAAAAAAAAAATAAAACAAAATAAAGCCAAAAAAATTAAAA
>JAYXIM010025733.1:0-14356 GCA_037575425.1 Anastrepha fraterculus
TCGTTGACAATTTTACTGTCTAAGTACTGTCTAATACAAAGAAACAAAACTAAGCCTCACAAGAGTTTTCAATCTGTCTATGACTACTATCATCATTCCTGACAAGTAGAAATGAGGCAGAGTGGTCCCATTACTGAAACCTGGGAGACCCGCCAACCAAGGGGAATCTTATCGGCCGATAACTCTCCTTTCCCTAGCAGTGAAAACTCTTGAAGCCCTCCTACTCCCAGTCTACACGAAACATCCGGCCCAAGCAAGCACATCAGCCATTCCACGCTACTAGATGACATTATACAGTCGGCACTCCCGCAGGGCTGAAGAGTTGGTCCATTAAATATAAGAGTGGTCTACACTCATCAGTAATCTTTCGAGACCAAATCTCTAAAAAAGAGGAAGATAGAGCAAAGTGCTCATTAGGGTGGGGCCCTTTCACCCTTGCTTTTCAACTTCTACATATCGAAATTTCCCCAGCCGCCAGAGGGAGTTTCCCTGGTCTCCTATGCCGACGACTGTACGATAATGGCGTCGGGCAATGATATTGATGGCTTGTGCGCCAAAGTAAACGACTACCTCACGTGCCTTTCTCGCTTCTTCACTGCGAGAAATCTACAACTTTCCCCCACTAAGCTCACGGCGACCCAGGTGGTAAACCTGGACAAAGGAGGTTAAACTGCAACTCAAGGTCAAAGTCGACGATACACCAAGACCGACTACTAACAACTTCGAAATTTTGGGAGTTACCTTCGACAGTTTGTTCGCCTTCTCTGACGACATTTAAAACATAAAAAATTGGCCGGCCGGTTCTAAATTACGCTGCGTCTCTCTAGTCGCCTGGAACTAATGAATAGCAATGGCCTAAGCTTCAGACATGCCAAAACACTGCTATTTGGACAGCAACCTATATAAGGAGGAGTATATGCTCCTTGTGAAGGAGCACAACAAACTGCTCAGCAAGTAATTGCTGCTAGGGTGCTACCGCAGGTCTCACCCACACAGACGCCTGCTTGAATTTGAGCAGCCTCCCTGGCACGTCAGGAGACACATCTTTGACTACGCCGACGAGATCCAAAGCAAAACAAATTGACAATGACTGGACCGGACGGATAGATAATGAAGGGCATTCTTCGGGAGACTCTTACCACCTTCTTAAGCTCCCAACCTCCGAATACCGTAATTGGAGTTTAACCACCACCCCAGCAGATGAATAGCTCCAGCCACCCCGAGAGACTCACGTAACCTTGGCACAATTACGGTTTGGATATTGTAGCAGGTTAAATTCCTACCTATCCAGAATTGATCCCAACATACCAACCATATGTCCAGCATGTGAAGGCACCCCGCACGATACTAACCACCTTTTCACATGCCCCATCAAACCCACTCATCTAACACACCTCTCCCTCTGCACCCAACCTGTCCAAGCAACAAGTTTCCTGGGTCTACCGTTAGATGAGCTAGACGAAGACGACCGGTGATTTACATTGCACTGACTGGGTTTAGTATTGCTGCTCCAAAAACAACAACAAAACTAAAACCTAAACTTGTATGTACAAAAAAAATCGGAATTCGTCATTAGATGTACCACTGTAGCTCGAGCAACTGTCGAGAATTGAATGGCGCAAATGATATGATTACTGGAGACTGTACCTTTGATATTCCAGGGCTAACCGATTGTATTAATTTCTTAATTTTATGTCTTGAAAATATGAGCTACGAAATATTCATAAGGAAATGTGAATATGGCGAAAAATTTAAACATTGGTCTAAATTGATTTATCTCTAAGCTCATGTATGAAATTTCATATAAGACTCAACACGCTATATTACAAGGGGTCTATATTATACTTATATACATACATGTTTTCTTGCAAAATAAAAAAATTTCAACTACTTTTTTGCTATTATTTGTACATTACATTACATTATAAGTTATGAGCAATTAAAAAAAAAAATTCTTATATAATTGAAAAAATCGATTTTGAGCCGAAAAACAAAATTGCCGATAAATCTTGAAAACATTTTTTTTTGGGCGAACAAAAAAATACGTGTTATTTTAACCAGAGAGCAACATATTTGAGTTACATCGAAATCGAAGAACATGTCCCGCACAGCCCGGTTGAATTGAAATGGAAAGCATTATATTCCATTTTTTACGTTTGCATCCTTAAGCTAAGCGTGCATGACTGAATTCGAAAGTATTTGTGTAACAAGGATAACTTTGAATCAGGGCTACTTACATTTTGCATAAATATAACTAAAAAAAAGCATTCCTCTCAAGGAAATAAGAGCAAAATAAATAGTAAAAAGTGAGTAGCTGGTCAAGTTACCTAATGGGCATTTGCAGCGACTTTAATTAACCAACAGCCACTTTTCCAAAGCCAAAATTCTTCTTCTGCGTATTCTTTCGCCACGGCTGGCACACTGGTACAGAAAATTTAAATGTGAGCCCCCACCTTCACTTGTGTAGAGTGGTACTATAATTTTCTATGTAATAAAGGAATCGAGACATATTTGTATACTAAAATGTTCTGAAGTCGATTTAGGCATGTCCGTGTGTCTGTTTACGGTAGATTGGTGTTAAAATGATGCCTTCGCTGCACGTACTACCTATATTTGAATAAACTATGAAATTTTCACAGATTATTGAGCTTAGTCTCTTCTATTGATGAAAAATATATGAAAGAACAGTATGAGAAATCTGAGATGCTCTGTTTTTAAAATATAGGAAAAGAAGCAATTTTTTTAATATAATTTATCCAAAAAATTCAAAAAAAATGCTTAAATGTTACAAAGTAACGGATATATAATATATCACTTTGTTAAACTTTATTCCAAAAATACCAAAATCTCAAACAAAATTGTTTTCAAAATTTTTCATTTTACCTTTTATTATACTCAAGCCTTGGACCAATTGACAGGGAGTCCCTCAAGTATTTAACTGTGTAACACGCAAATCCAGTTGTACTTTGTGAGCTCGAGGAGACATACTATACATTAGGTCAAGAAAGTGCCCAGTAATTAGTGGAAAACAAAATAGCATATTTATAATTTTTGGCCAACGATATGTTCCGGCAAGGAATAATCCAACCTTCAAAATATTTTTATCAACTTCAATTCCCGTCATAAATTCGTCTTATGTTTAAAGGAAAAATGTTTACTCTTTATGGCACCAATACAGTATCGAATGCAACAGAAAAGCGATGGTTTCAATAAAACCGCTCGGATTACATGGATTTTTTAGAAAATCAAAGACAATATTTTCATGGAACTAAATAACTTTATTCTGTAATGTATTGCCCAATGTGATCAATGACCTTTTGCATTTCATTCAGCCAGCATAATAATCCCTCGTTCATAAAACTTCTGGTTTTTATTTGCAAAGAACTGAAACAGGTACGAATTGACATCGTAAATTGAAATTTTTACCATTCAAGAAGTTTTGTAAAGAACGAAACAAAAAGTTATCAGATGATTCAAGGTCAGAACTGTATGGTGGATGTGGCAAAACATTCCAGCCAAGCCCCAATTATTTTTACCGAGTGGCCAAGATGTGTGTGGCCTTGCATTGTCATGATGGAATACAATAATTTTTCGATTTGTTAATTCGGGCCGCATTTCTTCAACTGCATTGTTTAATTTCGTTAGTTGTTCAATGTAGATATCAGAATTGATTGTTCGGTTGGGTGGTAGGAGTTCAAAGTAGACAATTCCTTTGTAACCCCACCAAACTGAAAACAATCCTTCTTTTGATAAATATCAGCTTTTGATGTTGCTTGAGTTGGTTCACCTGGCCTGCTTCACGATCTTTTCGGCTTGATATTGTTGTAAAAAACCCATTTTTCATCGCCAGTTTTCAGTAGTTTTATAAATGGATCATTTTGATTACGTTGCGTTATATCTTTCCATTCGTGAGGAACCCATGTACCGAGTTTTTGAACATAGCCAAGCTGTTTAGGTGATTTTCAATGCATGTGCATATGTGCTACATGAAGCTTCTCTGCAATCTCACATGTTGTACTGTGACGATCCGAATCGATTATTGCTTTGATTAGGGCGTCCTCAACTTCAACAAGGACGTTTTTCATCTTTGAGTGAAAAATCACCAGAACGAAATTTGGCAAACCAACTTCTTCGAGACTCTCGAACAGCGGTTTGCCCAGGGTTAACATTCTGTCCTTCCATTGGGCAGGGCATTCAGAGAGGATGTGGAAGATTGTTTCCCTTTTTCCCGGTTGTTTGCAACTGTGACAGTGTGCGTTGTGAGCGATGCCTATTTTGGCTGCTTGTTCTCCGACAGACCAAAAGCCAGTTATGACTGCCGTTAGTCTCCAGGCGTCCCGTCGTTTCATATTTAACAATATTGACGATTGTTTGTGGTTGTAGGTGGGCCATAACGTTCTGCTAATTTTGCATTTCGTCTGGTTTCTCCATCTACAGTCCGCGAATCGAAGGTATTTTAGTGAAATTGTACTCTTGACTGCACCTAGTGGTGTGAATACCGATTCTGTAAGAGCAGATCCCCCTCTTGCCAGTTCATCTGCTTTTTCGTTACCTTCAAATTAATGTTTTTGCTCAAGGTGGAAAGGCTATTTCTGCTTTGCAGTTTAGCTATCCGTAAGAGTAGCGATTTTGCCCTTAAAAGAGAACTCTGCGATTAATAGCCTACCAGCTTCCACAATTGTCAGTACTTCCACCAGGTAGACGATGCATGAATTAGCAAGACGTACAAAGTTTTCAATTTTAAGTCTACAATAATATGCATATGTATACCTACTCCAACACCACAATCCGTTTTAGAACCATCTGAGTAGACTGTAGTGTCGAAGTTATTTAGTGAGAATCCGTTATTCCATTCCTCAAGCCACTTTATACAGTATTAAAAATTGTGACTTGAGAAATTTCAGATTTTCGCTCTGTAATCAAAATTGCGTTATGGCAAGTGACTTACTGCCTAGTGAATAAGAAATATTAATTATTGAAATATTATTATTGTGGTATACTTGTTGCAATCTTTTCTTTATATTCCTCACTTCGAACTGCACAAATGTAATAGTATATGTAAATATCAGCTACTTATGGCTATGGCACCACTGTTTGATGACATAAATGTTGTTATGGTTAAGGATATGGCGTCATAGTATGGCACCTAACTTTGAGCTTTAACAAGAAAAAAAATCTGCATCAATGTACCGTTACGTACATAAACGTAAATGCGTCGACTTTGACAGAAATATTTCCGATTTAAATTTTCCCGATTCAACAACGCTTTTGGTCATTCTTGCTTTATTGTATTGCATTCCACCCGTTAATTATATCCACACACATACATATATATATATTTGCATGTAATATACATGAAACACAATTTTAATCGACTACTCTTACATGTCATTTCAGATCAAATGAAACGAAAAATCTCGAAAGCAAGAAGCGAGTAGTCAAAATGCTTTTCGTTCTGGTACTTGAATTCTTCATCTGCTGGACACCGCTGTATGTGATCAATACTGTGGCCATGTTTATTGGTCCGGCCATTTACGAGTACATCGACTACACATCGATCTGCTTTTTTCAATTGCTCGCCTACTCTTCCAGCTGTTGTAACCCCATCACCTATTGCTTCATGAACGCCAGCTTTCGACGCGCATTTCTAGATACCTTCAAAGGATTGCATTTAAGTGGCAACAGTGGTGGTGCTGGCGGTGCAAGCGTTGGCATTTGGCATAGTCGACAAAAGGGAACTGATTGTGGTGTTGGTGGTGGCAGTAGAAGTGGCGCGCATTTGCCTGCACTAGTGTCAAACAACTCGATTGCGCTAGCCAATAACGCAATCATTGCATCCAACAATACGTCAATGCATGGCTCCCAGCATCCACAACGTAATTGAATGTGGCCGAGCACTGTGAGTGAAGAGACTCAAGCTACAAAGAGGAGAATAATCGATGAGTATATGGAATGTCAACAACTGAAAATTTCGAAGCAATTTGGTAGAACACTCCACAAAAAGGACAACAGCAAAAGTTGTGTACCTCTGCATCGTAATTGGCCGATCCTTTGTATGTGAAATACGAAAGCCGTAGAGAGGCAACACTTTTCATACTGGTGGCGTATGTGTGTTTGGGCAATACACATGAACCATGAAATTGTAGCATATGCGCGCAGATATATGTATATACATACATGAATATGTATTTCAGTGTGAGATTTAATATTTTTACTCCGCTTTGATCATTTTAATACTCTAGTAAAATGAATGTGTGTACGAGTGTATAGCAACATTTATTGTTCTTGTATATATCCGTCAACGACTTTTACATTTATTTGTGTGTATATGTTTATGAGCTTAATACTTGTAAAAGGGAGCAGAATAAAAAAAAACTTAAATGGCATGATATTTGGAAATTGGAATTCCTCAAACTTTTGCGGTTTAAACATCAAGCTCGCACTTTTGTATACATTAGGGTGGTCTTAATAACTAAAAGTATGCTATTATTACTTTTTCTTTTATTATTTAGGCTTCACGATTATATGCTTTATTTGAAACAGCTAAGCGAATCAGTTTCAAAACAGCAAAAATTAACGTTCAACAAAATTTATTTTTTTTCGAAAATCGATGTGGGTGCAATACTTGTACTTGCGCTCAATTGTATCAAATCTGGGTACGTAGTTTTTCACCAACGCGTCATAGTTTTTTTTAAATGACGCACTATGCTGCATTATATTGATATAATGACTAAGTGAAAGGAATTTATCAAGGAAATTTAACTATGAAAAAATATTTATCCTTGAATATCCTTGAGGTGTTTCATAAAGCATAAAAGGCATAAAAAACGTAAAATTTTAAAAATTTCCAGCTGCTTTTATGTATGTACAACTCTGTTAAAAATAATAGCAATGGCATAAGTCGAAATTTCTAACGAAGAAAAAGTATCTGAATACTAATTTTTGTTCTGTTTTATTTACCGGTTTTTTGTTCTTTTTTGTCTTACTTACTGGAGTTTAAGTTCGTTAGAAAAATAGTTCTCAATGAAAAATACAGTACTCAATTTTTTATATAAATCAGTGTACTTGTATGTGTAAAGAAACATTTCATAAAAATAGCAGTATCCAGCGCATAACATTGAAAACAGAATGTAAAATAATTAATTTAGTATATGTGATATATTTTGCGGAACAACATCAATACGCAAACCACAAATAGGAGGAGGAGCTCGGCCAAGCACCCAAAAAGGGTGTACGTGCCAATTATATATACAAGGTGAAGTCCAAAATAAACAAGACTGAGCTAAAATAAAAATGACATGAGCTTTGTTCTGATAACTTCGAGTTTATTTATTCAAAATAGTCCCCTTTGGCCTCATACACTGTTTTTCGCGATCTAAAAGCTTTTCGAATGAGTGTTTCAAGTTATTGACCGGAATGTCTTTCAAGATGTCGGTACAACCCTTTTGGATGGCCTCTACGGACGCAAAAACTTTTCCATTCATGGTCAAATGCAATTTTCCGAATAGGTAGAAGTCACAGGGAGCCATATCAATTGAATACGGTGAATGGTTGATGGTTAAAATGTGATTTCTAGTCAAAAAATCAGTCACGATAGAAAATTGCATTGACGGTTTGGTCCGTTGACACGAACTCCCTTGGAATCGTGAAAACAAACGAGCATCGACTGGATTTTTGACTTCTCCAAACGCGATTTTTTGGGTGGTGGCTCGTCTTGGGGCTTCTATTCGGCACTTTGAAGCTTAGTTTCAGGTTCAAGTTGGAAACACCACGTTTCATCACCAGTTCCAATGTTGTAAAGCAAGTTCTCGTCTTTTCTCGCCTCTTTAATTTTTTCTTTCGAATGTTGAATTCTGAGCAATTTCTGGTCCTCAGTTAACTTGTGCGGAATGACACAAGCACAGACCTGTCGCAAGTCCAAATGATCAGTTCAAAGCGATAAATCTATGTTTTGGAGATATTCAACTCCGATTCCATGAATTTCAGTGAAGCCAATGTCACCAAGCTTTCACTGGAAGTCAGATAGAGATGTTACTTCCAACGCATTAACTCATTAATAATTAGCTCAAGAAGAATAAATCAAAAACATTTTTGTAACGCCAGTCTCGTTTATTTTGGACTTCACCTCGTATATATATATATATATATATATATATATGTGTAACACAACGGACCTTATTGGCGAGAACTGCTACACATCGACGAAGCACAGACTCCACCAAGCGCTTACACTTCTCTTCCAGAGCTCTTTGATATATGTGAGATTATCTTTGTCTGCAACTTCTTTGACATCCGACCCAAAATTTTCCGTCCATGAGCTTTTGAAATTAACCTATTTTTTCCCCAACTTGCAGGTATGATTTGAGTCAATGTCTTGTATATACACCCATTTCAGGGGCATCTTCCACTCTGCGTATGGTGGCATCGTTGACTGCATACCGCCAGCCAGGTACAGCTTGGCATATATGTATATGCCCGTAATAGGAGAATTGGGTCCATACGTTGATTTTGGCACCTCCATGCTTTACCTAAAATAAGTATTCTTAGGTCTTCGTTCAAATTGTCTGCGTCTTTTGGAATCAAAAAAACCGATTTTGGTTTCACTGGACCATTCGAGTTCTGCAAATTTTTCAACTGGCCTCGGCTAATTTTTTTCTGATCTGTGCATGTTGTGGCACAGTTAGCAGTGGTAGCTTTCTTGAGCTTATTCTATGTATAAAGTTTAGCTGCAATGAGCTTTTTCTGAGTTTTGACGAGTACACATATAGAATCCGTCCATTTATTAGCGTTAGGAATCATTTTTGCTGAATAATTGAGCAAGCAAATCTTGGATAAACTTGTAAGTTTTCCCCTCCGTCAAGAATTTCATCAGAACAATTTTTAGAGCGACCCATTTATCAAAAAAAAAGTGTATGTACTAATGTTTTGCAATCAATGTATTGTTATAAAAAAATGTATATAGATCTAAGAATATTAAGACATAAAGGCAATTTTGAGAAAAGTCGCTTTCATAGTCGCTTCGTCAAGGCAACAACCAGCATGCCAGATCATGTGGCTCAATTCAGTGGAATCGTCGGATTAAGTCTGAGGTGTTGAGGAGTTTGCTAGCTTCCTCATGTATGTGCCTGAGAGAGTGGGCTTCTGCCTGTTTTTTAATTTCTTCAGCGGCCGTAGAGCTCTTGAGTTCATAATGAATATACCTACTTAATGCGAACGAACCAGGCTGAGTTGAGAATATCTCGAAGGATTTTATGCTGGAGTCGTTAAAGTATATTTATAGGTATTACGTTGAGCGGCGCAAACAGCTTTTATAAATTGTTTATATATAGCTATTTTCTTATATATGGAGAGCTTTGATCATGGAGGAGCTTTTTCATGGCAGAAATACACTGAGAGGTTTGCGATTGCCTGCCGAGAGGCGAGCGCTATTAGAAAAAATGTTTCTTCATTTTAGTACTTCACGGAGTTTCAAACCTACGTCTTCCGAATAATAATCACGCACCAACTCATTCGGCTACGGCCGCCGCCGAGTCGAGTGTTATACCAAGATATTTTGCAGTGTTTGCGTGTCGTATTGCGACACCTAGCAGTATTGTTGCGTAATGATTATCTTTTTTGTTGGCGAAGATTACATGAACTGACTTGGTATTGTTCTATTTTATGCGCTAATTCTTCGTCCATTCTTTTAAATTCTTGCAATTTGTAGTTTGGCTTCTTGAGCATTTTTTCCAGTTGATAGGATGGCAGTGCTGTCGGCGAAAGTGGCGATCAAGCTATTCGGAGCCATGTGCAAGTCTCTGGTATTTGACATCGCCCAAATGCCTCAAATATTTCTCATGCACCGCTATTTTTGAGGATTATGACAGCTGGAGAAAGTTCAAAAAGTAATATAAACTCATTAAAATAAAAAATTTAAATTATGTTTTGCTATAAGTTATTTTTCAAACAGGCTGATTGTGTAAGTAAAAGTACAAAATTGTAATAAGTTTAAAATTATTAATTTTTTTTATGTAAGATTAATGGAAGGAAAAGTGTGAAGGATAAGACGAAATTGATTTTTTGTATGCAACTTTTGCATTTTTTATTTCAAAATTTTACTCTGATGTGTACTGAAATACCATTTCAAATACATTGAAGAGACATTAGTAATGTCAAATTTTACTTTACAAAATTACATTTAATTCAAATATTCCTTTTTAATTACTCCCCGAAAATAAAAACCCCAGATACGTAAAAGTCATTGGAATTTTTCGATGAAGGCTCACAAAAGTTCTGAAATTTGGACTTCTGCGTTAAAAGTTACCCGGCTACGTCGAAAATATAGATAAATGTTGATGTTTTCTGAAGAATTGTTACAAAATGTTCGCCACTTTCTTATAAAACGACTCACAAGTTGATTAAGTACAAAAAGAGAAAGAGAGAAAAAAGAAAGTGATAATAAGACAAATTAGGGCCACCCTAATACAATGTAAATATAACAAATATTAAGGTACAAATAAATACAATAATAAAAAATTTTCTGATGGAGTCTAATAAAATTGACATTGTTCCCGATTAAATGAAAATTGTACGATATGTGTATTGATGACGTTGTATTTACTCTCGTTAAGCCTTTTATTTCTCGACTGCTGAACGACGATTTAGGCATCTTTACTACATGGAATTATAAGTATAATCTGCTTTACTTGAGTGTTACACTGGCAAGTTGTCAGGCAATTTTTCATAAAATTTTTATCACACACACACTTTTGTAAGTTCACAATCTTTTAAGATGAAAAGCAGCTTTTCGCAGAAATTTAACAGACTCAAGAATTCCTTCTTTAAAATGTAGCTGAAAATTTATTGAATTTTTCTAAATTTTGGGTAAAGCTTGAAAGTTTGACTGATTTATATAGTCTGTGTTGCGGAATGAACAATAATTCAATTTTAAAATTCAAGTAACAAAATTTAGCTGTAAATTTATATATGGAAATTATTTTTTAAAGTGTATCGTTCTCTGAATTAGACATTATTCAAGGTAAGCATTTGGCACCTCAACCACATACCCTTTCCTTGGTACCAAAACTTTAACGTAGGAAGTTGGGCTTGCGTATATCTGTACCATCGTTTTGCTAAGCCATAACATCATGGCCACCTATGTGGAAGATGTCAGACTTGCATATGCAGTCTGGGTCAGAAAAACGGAACCACGATTCTTCATGAAGTATAAAAGATATATATTTAAATGTTTCATACAATTTCGAACAACACTCACCTGAGTTAGCACTGGCGTCGTAGCCCTAGAGTGGCACTATTATGCAGCAAAAAACGGAACGAAATATATCTTGAAGTTACAAGAAAAACCCGGTTCTTCTGACACAGACTGTATATTTACATGACTTGGTGGGATGATCCCTAAAAATTCCGCTCCTCAATCTGGGATAGTATGTGCCCATCGGGAAGTAACAGACTGTATTTTGGGGTTGCATCTCTCAAATCTTTGCCCACTTCAATGTATAACTGTCGGCTATGGACCAGTTATTATACGTTATACCGTCCATCAGCGAATAAGAAACTTCCACGCCTTGCCAGCCTCGTGGCAAAGCCGGTAGCCTTGGATCCAGAAGGATAATACTCTTTTATCTTAAAGTTGTGGATTACTGAAACCGAGAGACGACATGTTCCTCCTAGGAACCATAGGGAAATATATACACATATATATGGCACAGTAGGCTTTCATTCCCTCACACTCGTGAACCAATTATTAACCAAACAAATATAACAAAAAATAAAATGAAGCAGACAGGTTGGGAATTCACATCCCAAATGGCTGATCTAGTGGAGCTACATCCCCAGGAACAGTATTTAATCGCATTTTACTCTACTTTTCCTGAACGCATAACTCGTCACGGAAGAATTCATTATTCGGATTACGACATACGTGAGTATACTGCATTTCGCAAGTTTCGGGTTTATGGCATCCGTGATCGTAGCATTAAACGTACGCTTTTTACGAACTTTCATTAGTTCATAAAATTGAATTTGAGCGCGTGTAAAAACTGGCAAATGTAAAAGATTGATGCTGAAAAAAATTAAAATTATACACAGAAAAAAGTTCAATTAGCTGAAATTATTGTAAATAATTTTTTTTAATAAATGTTGCTATTTTAGGACTAATTATAATTAAACAAACCCAAAGCAAAAGGAGTTGCAAAACAGTTTATATGAATGCGTTTATATGAATATGTAGCATTTTTATGCACAATTTTAAATAGAGACCCGTTATTTTACAACAAAAAGCAATAGATAAGAAACAAATGCAACGATGGTTTACTGTTACCTTAACGAATAGTTTGGAAGAATATTTGTTGTTGTTATTGTTGTAATCTTAAAACAGTTCTAAAGTAAACGAAAAAAATGCAATGCGTTTAAACGAAAATGTAGCACTGTATACTTGAATATTTCTTATTTAACAAATTAAAATAGCATCGCGTAAATTGCACCAGGAAGTTAAGACTGTGATTATGCGTGAGTATTATGACAATTATGGCAAATTTACCGATTTCTATCGCATATTATTAATGTTGTATTGTATTGTAATATTGAACGCGAAATTGCTGGAATTTCGGCCGATTTATGCAAAAGAGTGGTCGAAAATTGGGTTCAACGATTGGACTTCGTAAAACGTGCGCGCGGTGGTCATGCAAATGAAATCGAATTTCATACTTAAATGTGTATGTTCAAACTCGATAATAAAAAAAAAATTAGTTAAAAATCTCAAACCGTTTGTGTTTTATTCAAACAAGTTCAAAAGTTGAAGCTCTCTTACTGAAAAACCCTATATGTGCGTAGATAGGTTAGATTAAGTTATGGTTGTAGTCGGTCTGCACGACCAACTTACTTAGACCTTACAGGTCCGATACCACTGTGCTGCACGGGAACCCCATTTACCTTCCTTCATTGAACCATTTTGTGGCTCTTATGAAACGTACAATTGATCCCAACCCCATGCGAGACAGCTCTGTAAGAGACTTAAAAAAGTATTTACCTAGAAAACCTACTCTGATTTTAGCTAGGGCTGGACAATTGCAAAGGAAGTGCTCAACTGTTTCTTCCTCTTCCTCATCTCTACAACTTCTGCAATATTCATGGGAGAAAACTGCTAGTCTCAAGGAATGCCTGCCACCGGAAGTGGAATAGCTAATGACCGGTTATACAAGCCACGACCTTCGAGATATCATCTCTTGAGAGGCTAAGCAATTCCTTTGTCTTTTTCTTGTTTATTTGCGGCCATAACAGCCTAGCTGTTACACATGTATCTTCATATTTACATGACCTTTTGGCCTCTTGGATAATCTTGTTTTTGATAATTAATTTGTTCGTGGCCAAAGGTATTCCAATAGTACTTTTATCACTGAGCAGTTGAAGAGCAATACTTTTTCTGGCCAGCTCATCAACTTTACAGTTTCCCTCAATATCCCTGTGCCCCGGAACCCAAATAAGGCTGGCCTTGAATGCGACACTAATATCATTTAGGGCTGCCCGGCATTCGGTGCCTGCTCATAAATCTAAAATCACTAGATATTAGAAGGACTATTCTCTCCATGACTTTCCTTTTCTATTTCATAAATGGGGTTACTGACTCCCCCATGATTTTTTCTGGTTAGGGATGGTAAGAACTAATTGTGCTTCCAATGCTCCGATTTCTAGAACTATGGGTGTTTTAATTCGCTTTCAAATCATACTGGCCTGGATTTTTCTTCCACAAAGAATCACTTCAAATTGGTTCTAAATGAATTGTTGAACTAAATTCTTAGTATTATCTAGTAATTTTCCTCTGTAAATTATAAGAAATGTTATCCTTTTCTTTCACTCATTACAATTGAAACTAGTTATTCATTAGTTTAATTTTACTTTGACTAATTTATTTCGCATTAATCTGTTTTCATAGTCTGTAAGAAATACTGTATTGTTTAGACTATTAATTAATAAAATAAATAATTAAATTCAGAATAATTTTTTTTAAATATTTTATTAGGTGCGCAACTAAGTTTGTCAATAGATGTCGTCAGCAGTGTGTGCTAGTCGATTCTAACATAACCTAAACATCATAAACCAAGCTTATGCATATGGTAAACAAACTTCCTCGACACATTAATGATTTTGTTTTGGTATCACTTACTTTTGGTATTGTGACAATGTCTGATTTTGTGCCGAATAATCGTCATTTGCGGGAAGTTTTGATTTTCCTCTTTAATTCGAAAAAAAAGCGGCGGTTGAAGCGCATCGAGAGCTTCAAAAAGTTTATAGAGATACTGCTTTGAGCGAAACAACGTGCCAAGATTGGTTCCATCGCTTCAAAAGCGGTGATTTTAAT
>JAYXIM010025748.1:0-39374 GCA_037575425.1 Anastrepha fraterculus
TCATCACAGCACTTTGACTTTCTCACAAACGAAGCCCGCAGCACACGGCAATTGAGCATCAATGTTGCCACATGCATGGCTCGTGTACTTGCTGTAACAAAGAGCATTGAGCAATCGATATCTTTGCGTGCGTTGCCTTCTTTTGCGGTGCAACTTTAGCTGTTTCTGTTTATTTTCGATTTTGTTTTTGTTTTGCACAATTACCTTTGTTGTTATTTTAAGTATGCTTTCTTCTTTTTTAGCGGCTTTAAAATAAAACTTTGCACTAATCTCAATTAATGTATTTGTCGCGTTGCTGTGTTGCTGTGTCTCTGTATTGCTGCAGTGTTGCAGTCTTGCATTGTTTCTGAAGTTGGTGCGCCACTATTGCAAGAAGCGGACATTAACGCTGCTATTGCTATTGCTGTGTTGCTGCCACTGTTCGTTGTTGCCCATTGGCCGATTGCCGTTTATCGTTCGTTTTTGTTGCTGCTGGAATCCGCACTAGCGATACACCTTCAGTTTGTTTGTTTGTTGGTGGAGCTCAATGTTTGCTGTCTGTACATTCGCACCTTTATTTTCGATGCCATTGCTCTTTACGGCTCTTGATTGTTGTTATTACTATTGTTGTTGGTGTTGTTGCTGTTGTTGTGTGCTAACCAGCAAGCAGCTACTAATTAAAGCCGGTCATGTTCAATGAGTTGGAGTTGTAAATGCAACGCGGATTTGCCAAGTTTGTAGCGCTTTGGTGTGACTTAAGTACGTGCAACATGCCACAAGCTATCCTATATGTATACATAAGCACAGACATGTGCATGTACTTATATATAAATTTATATGTATATGTGTTTGTTTCCTTTTTTAAGCCCTGACTCGGTGTCAACTTCTTCAAATTTGCATTTATTGCCATTTTTGTCGCATTCCAAGTGGCCACGCACTAACAAATACAATATTACACCTATAAATGAAAGCTTACTCGCCCATACCCAATAGGAAATTCATTTGCAATATCGTTGTTTCGTGAGGGAAAATAAGCCCAATAGGTTTCCAAAATTATTTTTTGAATAACCTTTTTACTAAATAAAAAAAAATGATTTTGAGGGATGGAAATCTCTGTTTTGTCTTTTACGCGCTCCAATGTTTACATGTATGTATGCTGCAGCTGTCTAGTTCACATCCGACACGTTTTCCAAATATCATAGACCTTCTATTTATTTCCATAATTTTGCGCCACCTTGTATCGGGTGTTTTTTAGTTGCATGAGAACTATGGTTTGACAGCAGTAAATAGTAAACTGTGTTGACATTTCTGTTCAGTAAGGTTTGGTAACTCATTATGAATCGTTTAACGCCATAACATCGCTTCCAAATTGAGGAAACTTACTTTGAAAAAAAGTAACAAATCTGTAGGGGAAGCTCATGTGTACCACGCCGCCATTGAAATGAAAAAGAGCTGCCTTTATAGCTCGAGCGTTATCGAGCCGTGCTTACTGAATTTTTATTTCCAGAAATTGATCAGCTAAGCAACGACGACATTTGCTTCTAAAAGACGGCGCAACTAGCTATACAACGCGCTTAACAATCCATTTATTGCAATATGCAAGCCTCCTTTGACGCCATACCACCAGATGTATTGGAAGAATGTGTTATCAGAAGTTGGCAGATGGACTTTCGGATTTTCAAGATTTCAAGGTGACGTAATAACATCAACTATAGCGTGCAATTATTCGCTCTGAACATTCAGTGCATCCCGTCTCTGATTTTAATTGTGGTCGGATGCTTGTTACTTCCGTTACGTAAAGTCAATAAACTAAAGGCCTTAAAGTGGCCGTCAAATCTAACAAACGTACGAAAAAAAGTTTAAAAGTAACCTGGGCTTGTGCAAGGAATGCAAATATGTTGGATAATTGTTTTTTTTTTTTTAGTTTTATTTAAATGTATATATTTTACAGAGAGTACGAGATAATTGAGAAAATTAAAAAAGTGTTGCCAAATTAACGATATCTGCACTTAAATATCGAAGTAACATAACACAAGTACACAAAAGCCAAGTTTTGGCCGAAACACCCCCACAGATACCATATAATAATAAAAAAAAATATATTTTTTTATTTCTGAAACTGTAGCCATTCCCAGAACTAAGTGCAAACAGTTATTGAAGTTCACTCCAGTTTCATTTAATGCAAAGAAATTTTTCTGAAGGAGTTCAATTGGAAACTGTGATAGAAATTGTAATAACCAATGAGTGATTCCTTGTCAAAATAATTTCAAGATATATAACATTTAATAAATGTAGACTTTGTAGTTAAACTACATTTACCTATATCAAAGATTTAAATCAGTAATTAAAAAAAAACCTTCCTTTGCCCGAGACTCTTTGTAGTTTATCTACAAAGTTGGGAGCAAGCAGGTGTACGCCATTTCCGGAGATTTATAACAAATCTTCTATTGGTCGACATTACGCAAGTTATAGAGATCTATGTATTTAGGCGCAAAATTAATATTTTCTGCGACAAGGTAATCAAACCCAGTACTTGCCTCGTAAGAGGAGTCTACGTCCGGCCGAAATATATAGCGTCTTTGTTTTGAAAATTACTTTTATTCAATTCAAAGTAAAAAACGTGTGAAAATTATACAAAATTAAGAATCAATTTACTTTTGCTCGATAAGACCACCGCGTGCAGTGACTATGGCCTTGAGATGGTCCAGAAACGAGTCGCAAGCTGCCCGAATATGACTTGCAGGTATTTTGGCTCACTCGCGGACAATGGCCTTTTTCAGCGCCACGAGACTGGTAAATCTTTTAGTTCGGACCTTGCTCTCCAAAATGGCCAAAAGAGAATAATCTATGGGATTCGCGTCTGTTGAATTTGCGAGCCATTGTAAGGACGTTATAAAGTTCGGAACCTTGTTTTTTAGCCATTCATAGTTCACTCGAGCTTTGTGCCAAGTCCTGTTGAAATGTCCATGGTCTGCCAATGAAATGTTTATCTGCCGACGGCTTCAAAGCAACCTCCAAAATACTTTCCCGAAAATATTTTGCATTTACCTTGACGCCTGGTTAGATGAAAGCGATTGGAGAGCGCCCATTTGCACTTACAGCGGCCCAACCCATTACTTGTGGCTATCGTTATGGGGCCTTATGAATTACTCAATTTGAAAAATTTTCTTGTCATAAAACTCCATGTTCGGAAGTTTACCGCTTTAGGCCAAGCGAAGTAACTCCTTCGCTGTCTCAAGTCTGACTTGTTGCTGCTTTGGTGTGAGATCATGGCCTTTTGTATCTTGTAAGATTTTGAGATCATTTAGAAGTATACGACGGATGCCACGGTCAGATATTTTTGGTTCATTCACCAATTGATTAGCACTTCGTCGGCGATTTCGCTCAAGTCACTTCCTCACTTTTTGAACCATTTCACGTCACGTTGCAGTCTTTTGATAACCACCTCCATGACGTTTCGCGATGCTACCGGTATCGTTGTAACGAGTAATGATGCGATAAACAGAAACTTTATTTACTTTAAGATGCTCGAGCTCACGAAGAATCGCTGGTTGTGATTTTCCACCCAAAAATATAATGCAATCACACAATTACGCTTGAAATCAATTACTTTTCGCGTTTACTCTCCGCAAAATACTTCCGCGCGCTTGTATGCAATACTCTGGACTGTCATTTAGCCAACTAACAGACAGCTGATGGCCGTCCACAGCTGCGCGAGCGGTTTGGATTTGATTACACTTCGAGTGCCGGACCCTGTATATAGTACAACTTTTTGCAAAAACTTTTCTCTATATTTATATCAGTCGTAAGGAGAGATTGCCGGCATGTTTTTTGTGTAGAATATATCGTTTTGTGCCATTTATGGGGCGCTTAATATAAAACAACTCTTCTTTAAAATAACTCGATATTTCTCTGTAATTTGGGCACATTCACCGACACTGAATTTAGCCACACGAATATGCTCCTTTGTATGTATTGGAGACCGATGCTTCTTACTAATTTTAATATTCAATGATTTCAGAGTTATTCAAATATTTCAATTTGCCAACAGCTTTAGTCTAGTTTATGCCTTCTCTGTTGCCAGAGTATCTTCTTACTACTGTTCGTAGCTTCAATGATTCGGACTATGACACTTTTAGTGATTACTGCGCGTAATCTCAGATATTAATGAATAAAAAATAAGAAATAAATCTGAGAGATTTCCCATTTACTTTTTTCACAAATAAAAAAAAAAACTTTCTGAAAAATGATTGAAGCAAACAAAAAACATACATATGTACATATATGGTGTTCAACAGATATTTAAAAAATGTAATCACTCTAATATAAATATATACAAATATGCCATAATTGAAAAGTTTTAAAGAAATATTTTACATATGATACAACTTTTTCTACAGCTGATATCGAACGATATGCCATTGGTTCTGTTGCATCTTCAAAATAGTGTAAAAATGTATTGAAAGAGCTTCTAAATTTCATTGCACTTTTGATTTTTTAAATAATTTTTTTTTTTTATAATCCTAAAATATTATTCAAAATGATCGTCTCTTACTTTAATTCAGGCTCTTTAACTGCCTGGCCATTGTGCGATAGCGGCACGTACGGTTTCCAAAGATATAAATGACGCTGCACTAAGTACTGGCTTTGGTAAGGAACTTCGCACACTACGTCACACTTTCTAAGTCTGACCTTTATTTGCAGCCGAGGATATTTAAATCTGCGGAGACTACTCTTAAATTTAAGAACTGTACAATAATATTCTGCCGTAGCCGCTCTTGAGTTGTTTTATGTTTATGTGCAGGCGCAGAGTCTTATTGAAAGATACAATGTTCTCCATTAAAGAGCTTTCCTGCTAAATTAGTCCCCACATCTTTCAAGACGTCTTCCTGGTACACTTTTAATCCCGCTTTTTTACGCTTTTCGCAAGAATGCGAAGAAGTAATGCATTTATGGGATACTTTCTACTTAACAATGATGTGTAAGAAATCTGAAATATCCTGCTGTAGCCGCACTTGGGTTGATTTAGCCTCACGTGTAGGAGGAGCGCTATCTTGCTAGACCTAGGGCCTTCCATCCGAGCGGGCTCCTGTTAAAGCTTTCATCACATCTTTCAATACATCTTCTTAGTAAAATTTTGATCTAGTTTCATCCATCTCTGCCAGTACGGCGTTGTCATCATCTATCTCATCTAGCGATAGGTCTAGGAAGCATGCTCTTACGACCAGTTGGGTACAAAGAGAGAGGAGTATCAGGTTAGTGGGTGTAAGACCCATGTGAAAATATGGTGAGTATGGTGAGGGGTACCTACACATGCTTTCAGATAAATGTGAAAAATATTTTCGTGGACATGTCTGGTCGATATCTCCGCAGGTTTTTTACATCTTCCCAATCTTATTTCTTTTAACTGCGGAGTAAAAAAATGGCCTGCGCGCTTTCAAAAGTCTTCATCGTGATATAAATCTGGAAAACATGCTCTGCTCTCCAACCATGACTTTCTGCTTCCTTAAGGGACTTTGGTAAATCCGAACAACATGTGAACGTCGAATTCTGACTTAATCCCTTCTTTCAGTTGATTTTAAGGCTCGATTGAAATTGTATAAGAAGTAGAAGTACGAGTACACTCCACATATATGAACTGAAGTCTAAGCGAACAAGACCTTACGCCTCAAACTTTCGGCAGGATGAAGTGTAATTGACGATTTCCTACTTGGTCGCTTCTTTCGGAAAGTGTGAATGACGCGCCAGTCACCATAGTTTATGGCTTGTTAACCGCTGTGGCACTCTCTTATTGCCAGAGTGCTGAGCAGCTTATTTCCACTTTTTGTTTTTGTGAAATTTGAAGCGCAAATATTTTGACAGCCAACAATTTTTGGTCGCACATCACATGAATTTAATGTTAAAAAGTGATTTCACTCGCATACACATTTACATTTCACATATTTTCATTGTCTTTCTTCGTCTTATTTTGGTTTTGGTTTGATTGTTTTTTTTTGTTAGTTTGCAATCCGCATTAGCCACAATATGCAAAATCACAAATATTTCTAATGGCGCAAAATGTCACAAGCGACTCGTAAAAATGTTCTAACAAGAAAAATGCATTTCATCAACAACATGCAACCGAGCGACGGGCTGCCACAAAAGTGCAAACAAATATTGAAATAATAAAACTACAAATGGAAAGTTGCAACAACAGCAAATGTTGGTGTGCGCGGATTAGCGGCATGTGGCATCACATGTTGCACAAGCGATACGATCGCTTGCAACACAACCGAGCGTTAGTCCCAAAAAGGCGGCATTTTTTTACATATTTTTCTGATTTTTTTTAGTTTTTTAGTTTTTTGTTTTAATAGATTTCCAAAGAAGATTTACGCAGTTCGAGGAATGCCAAAGCGGCAGCTATAGTGCCACAAAAGGCAGTGTGGTGTATGAACAAACTAAAGTGACACCAGCAAAGCACACCGATCCGGCCACAAAACAAAGCGATTCGCAGAAAAATTAAGTAAAATTAAAATACTTTTACGAATTTTTTAAATTGCTTTGGGTGGTGGCTATGTTGCAGACTCATTGAATACTGTACTGGATAGGAGTACTGAATAGTGCATATATATAAATAAGTGCTTCCTTATGTATGAGCGAAGAGAAGTTCTTTGGGCTATCATTTAGTAAAGATTTTCCATTTGCTCACAATTGATTTAGTACGGGTGTAAAAATTTTGCTAAACTTGAAAACTAAAGACTGGCACTGGAGTCGTAGAATGGCATTATTACCTATGAAAATAGAGTATCCAACATTATGATTTCTCCTTAAAATGCATGACACATAGATGACTGTTATAATTATTCACGGTGTTTTACGTCGTGATTCCTCAAGCCAGTTTAGTCGGTATTTTGTAGCTACTGCAAATGGGAGAAAATATATCTCCTCTTTGATAATTTATGATAAAAGCAGGAACACGAAATGAAAAACGATCTATGAAAAAATATTTCTGATGCATTTCATATACATATGTATGTATATTTTAGTTTGGAGAAAAAGAAATCCATTATATTTGCATTATAAAGCAGATTAAAACCATGTTCAAATACGCACCTAATTGGAAATTATGAACAACTCAACAATTTAAAACATAATTATAACCAATTTACATTGGGTATGGGAATAAGTTTCCGTCCTTTCTTAACCAAAGTTACGAATTATTTAAACAATTAAATAATACATGATATTATATGAAGTTTGTGCCATTGGAAGCTACAACTTTATTCCATCTTTCAGGCAGCATACGGATTCCTCTGACAAAAAATTCGAATTCTTTTGACTAGATCCATTCATTTAGCCAGTTTGCGATGCTTTCGTAAGAAGTGAACCGCTCTCCAATAAGGGCTGACTGCATTGATCGGAACAGATGGTGCTCCATAGGTGCAATATGGCGGGTGGGGCTAGATTTTCCAATTCACTCGCTCTAAATATTTCTGGACCGATTTAGCAACGTTTGGCCTGGTGTTGGCATGCAGCGAAATCAGTTTGTCATGTCTACTGTCGCATTCCATCCACATTTCTTTAAGATGGTTTCAAATGGTTTAAGGAGTTTATAGTAGATGACACCCTTCTGATCGCACCAGATCAATCAGCACAGCATAACCTTCGAAGCATAAATATTTTTTTTCGCTGTCGATGGACCTGGTTCACCTGGCAGGCTATAACATTTTCGACGCTTAGGGTTATCATAATAGATTCATTTTTCATCGCCAGTGACATTGCGATGCAGAAAACCTTTTCTTTTCTGCCGTTCAACGAGCATCTCACACGTCGCCAAACGTCTCCTGATATCCTCCTTCAATTGATGTGACACCCAGTTTTCTGCTTTCCGAACCATTCCCATCGCGTACAAATGTTTACCGACGGTTGATCTGTCAATATCCAACTCTTTAGACACTTCATCAAGGGTTCGACATGCGTCCTCATCCAATAATTGTTGTAGTTGAGTATCTTTTTGCAAATTTTAAAAAGCCTTTTAATTTACTGAATACGAATTGTTACTCTGTTCTCTTCAATACGATCTATGCGCATAACCATTACATATTGTTTTCAAGAATCGCGCACAGAAAAGACAATTTGTCACGCATATAGCGTGTTTTCATTTTAGTCCTGCAGATTATATTACTCTAAAGAAGAGAAGAAGAACAAACTTGGAAAAAATCTAAATAAAGAGAAGGAATGTCACACATACAAGTAAATACCATATGAATAATCACCAACACCAGCAATAATCACAATCGCCGTCACTGTGACTAGTTGATAAACTAATTTAAAATAAAATATGTTTTACATGATCACAAACATCAAATTTTAATTAAAACATTTTAATTACAAAATTTTAATTAAAAAATTCTAGGAAGAAAGAACTAAAATTCCGAGGCTAGAGAACAAAAAGAATGCTAAGTGAAACTAAAATCGTGCTCCGGTCACACTGACCACAAAGTGCTCTATGAAGAAGTCAGGAAAATCAGATGATATTGTTAAATTCGGTGAAGTCAGAAGAGCGTGTACATCCTCTTCAAAGTTGGGTACTACCTTAGCTCAAAAGATGTGCAAGTGAGATGCGAAATTTAATGCAGCGCTAAAGGTATGCAAGTATATAGAAAAATAAAATGCAATATGTAAACTAATTTTTTGAAATAAAACTTATAGAAGAGAAAATTCAGAGATGAGTCTTGTAATGAGTTGCCTTCTACATGAATTATAATGATGAATTACAAAAGAGTTCATCAACTAATCGGAGGATTCAAGCCCATTTATACACAGAACTGACACAAAGCATTGGTGGTAGTTTTTTTTTTAATAGCAATCTTTTACATATTCAAATATACATATATACCATATGTTTCGATTTTTACGATTCCGAAATTTTCAGGATTTTATTACGATCCCAGTATTTATGGAACTAATAGATCTTTAGATATTCTTTATTATGCTAAAACTCGAATGGCAAAAAATTACCTTCATATTGTTTGAGAAATAGTTTTCGAGATTTTGGCCGCTAGCTTTCATTATTGTACAACTCGCAGGTCTTTAGATTTTACGATGAACATTTCAAGCCGCCCCGCCCACTGTCGTCATTCTTGCGAAAACTCCTTCCAGGCCTGTGTTTTTTCCTTTTTCAAAATAAAGTGTTAGTTTTTGCTGCTTACAAGGGAAGAGTGAGGGCGTTTTCAAGTGTGTATGCGATGCTTTTGTAAGTCCTTCCTTTTTGCAAAACTTGATCACATCTCAAAAAAAGTTGTCAAACTCATCAGTATACTGTAGTCACTTGAAATTAGTACTTTCTTATATTAAAATTCAATCGGTTCTAAAACAGCGGCTGCCGTATCCGAATGAGTTGGTGTATGACTACCATTCTGTGACTATCATACCTCGGACACTAAACACCAAAAATTATAACAAAAAAAGTTATTTCTAATAGCAGTCACTCCTCAGTAAACAATGGCAAATTCCGAGTGTATTGCTGCCATGGAAAAGCTCGCCATAAAAAACTACCTGCCGTCCGGAGGCGGTATAAAACTGTGGGTCCCTCCATTTGTAAAATAATATGAAGACACACACCAAAAGTTGCTCTGAGTTCCTCCTAGCCAAACACCCAAAAAGGGTATAAGTGCCAATTATACCTTCATACAACTGCATACCCATAAAGTTGAAATAAAAGTTTTAATGAAATTTTGAAAAATTTTGTGCAGCGTTTGAAACCTTGTGTTAAATGGTTTTTGTTGCAGAATGAACCATATTTTTATAAGGAAAATAGTAGTGAGCTTATAATTTTGCAACAGGGTGTATATGAGACGAAATCTTAGAGGTACGAACCAATAGAGGTTAAGGTTTGTTGCCCTGAGACTTCAAAAACTATCAATCATCAAATATGAAAAAAACCAACCCCTCTTGGTACCACCTACACTGTTCTTCACGATTATTTTAGTCAAAAGTGAGTGCAAATGCGCACAAGGCGGCAATAAACGCACAATTTTCGGACAAAGAGGAAATATATTTTTTATACGGCAATCGGAAATTAATCGCAAGATATAACAGGTTGCACTTTATAGGTTATTCTTGAATTTAATTCGAGTTGTTTAACACTGAATGCTCTTCGTTACGTTATGTGTAAATTTATGCCAAAAAATACCAAATTTTTCTATAAAAATATCGGCGCACAGCTTATTGCACATAGTGTTGGGAAGGCGCAAAATATAAGAAGAAACTCTCGTATTTTATTCAAATTATGTACAAAAAGGGGCTAGCATTAATACATGGTTAGGTTAGGTTAGGTTATGGTGGTAGTCGGTCTGCACGACCAACTCTCTTTGACCTTACATGTCCGTTGGATACCACTGTGCTACACGGGAACCTCATTTATCTTCCTTCGTGGAAGCATTTTGTGGCTCTTATGAAACGTAGTATTGATGCCAACCCAACGCCAGGCAGTTCTGTAAGAGAACTTAAAGAGTACTCGTATTTACCTAGACAACCTGCTCTGATTTTAGCTAGGGCTGGACAATTACAAAGGAAGTGCTCGACTGTTTCTTCCTCTTCCTCATCTGTGCAACTTCTGCAATATTCATGGGAGAAAACTACTAGTCTCGAGGAATGCCTGCTAAATAGCCAGTGACCCGTTAAACAAGCCACGACCTTCGAGATATTGTTTGAGAGACTAAGCAATTCCTTTGTTCTTTTCTTGTTTATTTGCGGCCATAGTGACCTAGCTGTTAGACACGTATCTTCATTTCTCCACGACCTATTGGCTTCTTGGATAATGCTGGTTATTTACTATTAGTTTACTCGTGGCCATCGGTATTCCAAAGGTACTTTTATCACTGAGCAGTTGGAGAGCATTACCTTTTCTGGCTAGCTCATCAGCTTTACAGTTTCCCTCTTTATGTCCCGGAACCCAAATAAGGCTGATCTTGAATACGTCACTAATATCATTTAGAGCTGCCCGGCATTCCTGTGCAACCTTCGATCTTAGTAAAGCCGCATTCATTGATTTGATGGCCGCCTGGCTATCCGAGAATATATTTATAATCGTTTTTATTACGGCGTGCGTATTTAGGTATGTAGCCACTTCTTTTATAGCTAGTACCTCTGCCTGATAGAAGCGGCAGTAGTCTGGTAGTCGAACGGATAGTTCCAGTCCTAATTCCTTCGAGAAAACTTCATAGCCAACCTTATCGTCTAGCTTGGAACCATCTGTATAAAAGTTTAATTCCCCCCTTCTCCATGGTCTTGGTGTCTGCCACTCTCTTCTTGACGGTAACTCGCCTTGAAGAGCCTTTCAAAGGTGAGTCTAGGGATAGAGTAGTCTATTTCTTGTTTATGACTATTCAGAGAGTGAAAAATAGAAGCGTGGCCAAACCACCGGTCTTTCCATAGCGCCATACTATTGAGTCTGAGCGCCGAGGCGGCGGCCACGTGTTTCCCTACCAGATTTAGGGCAGGTAAATTGATTAGCACTTCCCGCGCTTTAGCATTAATACATATAAGGAGAGATACTTGCATAGAGTTTTAAAGCCAACTTTTTTAAGTGTAAAAAGTTATTTATGATCTCACACGATTCTATTGCTTTTTCACGAAATTTATAGAGTGTATCTTATGTATGTGCATATATAACACTTAGCTGAACTGCGTGCATGCATCAAATTAGGTAATATCGTTATTGATCACCTACAGCTTGTATAGTGCCTTTGAACTATTTTCTTCATCATACCAAACACCGATCATAACACAACTTCTCTGCTTTTTTGTGGTCGTCTCACGCTCCTTACTTAACACCTCTTTCCCATTCGTCATTACTTGCACATACATACTTGTTGCTCACTTCTTTTAAAGTTAAGTACATGTAAATATTACTCTGAATTATGATGATAAAGTGCAGACGCGCAGGCTGCGCAAGTCATTCGAAATGTCAAAACTGATATTTCAGTGGCGTCAGTGAGTGCCATGTTTGCCCAACACTTCACAGATATTCTTGCGCACCTCCATCACACATATGTATACTCGTATATATATAAGAGTGTATGTAGTAATACCAGCGCCACAAATAAGCAGACGCTTTAAGATGCGGTCATACCTAGCAAGGAAAGTGCTCTTGCAATAAATTTTGCCCTTAAAAAGGTGCACTTTTCAAAGTGAAAACACGCAAAATAGTTTGGGAGTTTGAAAAGATTACAATTACTTATCATAAAGAAAATCGGCTTGAAAAATTACTTTCACATTGTTAACTTTACTCCAGAAAGTTTACTTTTTCTGCCAAGTGCTATCAAATGATTCATGAGAGGTGTTACAGGTATTGTTCGCTGATTGATGTGGAATATTAATACAATATTTGGCTAATATCATTTCATTTCATCAATTATGTTATTAATAACAGCTTTTATGGGTACCAAAAATGTAATTCATTTTAGAGGTTAAACTATTGCAGAAATAAAAAAATCGATTTTTTGCTTGAAATATGCCCTGCTACTTCAAAAATTACACACTTAGAGAATTAAAGAGACAGCAATTTCCAAATAATACCTCTCAATCTGATGCATATCGAACCGAATACTTTATAGGCGTTTTTATCGAAACTATGAATATTTAATATGTCAGCCGGTATCATTACTCGAACACATTTTCAAAAAATGGTCTTAAAATTTTAATTTTCTACATATTTTTTAAACTCTGAATTGAGCTGAACTTTTCTGATATTTTATATATTATATATTTTTTTATTCATAAAAAATTTAGAACGAGTTTTTTTTTTATATATTTAATGAAAATTGTCAATACATTCAAACGAATAGTCAAGTAAGTATGTTCATATTTTTTGTTTTGGTTACTTGGTCCACTGTATACACTGTGGCCAAGACTATACTCAGTAATACCTGAAAGTTGCATATTAGAATTCTCATAACTTTTCGAGTTAATTTAAAATACGTATTCGGCATACAACTCAAAATTACTCATCTAATTTTGTTTTTAACTAACCGTTTAAATAAAGGGTGGTTAAATTTCAAGGGTCGATGTTGAATGTGAACTACACCTAAACGTCAATAATAATATTTATCAAGATAATTCGGCACATTAACGGCATAGAACCTCAATTATGCCTCAGCGTCATCGAACATTTGGACCATCTTTGGCCGATATTTTGCTCTATACTTAATTGAGTTATACCAGTATTATCATAATAAAGAGAAATGACAAGAGTTTCTAAACAAAATTGTACTTTATTCAAAATCAACACCGGCCCTTAAAACTTAACCACCCTTTAAATAAAAAAAAATATTTTGTGTTGTGCATTGCTTGTACGTTTATATATTGAAGCTGTATAGTTTGCAAGTATCAAATATGCTTGACGTCGCCATTTGCAAAAATTATAAATGTTCCGTTAGCGTAATTAATTTTAAGCCACCGTGTACATTAAGGTGGCTTCAAAAAAATGTGTTTTTTCTAAATTTTTTTTCGAGACGAAAAAAGCGACACACAGGAATAATCTTTTGCATTTATTTGAAGGCATGATTGAAGAGTAATAAACAATTTTTTAACATAAATAAAAATCAAAATGGCGGACATAGGAGGGATCTCGGACAGCTTCTCGTTGTGCGCTAGTAAAACGGTGTGTAAGATTGCGGTCGTAGTTTTCACCTGAAACACAAAAGAAAAATATTTTCTTATTCAGAAGGCTTTCCCGCATATAATAGACTACTCTTGTATAAAATTATGAAAAAATGAACACACAATTAATGATTGAAA
This sequence comes from Anastrepha fraterculus, assembly GCA_037575425.1. NCBI lineage: Eukaryota > Metazoa > Arthropoda > Insecta > Diptera > Tephritidae > Anastrepha > Anastrepha fraterculus. The sequence goes on from JAYXIM010025748.1 coordinate 13,762, forward strand.
ACAGTGCTTTTTTCGCTATTTTTTTTCAAAAAAGGTGTTAAATAACATTAAAAAAATGAATTTTTTTTGTATTTTGTTAGTTAATTAGTTGCGCATTTCAATTATCTTTATATAGATTATCGGTTTAAAACGATAACTTTCGTTGTTTTTCTTTTAATCTTACACGCCATTTTCAAAAACATTGTTTTGAGAAAACGTGTTGCAAAATTTTCAGAAGGTAGACGAGCTCGCCTGACGAGGAACGGTACACAGGCCTGTAACCCCGAAATCACTTTGAATTCCCTATCAAATTTTCAGAGCTTATTCTCCTATAATACATATATCTATCGATTGCATTAAAAAAATTGATTTTTTGAAGCTGACTGATAAGAGGCCCCCTTAAGGGAGGCCGCTCCTTCAACACATTTTTTTTTGCTTTAAAAACTCATTTACATTCTAAAGAATATATTTTCAGTGTTTTAGGCTTAATAATAAAACGTCTAAAATGTCTTTAAAAAGTCAGTGAAGTTATTAGCGTCGAACGAAAGATGAGTAAGAACGAAAAATTTAATCGCCTTTTTCTCGAAATACTTTTTTTCCCGCGCTGTTGAATATAACTTAAAAGTAATCAGGATATGAACTTAAAATTTTAAAGGGATTTTTTTGTCTGGTTGATTTCAGTTGATTACAAGTGGCTGTAGATTCCACGGCGCATGTTACAGGAACCACGTTTGAGCAACTGTAGCGCCGCCATTTTGTTTTCTTTTTATTTCAAAAAAATTTGCTTGTATTCACTTATGGTAAGCATGATTATTAATATGTAATATATTTTAAGATAATAAATACTCTCAGTTTTTCGCAAAAAATGGTTGAAACTGGAGGAGCTGTCCCCCTTAAAGAGCAAATTTAAAATTTTGATATATTTCATTTTTTCGCTGAAAAAAGTAAAAAAAAAATTGTATATTTTCTTTTTTTAACTTTTAAAATATTAGTTTGATTCTATGACGCGTCTTGGAAATTTCGGGAGAGCTAATTACATTTTGCTCTCATCTCTTAACAACAATACGGAATACAGCTTTCCTATGTCAAAACTTTTTCGCTCAAGCTGACCTGTGTATGACCGAATTATTTGCTTCTATTTTATATATCACAACTACCTTTTCCGAGGAGACTAGCAAAAGCTCGGATATTTGATTGCATTTTAGGGGTTTTTGAAAATTTCCTAATGGAATGGGTAGGAATGGATTGAGAAAAAAGCTATTAATGGTATAGACACTAAGTAGCAATTGTTAGAACCAGAAAACTAAAGTCATCAACGAATGTTATGATCTCGTATTACTTTACCCGAGTGAAATTTGTTGCTTATACTCCCCCAGGTACTTTTCAGAAAGTACTTGCCCAATGACATATGAGAAAAACTGCTTACTAAAAGTTTTCGAAAATTTATTGTGAAATAAAACAAAAGAGGAACTGCGCCACTATTTTTTACACTGAAATTACAAATAACTTTATTTCAATTTCTGGGTTTGACGATATATTTACCTTTCGCCACTTAACTAACTAGGTCTGGCACCGTGCGATTTCTGGGTATTTTCAAAAACTAAGGAAAATTTTAGGAGAATAGCTTTTGGTAGCGATTCAGAAATAATTAATTGAGTTAATATAGAATTTTGAGACAGCTCCTTATAAAATGTCATCTTTTTTATCATTATTTTTATGAACCGAAATGTATTTCGAGTTAGCCATTGCCTGCCGTGGGGTGACCGTTGTTAGAAAAACCTTTGTCTATCATTTTGGTGTTTCACGCACGGGGATTTGAGCCTACGCACTTCCGAATTGTAGTCACACGCATCAACCCATACGCCTACGGCGGTCGGTCGGTCGTAAATTAAATAGCATTTATTTATTTTTTAATAAGAAATTTGAATATCGATTTGACCAATGACGAATAACAATTAATTGCGAATAATTAGTTTAAAAGTGTGTGAAAGTGCTCGCTATAGTACTATAAAATATCAAAAAGTAATTAACTAATATTAATCTGCTGAGTAACGTTCTCTTTAATAGTTTAAAGTTATTTCCGAAAGATACTTCCCATGCATACTGTGCAATTACTCTTGCAATTACTTTCCCGTTTGAAAAACTTGCTGAAAGCACTTACGTTGCCACATCTGATAGCTCCTTTAGGGTAAAATAAAATGAAATTGCTATTTTCACTTCGGCAGCCAGCTAAGTAGCATTGTATGTACAATCTCTTCATCCATTATCATTCAATGTGCAAAAGTGTGTGGTGTAAAAAATTGAAAATCATCCTACACTACGTCAAGCAGCACAGAAGAAGCAGAAGAAGAAGAAGAAGCAGCAAAGTGCACTTGATTCATGTCGGATTAGGAGTAGGAGATGCACACAAATGAGGGCTGCGTCAATCGTTTGACTCTCGGACGTCTGCAACTATACATGGATGTATGGATGTGGCTTTGCCTTTTGGTTATTGCTGAAGCAAAGTGATCTTGCAACATGTAGCAGCACTTTTTGTAACAATCTTTTGTTTGCAAGACACTTGTGTTGCGATCAGAAATGCAAAATACATATTTGCTTATTTATTGTAATTTTCAATTTCAAGTGAAAAAGTGGGAGATTGACTCTGCTCCTAACCCTTTGATTTACGCTAAGGTACTTTATTTTTAAGCTGTTAGTGGAAGTACATCTTGAATGCGCAAACATAGATTTAATTTCGCATTTACAATGGAATATTTGTAGTATTTGCTAAAACGGACGGACTTATCGATGGCATTTGTAAATTAAAGTAAATGTGATACTTGTATTACTTTTACTTTTTGAACAAATTAAGTTCAAAGTTTACCCCGAGGCTAAGAGTGACTTATTGAGAAAGATCCTAGCTCTTCACAGTACTCTTTTAAATCCTGGCTTTTGGACAGAATAGGCTCAACTGTTTCCTGTTTACTTCTATTCCGGGAGCATTTGAAGTAAACTTCGTAAGTTCAGCTAGGTGTGAGCCAGTGCTCAGTAAGAATGACGTTGAACCTCTTCAAGCCATCTGGCTTATCAGGTTCACTTCTGAGCATCCTTTGATAACATGGAACCCAAATTGAGTCGATCAAGGATAGACCGATTATATTTGCGCATTCGACAGTAGTGAAAGCTCGAAAGACTTTCATGTATCTCGGCCGCGATCTCGCTTAACGTGAGCCATGTGAAATCGCTATCGTGTGCTAAGAAAGAAATAGAGACTTGTTATCTGATGAAAATAACCAAGGGCCGAAATGCGTGAGAACGAAGTGCTAAAATGCTGACAATAAGAAAAATGCCCAAAAATACTGCCAGAAAAATCGATGGTTTACAGAAGGCTTCAAAGTCACTAGGAATAAATACTCAGAGCTAGCGACTGACACTGCGAGCATACTTATGTTATGGAGTGAACTCTTGTCATATTTGTTGAATGGTGATAGTAGTGAATGTTACAGAAAAGTTAAATACCTCTGACCATGATTAAGTAGGAATAGCAATAGCGAAGCTGAAGAACAACAAAGCTGTAGGAATCGACGGACTGCTGTCTGAACTATTCAAACATGGCGATGTGGAGGCAAATATTAATGCATTCCTATCGATTGGAATTTAAGTGCGCTCAGCTTACCAATAAGAGGTGTGATCCTGCAATCTGCGCCAGTTATCGCTGAGTAAGCCTTCTAGATGTGTCATACAAGGTCCAATCGAACGTATTGTGTGAAAGGCCATCGATCCGCTGATTGGTCTTATTAGTGAGGCCTTACAGGGTTTGATTGAAAAGTAATGAGCCTTCCCGCGCGGAGCGTCTGCCAAGCGATCAACCGAATCGGCTGGTGGTGGAAAATGATCGTTGGACCTTCCCCTTCCACTAGAAACCGGTCCCAGTTCGCTGGCAACAGCGGAGCAGTCAACATCGCTACGCGCGTGAAAGCTGTTTTAAAAGTGTGTTAGGATTTTGCAGTGGCGAAAATGCAGCGATCGTTGGAGTAACGTTACTCGATGAAATTTTGCCTAAAGCTAAACAAAACGAGTACCGAAACTATTGGGCTACTCAAGGAGGCTTACGGAGACCAAACTCAGTCCAGTGCCCAGGTAAAACGGCACACGAGCCAGTCGCCACGACTCAAGAAGGCGGGCATGTCGAAATCCAAGGTCAAAACCATGCTGATCATCTTTTTCGACTATCGAGGCATCGTCCACAAGGAGTTTGTTCCTTTGCACTGTAAACGCGGCATTTTACATAGAAGTGCTCCTTCGGCTGAAAAACCGCGTCGCCCGGGTTCGGCCCGACCTCGTCAACAATTGGACGCTTGATCACGACAATGCGCGCACACAATCTTCCCCGCCCTCCCTACAGCCCAGACCTGCCCCTCCGGACTTCTTGTTCCCGCGCCTGAAAAGAAAGTTGAAGGGGAGGCGTTTCGACTCCATAGAGGCGATCCAAAAACTGGAACAGCCGAATTGAACGCGATTCCGGCGGATGAGTTTAAAAAATGTTTCCTGCAGTCGAAGGACCGCTACCATCGGTCTATTGGCGCTCAAGGGTCCTATTTTGAAGAATATTAGTTGTATAAGCCAAAAGGTTTAATAAAACTGGCGCATTACTTTTCAATCCAACCCTGCACATCTGGAAAATTAATAATCAACCAGATACCCTTGATGAAGGGGGTGAAAGGAGAATCGACGCACACCGTTTATTCGGCGCTTTCGGCAGCACGAGCAAGAGTTGCGTAATTGCCGCATTATATAAATAGCAGAAGTACATTGAACATTGCATCAGATTTATATCTTTTGAAGCTGTTTGATACTAAACCAGTTCAGACAAGTTGACAGTCTGTGGCTTCTTTAAGCGTGCCACAGAACTAACACGCTCAGGCATCGATTTCTATAAGAGCTCACCGACACCGCCTTAAAATTCCACGGGCAATCTCTATTGCCAACAAGTCCTATATTGGGCTAAGTAGGCAATCGAGTAAAGTCCCACCTCGATGAACAAAAATCGCACTTTAAGGTATATACTATATATATATAAGTCTGTCATCATGTTCGTGCTACTATATAGCGCAAAAGCATTCGATGAAGTAGCCCTTGAAGGGTACCTGAGCAGGATTCTGCGTAACATTTTTAGGCCTTTGCACGCTGGCAACGACGAACATTACAATGGGCGACGCCATAGACAAAGTCTGGAAGGAATCTAAAGAGAGTATTTGCTGTCTGCTGGTGGTTGCAGAGCAAGTGGAACGCTCCTTATGTGTTAGAAGGGCCTAGAGGAAATGCATATGGCGCTTCGAACTTATTAGCGAGAGTAAGCTTGATGATAAAGAAAAGACTGACATGCTTTGTGTTTTGTCCAAATCGGACACATATCTTGTGCAGTTACTGCGCCACTCAAGAAGAAGTAATTCAACAAGTATATAAATATATACATACATACATATAATAATATACTCTAATTTGTGTTGTCCGTCTTAATTTATTTCCAAAAATTGGGGGGCCTACAGTTTAAGGCCGCCTCCGAATGGCAAATGGTTTTTTATGAGGAGCTTTTCATGGCACAAATACACTCGGAGATTTGTCATTGTCTGCTGATGGGCTACCGCTACCATTTGTTGTTTCATTCCCCGGGATTCCTGCCTGTCCGCTTCCAAATGGAACCATGCATGAATCCATTCGGCTACGGTGGCCGCATGTATTTAACCAAGTGGTTAGTGGTTAGTAATTTCAAAGCGGACGCACAATGCCAAATACATATCCGAGTGACAGTAATGTTTTCTCTCTAAATGCGCTTTCAACCTGACGCAGTTTGTAAAAAGCTGTTTTTACTTTGAACTTTAAATGAATGTATTTGATCACATTAAATTAAGGCTGATAATTTCATCAAGCTTGAAATCAAATTATTTTTATTAGCACGAATATGAAAGCGCAAAAATAAAAAATTCTGGCAATAATCGCCTGTAATAAAATACCTGTTTCAGCAAATAATATTTCTCAACAACCCATTCACTGAAAATATCATTTTGATTCGATGTTTGCTGCATGCAAATTCGGTGAAATTTTTAATTAAACAGCTCAGTGCAAACGTATATATATATACGCACAGTAAAAAACAAAAATGTTCGCGAAATATGAAAATGTTATGTCAAGATGCAAAATATTGAATAAGTTTTACGTATAGTATACGAAAAACATTAATATTTTTTTAAAGTCATCCTAGAGCGCTAACAAAATCATTAGCTAATAAATTCAAAATCTTAATAATTCCATCCAGATGGAGTTATTTGTAAATTGATATTTTGTATGACAACCAGCATAATTTGGTTTTACTGCGTCGATCCTAAATATCTCAGTGAGATTTTCTGAAATTTCTAAACTTATATAAGTATATATTTTGCCTTGCCTAGCTAGTAGCGCTCGTTTCCACAAATTGTCAATGCGAAACAAAAATTTCTTTATAAAATAGCCCAAATGTGCTCAATGTATTTTATATCTGGAACTGGGCACGCCGATTGAGCAATTTAATTCCATTTTTTGCACGATGGGTTTAAATGCTGGCTTTAATACATCTCCTTCTTCAAGTTTGAGCCCGAATATGGGCCGGCTTTTGATGCTTGAATTCTACACAAAGGAAATACCTTTGATGTACGGAAGGAAACCGAACTCATTGGCGCAAAATACCCTCAGCGATGAGTGTTCGGTCATACATTATCGTATGGCATATGGAGCGATCCAATATACCAAATTGTTTATCAATCCATATCCTCATGAGCTTATCCATCTCCAATGGGTGGGCTTAGATGAGCGAATATCGATATGAATTGGCAAACGTCGGACTAAGCTATTTTTTTTCGAACCGTCAATCGTGAAATGTTCATATTTTTTTAGAATTTTTTTTTAACCTAGGAGGTGAGATTTATGAATGGTACTTAATTATTAATATATTTTACTTAACCATTCCCATGGATTTGTCACTTTCAATTGCAATTTCTATAACTTTCGGTACATTGCACGAAAGCTTTGGCAACCTATATCTTAAAAACGATAAGTTTCCCACAAGATATTTTTTCCGTTCTCAGAACACCTGTGGTAATATATGTATGAACGAATTTTGGATATTTCCAGTAGATATCATCCCAAGTCCAGTGAATAGTTTTGGTTGGGTCTACCTCCTTTTTAGTCTGCCCCTCTGAAAGTAATTGACTGTTGTTTGATTTGAATGTATCCAGTTTCACTAGTCGCTCCTTAAGCTGGGCCAATTACTTTTCCAGCTGAAACTTACAGCAATCTGTATATGATCTAAATCTAAATTCGTTTAAATAAAGTTACATTTTTAAATAAAAAAGAAGGATTTCAATCAAAGGCTAGACCGCCTCGGTCTCATTCCAGCAATGCAAAATTTTGAAAGTCATCGTAAGTAACTCGACAACTTACTCCTCTTCCTATTCGGACTGATCTCGAAATCCATTGCCGAAAATTTAAATACCCTTTTCGCTTGGTTTCAATGAAGTCCCGCACGATTTTCCCCAATCTTTTTTTTTTCATTACGTCTTTCGGGGCATGAGTAAAGTTAATGTTGTCAACATAGTCAAACAAAAAACTAATAATTAAATTGTTGTTAAACTAAATTTTTTTTTTCATTGTCATATACATCGCGCAATTGGAAAATTATTTGAATGTATTTTTAATTGCATTATTTCTTGTCTTCTTGCAAGGAGGCTTGTGGGAACAATATTCTACGCAATGAAGCAATAATTAAAGGTAATTTAGGATGACTAATTTTTATCACGTGTCGGCCGTCTTTCTTCTTGCAAAAAATACTTTTTATTTCAGAGCAAATTCTAAAGAAAAAGTATTCAAAAGCGTAGATATGAAAACTTTTGCTTTGCCGTGTCACAAAACATAGGCAAAAGAGGACGATAAATTTGCTCATGTCCCAAAAGACATAATGAAAAGAATAGATTGGGGATAATCGTGCGGCACTCCATTGAAACCAGGAGAAAAAGTTTCAGTGTATAGATTTTAGGTAACGGATTTCGAGACCGGTCCAGATCAGAAGAGAGCAAAACAAAAGGGCACTAGACAAATTCAGTGATGCTCTTCCGATGCCTATCGAAATTTTAGGTTGCTGGAAGGGGACCAAAACGACCCTGCCTTTGGTTGAGCTTCTACGCAAACAGAGTAGATGCCCCTTTTTTATTTAAAAAGTGTAGTTTTATTTAAGGGGGGCCTTTTATTAGTGGCTTCAAAAAAAGGTACTTTTTCTAAATTTTTTTTCGAGGCGAAAAAAGCGACACACAGGAATAATCTTTTGCATTTATTTCAAGGCATGATTGAAGAGTGATAAACAATTTTTTAACATAAATAAAAAAACAAAGCGGCGGACATATGAGGGATCTCTTACAGCTCCTCGTTGCGCGCTAGTAAAACGGCGTGTAAGATTGCGGTCGTAGTTTTCACCTGAAACACAAAAGAAAAATATTGTCTTATTCAGAAGGTTCTCCCGCATATAATAGACTACTCTTGTACAAAAATATGAAAAAATTAGCACACAATTAATTATTGAAAAAAAGTGCCCTTTTTTCGCTATTTTTTTCAAAAAAGGTGTTAAAGACATTAAAAATTATTTTTTTTTGTATTTTGTTAGTTAATTAGTTGCGCATTTTAATTATCTTTATATAGATTATCGGCTTAAAACGATAACTTTCGTCGTTTTTTTTTTTAAATCTTACACGCCATTTTCAAAAACATGGTTTTGAGAAAACGTGTTCAAAGTTTTCAGAAGGTAGAAGCCGACTGATAAGAGACCCCGTTAAACGAATTTTGATTTAGATCGTTTATTGATTGCCGTATCTTTCAGCTGGAAAAGGAATTGGCCCAGCTTAAGGAGCGAGTAGTGAAGCTGAATAAATTGAAATCTAACGTTAGACAAATCGCAGAGCACATTTGCGTATTACTGATATAATTAAATCCCAAAAACAAGCTAATTGACAGATCACGCTCAGAATATGCCACACTACGGAGACAGTTTTACTAACATCCAGCAAAAAAAATGGCCCATTTGAAAAACATTAATTGTTTTAGATTTTTCATACATTAATTCTCACGCCCAAAGTCTCTATTTTTAAGAGCTAAAACCTGACATTATATTCATGGCAATTTCCATAAAAAAAAAAAAAACACAATAGGTACATCAATGCAATCCATGTGGCAGCATTTTTCGCTACAACCATGTAAAGCTGTATTCCTGAAAGTTTTTGTTCCTTACTGTATGTATTATACATACATACGTGTTGATACCTAAAAGTATGTATGTGTACTTATGTGAAAATTTAAATTGCAATATACGCACATAAGCCTTTTCAAATTGCCACATGGCTCAGCGAGTGGCAAAATTTATTGCGATTTTAACATTTCTCTAAATATACAGTCACAGTCACACTTATGCACACTTATAAATGCATACATAGGCGTACAGTTGTGCGTATCCCTTTAGCTTTCATATAAATTTTTTAATAAATTTTATTTCACGCTTAGCAAATAAACGTCAAAGCAAAGCCTTTACACCCACGCTGCAACACGCATGCAAGTACGTACAAGTACAAACATATGCGCCTACATATGTGTACTTGCCTGCATTCATGCGCATCATCAACAGAACGGATTTGTCGTTTTTTGGTGAAAACTTGCCATAGGCGGCATGTTGCACAAATCAGTATGCACACACTCACTCATATGTATGTTTGTGGGGCTATGTCTGTTTGCCTGCTTTTAAAATGAGGTCGCACAGCAATAATTTCTTTTTGTGTGTTTTGCTGCATTTTCGTGGTGAGGATATTAAAAAGCGGATGTTGCAAAGCACATGAAAACTATTTGCGGAATTTTAATTTTGTTTGTTTGACATCAAAATGGCAATGCCAGAGGCAGCTATGTAGGGATCTATGTATGTGTAACAATAATAATTATCACATGCACAATAACCAGAGAATACACAAACAACCAAGCGATGAAATGTCGGTATGCCACCTCACTCTGTACGGCTGGCAATCATCAAACACGAAAAAAAGCACAATTAAAAACTAGAAAATTGAAAAAGAGGCAAAACGGAAAATTATGAAAATTTTTTCCAAATATTTAGCTTGTTTAAAAGCCAAAAAAAACAACAAAAAATGTCGAAAAAACGATGCGCATATTTGCTTTGTACATTTAAATTCATCCTATTCGCTTGTTTTTCGCCCCATGCGCAACTTGTGTGGGAAAGCAGAAATTGCATGATCAAATTTTATTCATCTTTTTTGATTTTATTTTTTTGCGTTTTTTGTTATTTAACGGAATCTACTTTGTATTTGCACACGCGTATCACGGTTACAAAGGTACACAAATGTGCGCGTATTTTGCAGGAGAGGAATTTTACGCATACACCATTGATCACAATAATAGCAGCGCTTAAACTTCAAAGCGCACATTGAAAAAGTTTGTGAGAAAGCAGCACGGAGAAATACGGCGCTATGTCCAATAATGGCTAACATAGGCGGGTCAAGTCAGAACAGAAGGCTAGTACTGGAAAAAGTTACCCATTTCATTGTGATGTACTGGGTTGCCCATATTCGACCGACCCATGTGTTTTGTTTTTTAAATCAAAGAAAAACACAATTTTTTTGATGTTGACGATAATAATCATTTTATCTGGTTCAAGTAGATTTGTTGACATCACTTTTTGAATGATATCTCCCAAATGGCCGCCTTGAGCCTGTACGGCGTATTGTGCCCGTTTTGCAGCATTTTCCATAGTTTTAGCTAACATTTCGGCTGGAATAGCGGCTATTTCCTCACGGATGTTGTCCTTGAGCTCTTCTATGGTCTTTAGCTTATTAATATTAACCTTTGATTTTAAATATTCCCACAAAAAGAAGTCAGGTGGCGTTAAATCGGGCGAGCGCGATGGCCAGTCAAAATCGCAATTTTTCGACATCAAACGACGAGGAAACAATTTCTTCAGAAAATCGATTGTGGTGCGAGCTGTGTGTGGTGGAGCTCCGTCTCGTTGAAACCAGAACTGCCTCATACGCTTTCGACGAATAATTGGCATCACAAAAGTGGTTATCATATCGCGATAACGCTCATGATTGACGGTAACAGCTTGACCATCTTCATTTTCGAGGAAAAACGGCCCAGTAATCGTTTTCGCACTAACGCCGCACCAAACAGTGACTTTTTCGTCGTAAAGAGGTACCTCTTGAATTTCGTGAGGATTTTCAGTGGCGTGAATACGGCAATTTGCTTGTTTACCGTCCCATTCAATAAGAAATTAGCCTCATCGGACATGATGATTTTGTTCCAAAATTGCTCGTCATCTTCAGCTTTAGCCATTCCAATCGACGAGGCTTGTCCGCAGGCAACAATCTTTGCGTCAATTGAATCTTATACGGGAATAAATGCAAATCAATGTGGATAATTCGTTGTAAAGTCGTCCGAGCAATGCCGAACTGCTGAGAACGGCGATTTTGGGATGTCATTGGCGACGTCTCAACACTGGGCCGTACAGGAGCAATATTCTCATCCGATCGCCTTGGCCGGTTTTGATTTGCCCTCTTTGGATTAGAAAGAGCATCACCAGTCGTAAACCTTTCGCACAAACGTGTCCTGGTGTTCTTAGAAGGCGCCCTTTTCACATTATTTAATTTAATATACGCACGTTGAGTTTTCACAATTGACTTCTTTTGTTAAATGTAAATTTCAACAATTTGGGAGCGCTCACGTGGCGTGTACTGTTCCATGGTAAAAATCAGCTTGGACTGACGCTTCCAACGCGGTATGTCGTTAAGCGATCTGACGTCTCTGTCAAAAGATACAGGGTTACCAGATGGGTCCGTCGAATATGGGCAACCCTGTATGCTGCACCTGTGTGGGGACAAGCGTTAAAATACGAAACATATGCCAAGATTACAAAATCTCTGTTTCGACTGAGCGCTATTAAAATCGCAAGCGCATTTCGCACTGTATCCCAGGAAGCTATCGGGGTAATTGCTGGTATAATGCCCCCAGATATACTGGCTCTGGAAAGTAAGAGGATATATGACAAAAGCCAAAGCCTTGACAGGTCGTTAACAGCTGAGGAGCGCAAAGAAATAAGATACGACAGTCTATCTAAATCGCAAAGACGTTGGGATGAACACATCGACTCATTAGAAATGTGTAGGCATGGGTCGACAGAAACCATGGTAATGTCGACTTTAATATGACGAAGTTTCTGGCAGGACATGGTTTTTCAGAGAATATCTGCACTAGTATGGCCATGATGATGGAGTTCTACGTTGTTCATTTTTTGCCAAGGCCAATGAGAATGCAGAGCATATATTCCTTTACTACCAAAGATATAGTGAAGAACGAGAGTTTTTGGAAAGCCAAATGGCAGAGCCAATAACAGCCAATTGTATTAAAAAATTGTCAGCGTCCATACTCAATGATTAGACACAAATGGAGCGAAGGCGAAGAAGAAGCATAGTCCTTAATAGCTAACCTACCTAAGATTTATTTGGATGCAGGCAAACTGACGACACCGGACATTAAAACTTACCTTTCTATTGTATGGACAGAGACATGGTGGAGGAGTACTGTTATGACTGGGGTGACTCTCTCATCAAATGACCTAAACAGTGGGTGGTAACAAGCATATGCTAGTTTCGACGTATTGCATCAGGACAATAATCAGTAAGTTTAGTACTCAAACCGTCTCTCGAAGAATACTTAACGGTTGTACCGGGGGATCGGTGCTATGACGGTAGGAGGTTTAGTTCGGGTTAAAGTCCCACACTGACGGAGTTAGGCTTTCGATGCTTTCGCCTTGTAAAAAAACAACAATAATAACAGCGAAACATATTGCAAAGTTTTAACTTTTCATATATTTTTTATTAAGTTTTTTTTTCTCATTCATTTTTTTAAATTTGGTTTACACTACATACTACAAAAACCATTAATTTAAACTCTGAAATAAAATTTAAAAAAATCGATATTTCTTCAAAATTTCAAACTTCTTAATCCGTATTTTCAGAAAAGTTTTTAGTAAGTAGTTTCATAGCACATTCAATTTTGGTGTTAGAATTCATATTTAAAGCGGCTCAAAAATGGCTGTGAATTTTGGTGATTTTTTTTTTGTCTTGTGCAATTCCTCCATATATAAAAAAATTCTAGCGTTTTGAGCTACTTCAAACTAACACTTTATTATACCAACATTCAATGTGCAGTAAAACTGCGTACTCAAATTATTTCTCGAAATTTTCGCTAAAAAATTGAAATTTTTATAAAAATTTGATGATTTTTGAAATTTGTGCAAAATTTGAGACATTGAGTTACATGGCTTGTGTTGTAGTATAAACTATATTTTTGTAAAAAATACAAACAAAAATAATTAAATAAAAGATATATACATATGCACTGATATTATTGTGAACACAAGTGTACATACATACCCACACACACACTCATATGTATGTATGCGTTTTCTCTCACTTTATGCTACATACTTTGAAAAAAGCAAATGAGGCAGGATTGCGCAAATATTCATTTTTTCTGCCGCTTAAACGTGTATTTTTAATTAAATTCCCTTAATGCTTTAATGATAATGAAATTTGTTGCAGTTAAAAAAAAAATGAAAAGAAAAATACTTTTAAATAAACTCATTAAGTTTTGTGTGCAATATTACGTAGGTGTATGCATGCATGTATGGATGTATGTGTCTGTCATGTTTATGTTAAACTCAGGGGCGTGGAAAATATGTTTGCCAACAAAGTGTTTTACAAAATTAAAAAGTGACCACCGTTAAATGCGTAAATGAATTATGTGAAACAAAAAGTGTTTTCAGCAATTTTTGTTTAACCTTTTTAATTTATTTATTCTTAACTTATATATACTTACTTCCAAAGGGTGATTCAATAGGTGCCTGCTACCCTTGACAGTGGGGAGTTCAGTAAAGCTGAAGCTGTCAATTGTCATTGGCAGAACCGCTTATTTAGTTTTGGAATTTATTCATGAAACGCTACCCTAATCAATAATGCCTTAAAATTGTTGGAATTTATTATCAAATGCTCCGGAAGAAAATCTGCTTCGGTTATGAGGAAACAAGCAACATTTCCGATCTTGGAACAACAAAAGGGGAGATTTATCAAGTGCCTCTATACTCCAAGAAAGCAAGCAATGCTTGAATTTTGGCATTATCGGCTTTTAGTTCTTCGAAGAAGCGCAACTAGCGGCGCTTTCGGTCAATGACAACACAAGGATGATAGATTGCAAGGTTTGGCCATTCGAAGCAAAATTGTGGGAGTAACTTTGGCTGCCACGTCACTGATTACTTGGCAGTATTCACTAAAAATGACAGAATATGAGATTGGGCCCTCCGAATTCGCTGTGATATCAGGCTCCGAGAAAATACAAACAAAAGGAAGTGTAATTACTTGTTTATGAAGGGGAAGACCAGGCGAATGCAGTAGAAGCTACCAAACACAAGAAATTACACATATATACTTTCTCGCTACGTCATTCCAAATATTGCATTTGGAGGCTTTGTGCTTTCCCAATTTAACACGCGGCTTTTCATTTTCATTAGTCTGTTAAATTTAGATGTCACAAATCACTATATTATCAAGCCATTTACTGAGTTTTCACAAACATGTAATTTCTCCTCTTTTTATTTTGTTCATTTGTTTTGACGTCTGACGTCAGACTTGTCAAAATGACGAAAAATAATGAACTGTTTTGGAAGACGCCACCTTTTGTACTCAATTCGCCTTACGTATTCACACACTTGATGACGAAAAGAATTCAGAAGGTGTGTCCAAGATCAAACCGTTAATCGGCTCTAAGCGAATTTGAAAGAATCAGCTGACGAAACACGAGTTATTAATCGGTTTTTTTATGAAAAAATGGAAATTGTGTTGGTGATACGAAATTTTCAGTTAACAAAAAAATCAAATATTCAGAAAGAGCATCACGCTTTTATATCTAGTAGAAATAAATATATTTAAATGTGTGCGGCTTGGCGCATGAGCTCGAGGTAAATCTACTAGAAGGTGAATATTGCACGGGATAAGAGAATATTAACAAAAAAAGGTTGAATTTACGGATTCAACAGTAATACAAGGTGACTTAATATTTAGATACATCAAATTTTGTTTTTGAATAACTTTTCTACTAAATTTTGGGTGATGGAAATCTTTATTTCGACTTTAACCCACTACAGTGCTTTGTAGTGTATGTATGTAGTTTGCTTAGTTTATACAGCGTTTTTCAATAAGTGCGCTTCAACTTTTTTCCGATAGGGAGGGCGAACGACGCAATATTTTTTATTTTTCGCTTGTCATTTGTAAACTTCATTAGTATACATTTCATCATGGAACGCTACACACTTGAGCAACGATTGCAAATCGTGCAAATTTTTTATGAAAATAATCGTTCTGTTGCTGCTACTTTAAGAGCATTACGGCCATTTTACGGCCCATTTAACAAGCCGTCCCGTTTTGGGGTTATGTGAAGTCATTGGTCTACAGTAACAAGCCGGCGACGATTTGTAAGCTCAGAGCCAATATTGAACGCGAAATTGCTGGAATTTCGGCCGATTTATGCAAAAGAGTGGTCGAAAGTTGGGTTCAACGATTGGACTTCGTAAAACGTGCACGCGGTGGTCATGCAAAAGAAATCGAATTTCATACTTAAATGTATATGTTCAAACTCGATAATAAAAAAAAAAATTAGTTAAAAAAGTCAAACCGTTTGAGTTTTATTCAAAAACAAAAGTTGAAGCGCTCTTACTGAAAAACGCTTTATAATACTCAAAAAAAATCTTCCGATGGGGTGACTAATTTTGCAAGAAATATTTATTTTTTTGATAAATTATCATGATCATAGTTATCATTAAAAATATTCCATTTAAAGTAATCTAAAGTGGAATATATTTTTTTACATAAAACATGTTTGTCAGCATCCCTGACTTGATATTGACGAGTACATTTCAAGGCTATTACTTTTGGGTAACGAAGCACAAATATTTTCTTTTCCTTTTTATATGATTTGAAAGAAACATTTTTGAAACACCTTTTCGTCAAGGAGAAAACAGTTGTTAGAAGTTGGCTACCTAGAGGTCATTGTAAGCTTGCCCCATGAGCACTCATTTTAACTAATCCTCCTTACTAGTGCAGCCTTGCCATGTGACGTCGCGGATAAATTACACTCAATTCCAATATTTGTGAACATATCAGGATGTAAATATGACAAAAGTTCGGTAGTAAAAACTAGTCGGAAAATATTTCATATGCGCATAAAACTACAGATTTTATATAGTAATGCTGCATCCTCAATTTCTGATTTTGAAACATAAACTCAATTTTTTAAAGGACTTTAAAGTTTCAAATGTCCTAATTTTCAATAAATATTTTCGAATATTTTATTAGGTGTGCAACTAAGTTCTCACTGTTTTTTTTTTATGAATATACAACTTTATTCTGAAAAAATGGTTACAAGTGCAACATTGAAAGTATTGCCCATCGCAGGCTACTACTTTTTCCCATCTTTCTTGTAGATCTCGTATACCGTCGCGATAAAACTGTTCATCTTTTGAGGCTATCCACGGATCAAGCCAATTTTTAATGTCTTCATATGAATGGAACTGCTGGTCAGCTAGACCATGTGCCATCGATCGGAACAGGTGATAATCGGACGGCGCAATATCTGGAGAATATGGCGGGAGGGGTAGGATTTCCCATTTAAGTGTTTCCAGGTAGGTTTTGACGGGTTTGGCAACGTGAGGCTGAGCGTTGCCATGCTGTAGAATCACTTTTTCATGCCTCTCCGCATATTGCGGCCGCTTCTCGCACAGTGCTCGGCTCAATCTCATCAATTGAAGTCGATATCGAACCCCAGTGTTGGTTTATCTTGATTTTAACAGTTCATAATAAATAGCACTTGGCTCGGTTTAGTGCGTTTGAGTTTCCGACTAATCCGTCGGTTTTCATTAAATTATTTGCTTCTTCATTGATGTGGCTTATTAATTTTTCTCTATGGGCCACTGCAATTTTTTCGATTTCAGTGTTGACGGAGTTTATTTTAAGGTCGCACTCAATGTCGAAACTTTTGCAGTACAACGGTGCCTCGGCAATGCACCTAAGGACCTTATTTTGGAACTGTTGGATTTGGTTTTTCGTACTATGACTGGCGTAACCCCATAGCTGCGCACCATAACTTCATATTGGTCTTAGTATAAGCTCGTAGATTAACAATTGTTTTCTGCAGTTAGAGCTGATCTACTCCCCATGAGCCGTTGCATATTTTTGAGTTTGTTGTCCAATTCTTCCCTTTTTTTTAACATGTTCTTTCCATTCCGAAGTTTACAATCAAGTTAGGTACTTCGCAGAGTTTGAGTATGGCATCTGTTGATCATCTATGTATAGAGGCATAAGTGAACAGATTTTGTTTGGTTTCGTTTAATTTTCCATGTATGTATTAGGAGACCTTATATAAAGCGGTATGTAATGTGGCTGTCGATTCGCTTTCAATTTAACCAACTGCAATCAGCGCCTTGCCATATGCAAACGTTTCTATGTCGTAATTAGGATCAGACGGTAGGTCATGTGTGAAGAGAAGCTAGAATAGAGAACCAAGAACACTGCCTGAACAAGCATCATTTTGCTTGACTCGAAAGTCGCGATCTGATAAGTACGCCTGTAAGATTTGACAGTATTGTTTGGGAAGTATTAATTTTAGTTTAACAAGCAAACCTGTGTGGCAAACTTTATCGAACACCTTTGCCACATGGAGGAATACGCCAGAACATACTTTTTTGTTTCGAGTGCTTTTTCTATTTCGTGCATGATCCTACGGGGTCGATTGTAGAATCTTTACTTCGAAAACCTAACTGATGTGCTGGAATTTCTTTTTTCATTATATTATTTTATTGAGCCGCTTAATCAACAGCTATTCAAATAGCTTTGAGCTCACAGGTAGAAGTGATATGGGTCTACGCTATGAAACCTCTTGTACAGGTTTGCCTGCGTTTTGCAGCATAATAAACTCCGCACTTTTCCCGAAATTTGGAACTAATGAAACTTAAAAGATGCATTCAATATGTTGGTGAGAATTTGGATGCTTTTAAGTGGAAGCTGCTTGAGTATTTCTGCAGTGATTAAATCGAAGCCAAGGGACTTTTTATTTTTTAGCATTTTAATTTCTCTTTTTAGTTCGGCGCTTGTAATTCATGGAACTTCTTCGAACTCTTGCAACGCGGATGGACACAAGCTTTTACATGTTGCTTCATGAGGTGTGAAAACATCAGCTGCATATAATTCTCTTTTCTGGGCATTGTCGTTAGTCCATTCTCCTTCTTTAATCTTGAGAGGAGGACAGTGAATTTGTGGCCTTTTTAAGTATTTAGGGTATAAGGAGTAATCCACACGAGGATCGCTGGACAATGAAATTTGAATAGGTTAAGCCAAGGAGCACCAAGAGATTTGGTGTGTCCTAAAACACTCAGGCTTAGAAGCCTATTGTATTTAGAGCTCTGGAAAGAGTTTAAATAGTCAAGGAAGAAAGGAGAAAAGTATCAGAGAAAGATATAGGAAAGGGTAAACACAGAGACAAAGGTAGTTAGTCCTGTGAGGATTTTCCAGATTCTTTGGCAAATCCGTAAATATTCTCAAGCTTTAGAGAACGAATATTACTCAACCCATGCTATCAGAGAGCATGGTTTGATTAACTCCATGCCGGTCGGCAGAGGAACATATTGAGCCAAAAGTGGCAATGAATGCAAGTGACGAAAAAAATTATCATTTTTAAATTTCTTTATTTTCCGATAAAGGTCTTTGGTCATTTTGTTTAGCTTAGTTTTTTCTAGCGGAACTCGAGTTCACGTTCGTATGATTTTTTTTGTAGATTATAAAAAAGTGAATTTTTTTCGCATCGTATAATATTTGAAAAATATGTTTAGGGTGCAATTGCATCATAGGAGAAAAAATTAATTCTTTCACATATTGTTTACTGTGATTTAGTCACAAACAATAAATCGAATGGCATCATTTGCTTGTTAAAAAAATTTACAGCTGTCGCATCGTGCTTAAATCATGAAAAAATTACTATGCTCTATATATTCGCTTTGTTTGTGATAAATTAAATATGAATTTATTATTTCTGAATCATTTGACCAGTAGGGAGATCATAAATAATGCATTGCTTTTGAAATAAATGTCATGCTTTTGCAAGAAGTTATCGTTCTATTTTAAGATTATTTGTTTATGAATTAAAGAGTTAAATATTTTTAAGAGTAGACTGGATTATGGATTGGGAAACTTAGTTCAAATGCATGGATAAATTGGAATATAACTAAGTAGAAAAATTACCAAAATTATACGCAAAGAATACTCTCTCACTCGGGTGAACCATACAGCCGTAGCAGTAAGATCAGAAACCCTCTCAATGTCAGTGGGTTGTGTATGTCACACAAAGTTACTGACTGACCTTAGTTGCTTATTGCTGGGTAAATTTGACAGCAAATTATTCTAGTTTCTGTGAAAAACATAACTCGTTATAAGATTTATGAGTCAACAGCGCTTACAATATGGCTAATGAGAAACATCAAGCCTTTCAAGAGCAATTTTCAGTAACTGAGAAATTTCAGTGATAACTTGCTTATTCATTGGGGATAAGTAAAAACGCGTTAGCTATCAACTTTTTTGTGGAAAATATACCCAGAATGTTTAATATCTTCCCATCTATGTCTAAATGGCGCAAACATTTGAATATTATTCGGAACTCTTTCTCTAGCTCTAGTATGCATCCAACCAATCGCACTTTTATCTTTACTCATTTTTCCTTTGAATATCTTCTCAACATATAACATTATTTGTGAACCACTTCACTGTTTTTACTAACAATATTCGGTGAGATTTGCTCCAATTAGACACTTTACGACCGTCCCATTGAATCCACCACAGTAATGCCAAACACAGATTCGAGTTAAGTGATAACTGAAACTCCTTGGTTGAACTCCAATTATCGTTGCAACGGACTCCATTTCAGTGGTATCTGTCCGCTATCTCAGGTTTGAGCTTACCGACGTTATAGACTTCAGTAATCGGGGTATAAAAACCATCAGTCAGTTAAAAAAAGTTGCCCCTGAAATGGTTAATTGTATGTTACAGCCTATCGCATTCGCTTTCTTCGATTGTGATCTACCTTCCTTGCCACGCCATTATGCCCTCACTGCAATAAATACCTTCTTGCTATTAATTTCACGCAACTTTTTCACTTTATCATGAGCTGTCTTTCACATGCAATTAAAAAGTGTTTAAATGCGCATACGCCCTGTCGTACTCAACGATAGTACACATACTCACACTATATATAAAGCGCACAGACATGCAAATTAAGCAGCATTGGCAACTTATTCTTCATTCTTCTGCTTTTCTCATTAATTATTTTCCACATTGTTTTATTTCGCATTCCGTGGCCTTTGCAGCCAGTAGTTAAACTTAAATACATAGTGTACATGAGGACATATACTTGTATTTATGTGTTGGTGGTTGGTTAGCTCTTACTGACAACTTCTTTCATTTTGTCATCTCATAGCCTCAGCTGTCATTTTCTTACTTATCAACCAGGCGCTCATTTTTCAATTTGTTGTTGTTGCACTAGTGATGTTATTAATTATAAATGACGTTTATTTCACGCATCAACAACAACAATGACGTTGCCGACTACAATATACCAATCAGGCGAACAATGTGGCACGAATATGTACACCGACGCAATTTTACAGTGAGTTGTCATGCTTATTGGTCACATCAGGGTGGCAACACTTAATATAATTCTAGGAAAAATTGCACATACTTTCCTTCACTTTAGTTGTAGTGTAGGAGTAGTTTATATGTTTGAAAATGCATGCCTGCCCTCTCGGGCCCCTTACTTTCCTATTAAACAGGTTTCCAAATTTTCCTTTTTCAACTATAGGGTTTTCCAAACAGAGGTGTTATTTTGATATTCAAAGAAAAATGCCTTTATGTTTTATGGCCCGAATTAGATGGTATTGATCTGGACAACATTTATTTTCAACAAGATGGCGCTACGTGCCACAGAAGCAACAAAACCATTGTTCTTTTACGGGAAAAGTTTCCGGACCGAGTTATCTCTCGAAAAGGTGATTACAATTGGCCACCGAGATCTTGTGATTTAACACCTTGTGACTTTTTTCTTTGGGGCCACGTGAAAGAGAAGGTCTACGCCAATAGCCCAGGGTCGATTCAAGACCTCAAAGAGGGAATTCGTGAGACTATCGAGGGCATAGGGCTGCCACTTTGCAATTCGGTTACGGAAAATTTCATGAAAAGGATATCGTCCTGTAATCGTGGTCGTGGTGGTCATTTGCCTGATTTAACGGCATGCCTTCCTCTTTATAATGAATTAAACATCCGTTCATTTATATTAAAAAATAGCATTTTTCCTTTAATATCAAAATAACACCTCCTATTAAAAAGCTCTATAATAGGGTCGCCTTTCTTTAACATAAGACAAAAGACACTGAGATTTCAATCATTAGGCATGCTTTCTCGTAGGCTTGTATTGCTCATAAGCCAATGCGTGCACCAAATCAACTCAATCCCACCGGCCTTGAACAGTTCTGCTAGAAGTCCATTTGCACCGGATGATTTATTGTTCCTCAGTCGCTGAATAGCGACAGTTACCTCGTATTATCTAGGTGGGAGAATATCCATCCCGTCTTCTTCAATTGGTGGTACCGGGTTCATTTCTCTAGCGGCCGTATTGATAGCATTATTGACATCCATTAATTAAGAGAAATGTTCTCTGCATAATCTCAGTGTCAACTTCTTATCTGTAACCAGATTTCCATTTCCATCTCTACAAGAAGAAGCTCTTTGGTTGTAACCTTGAACTGCTGATAAAAGTTTTTGCATCATTCCTGTCACGTTACGTTTCAAGTATCTCTCGCTCACGCCTTTCTTGCTCGCGTTTTTTCCATTCGAAAAGACGTCTCAATTCTTTACTTCTTTACTGATAGTTTTCATACACGGTTCGCATTGCACCCGACTGCAGAGTTCATTGGTTTTCAGCTGCAGCAACTTCGCGGTACTTGTGGTCATACCATTGATTCTTTGGTGTCGGGCGTTTGTGACCAATGTTTTGTTCAGCGGCAGTACGCAAGGAGGAGCAGATGTGCGCCAGAGACTGCTGCGTCGCCGGATAGGGACGGCTACTTGACCAAAAATTTGCATGTGAAAGTAACAACAGAGTTTTCGAGCAAGATTCGACGCTAGCGATGTTATAGCTCAAAGCGAATTAAGTACTGAAGGTGGCGTCTTACAAAAACAGTTACTTTATTTTTCACAATCTTGACAAGTCTTACGTCAGTTCCTTTACCAATAAAAAACAAACGAACGAAACAAACAAATGGAGGAGAAGTAACATGTTAGTAATATTGTGATTTATAGGATTTAAACTAAAGAAACTAATGAAAACAAAGTTCCGCGTTTTCAATTGTGAAAGCACAAATTAGTAGAATACCTCCAAATGCAGTTTTTTGCGTTTTTATACGGATGACGTCGTGGCAATAAAATGAGTGTGTGCTTATAATTTCTTGTGTTTGGTTGCTTCCATAGCTTTCACCTACTTTTCCTCTTCACGAACAAGTAATTCCTCTACCTTTTGTTCTTTATTCATGGCCTCTGACGATATAGCGAATTCGGAAGGCGCAACCTTGATTTGTATTATTCATAAAAATGGAATAACTTACTATTTTACAAACAAATGTAATTTGTTTTATCGTTCCGAAACCACCGTATTCGCCTGATTTGGCTCCATGTGACTTCTGCCTATTCCCAAAACTCAGAACCACTCCGGGGAACGCGTTTCGAGTCGATTGAGGAGATAAAAGCTGAACCGAAGAAGGTGCTGATGGCTATACCGGAAATGGACTATTTGGCATGTTTCGGGGATTGGAAAAATCGTTGGCATAAGTGTATTTCATCGAGAGGGGATTATTTTGAAGGGGATGAAATTGATTTGCAAGAATAAATAAAGATTTTTCATTTTACAACCAAATTCACCTTACTCTTTGCCCACAGGTATTGATATTTATTGCTGAACGAACTATGTTTTTACATAAAATTAAGGAAAATTAAAACTCGAAAGAAAAGTAGCCAAAACTGTTGCTGTGCTATAGTTAATTCACGTGTTATATGTATATATATATAGATGAATGGATAGTTATTTACTCTCTTAATCATGTTTTTTAAATTTTACGCAAAACTAATGTGCTTTTAAATCTCAATAACTGAATTTTGTATTTAAACTGTCGAGCCAAGGAGTAAATTTTACTTTTTTATATAAATACTTCGTGGACATACTTAAATCCATATAAATTTACGCATACATATGTACATATATATAAGATTTAAGATATGTATAAGCATTAAAACAAACATACAACCATGCTTTGCTCTCCCTCTGTTATTCCATCGTACACAAATTGACTCTCCGTTTACAGGCCACTGACGAAGTAAATGGGACAAGGAAGCGCGTTAAAAAAAAACCAAGTGCCGAAAGCGATTGAATGCTGGAATAAAAATAAAATAATTGACAAAAGCGTATTGAAAATGTAAGTGGGGGAGAAAGATAACATAAATATATACATATTTTGCACCTACCCTGTAGTGAAATGTACGCGTACTAGTTGGAAACTACCTCACAACTAGTATGAAATCATATACCCAACTAGGCAGGCTTTTCTTTTCTTTCTTTTCTCCACACAAGCAACTGATAGTTTTTACATCGCGATGTCCTACGCGACGTCAATAATCAAATTTCGATTGGAAATATGCAAGTCTTATACTAGTTTAAAATAGACAAAAAATACTATTCCAATTCTATGGATCCAAACCACTACTTTGAGATTAAAAAGGGTAATTAAAAAATAAAATCAGCTCTTGAATTCACAATAAAATCATTTTTAAAAAGTATAATTTAAAATATTACACCATATGATTTAGCGATCTTAGATTTTCTATTAGTTTTAGTATGCCGGAAAAAGTATATAGGAACAAGTCATTTTCTGTACTTGCTTTTATTCGACGGTTTAGTTTGGACTTTGTCCATAAACTATAAAGCTGCTATATACTTATCTGGTGCGTTCGAAACTGGAATATTTTTTTTTCCTTGTTCACTCCTCTCGGGGGCATAAAGCCTCGACAAGACTCTTCCATCGTACATGATTCTGTGCTATTGTTTTTGCACCGTGAGATGTCGGCATCTGCTAGTTCGCGCACCATCGACCTTCTCCAAGTATTTTTTGGTCGACCGCGACCTTTGATCACTTGCGGTTTCCACTCCTGTACCATTATCGTCATGCTATCTGATGGTTTTCTCAATGTGTGGCCCATCCATCGCCACTTTCTGTGTTTGATTTGCATAAGGATGAGTTCCTCGTTCGTTAATCTTCACAGTGCGTCGTTACTGATGGTGTTTGGTCAGCATATTCTGGAGATAATGCGAAGGCATTTGTTGATGAAGGATTGTAACCTCTGTAAGATGGTGTTAGAGATCAGCCATGTTTCGCTTCCGTACAACAATACGGATTTTACGCATGAGCCGAATATTAGTAGTTTAGCGCGCCTGGAGATTTGCGAGCTCCCCCATACTGTATGCATACTGTAAGCTAGAATACGACATCTTTATTTGGAGACCATATTGTGCTTGTCATATTATTTGCCTTGAACGTATCCAAAAAGCCTTTGTGCAGTACGCTTAGCGTTCTTTGCATTCCACCGATCGAGTTCCATACCATAAATGTCGGTGCTTGTTCATTAACCGAAAATCTCTAGATTGTAGAGGGACTATCTATTATCTCCCTCAATTTCGTTTTCGATTTGATAAGTACATAGAGCGATTGACTCCCAATCATTACTCCAGAAATTTCATTTGAATATTCATCAGCGAAGCTTACAAAATCATGATATTTTCTGGTTAGGGATGGTTTAAAATAATTATGCTCCCAATACTCCGATTTCTAGAACTCTAAAAGAATTTAATTCGCTTTCAAACCATAGTGGTATAAATTTTGCTTCCGCACAGTACCACTTCAAAATTTTACAACATGAATTGATTCATTAGATTCTAGGTACTCTTTAATATTCATTCTCTGTAAACTACATATAAGAAAGAAATTATTGAAGCTTATGAAAGAGGTCGATCTTTAACAACATATCACAAAATTAGTAATTGTTTGGTGAAGAAATCGTTCGAATGAGTCGAAAGTTCAAAAATTCTTCAAAAATTTCAAGAAGCTGGTTTTGCCCAGGATAAAACTAAAAATAGTGGGACCTCTATGAATCGAAATTTTTATAAAAGCTAATTAAAGGGTTGAAGTCTGTTCACCAAACTTCAGTTAGCTATTCGGCTCAACAAAATGGCGTGGCTGAGAGAGCGAACAGAACATAAGTGGAAATGGCGCTTTGTTTACTCGAAAGTTCGACATTGCCTCAATATTTGTGGGGAGAAGCCATTAATACATCGGTGTACTAGAGAAATAGAACAATAACTAAAGTGTTGAAATAAAACAACCG